>JAFNEN010000019.1:0-597500 GCA_019343175.1 Oedothorax gibbosus | reverse complement strand
ACAGTAAAATACTTCACATTTAGAAATGAATTTTGAAAAGAAAATACTCCAACTTATTTCAATTTATACTCTTAAAAAAAAAAGAAATGTCTAGATATTGGGGATGTTATTCCTGCATTGAGGCAGATTGTAATGGCGGCAGGCCAATTTCAATCCCTCTGCATCCAATAGCTCTTTGAATAATACACCCCAAATACTTATTTAATGTTAAGTCCTCTCTGCAAAACCGATGTGTTGTATTAAAAAAGAAAAAAAATTCAAATTTCTATTTTCCCTTTGAAAACATGGTAATTGGTACATTTAGTTCGGAAACTGGTAAATATTTAAATTCCGGCATTGCCGGGTTAAAACAGAGTTGGCAGGCATGCATTTCTCACAGAGATAAAGATTAAAAATCCAGTATTGCCAGGGTAAATCCGGGGAGTTGGCAGGTCTGTAAGGGTGATCAGAATTTGCAGATATATTACATTGTAATTTGATGTACATCAAATAAAAAAAAGCACTCACTCTGTATTTGCCTTCCCCAACTTGATATACTTTGAATCTATGAACACATGTACATTTAGCTACTTGACGCTGCACTTCATCTTGAATTTTTTCAGCTTCCGTTAATGGAACATTCTAAAAATCAAAAATATTTATATAGCTAACAACTCATTAAATGATTAAAATGTATGGCAATTCTAAATAGCAAAAATAAAAGATGAGAAAATATTGAGGGGGGCGATACATGTAACTGCCTGAATGTTGACCGTGTTTCAGAGGCTTATTTAAAAGGAAAGGAATAAATGAATCATTTTGAAATTCTTTGTTTATTCATTGTATATTGAAATAAAATAATCAGATGTTTTTTGCCTTGATTTTTCAAAATGGCCGCCGGAGTAACTAATCTCCAGACCCTAGCGGCAAAAGGCATCAATTGGCAGGATTTTTAGCTTCTCCTACAGTGATCGGAAATCAAAAGTTTCGGTGTGAACGTTTCCATAAAACATATATCTTCTAGTTAAACCAATAAAAATATCAAAAAGTTGAAAATTGGCACGCCTCAGAAAAAATTCGATATTTACCGTTTTTTCAATGGTTTTTGGGTAAAGAAGTAATTTTTGAGGGATTCAACTAGAAACTAATACTATATTAAAGACGTGTACCAAATTTTATAAGAAACCCATTGCGAACTTTTTGAGTTACCTTGCCCACCAACTTAAAAAAAGTAGTTTTGACGTAAGCGTGCTTAAAGTTTCGACAGAGCGCTCAAGCAAAATTCGATTTTTACATGTATCGCCCCCTCCCCTTAATTGCATTATAAAATATAACTGTACCACACCTCTCGCTCAGGACGTAGAGTTTCTATATATTCTTTTGAATCAACAAATCCATCGTCATTTCTGTCAAAAATATCAGCAACTCTTTCCATTTCTAAGTGACTGGTTGCAAATTCTGTTAAGAAGATATTCTTAAGTACATTTTCATTGACACCGACAACAAACTACTATTTATAAACATAAGAATAGTTAAGTTAATATTTAAGCAAGCATTACTTGATCTAAGAATTCCGTCAATAAATTCTTTCTTTGTAACTTTTCCAACATTGTTTGTGTCTATCTTTTTAAATTGATCAATGATGCGAGATTTCTTATTATTCAACCAAGAAAGATACTAAAACAAACAAATGTGATAAATAAAAATTCAAATAATAAATCAAAAATTTTGCATCCATATAATTTATTATACCTCTATTAAATTTATTACTTACTCTTCTTCGCCAATCATTGAAATCAAAATGCTTTATTCTATCCAGCTGAAATTAGTTAAAAAGAATGATATAAATGTAGTAAGTTAAGATTAGCATATGAATATGCAATATATATGTATATAATAAGTAATATATTATGTATATATAAGTATATAATAAGTAATGACAATATAATTTGCGATGTAAACTAATGGACAAGTGCAAAATTAATTATTTGTACACAAGTTATAAATGAGATAATAAAGGGGCTAATTAAGGTAAATATACCTGTATGAAAAAAACAAAAATAATAACCGTTTATAACTTGTTCACTTAATTTTACAAATGTTTATAAAATAAAGCAAATGATACTAACAGAAATTTGGGTCCTTATTGTTTTGACACACAACAAAGGACACTACTTTACCATGTTTCAGTAGCATCCAGAGAGTCTCGTACTGTAAGCAAAAGCTAAACTCTGATGTTACAAACAATGCTAAAAAAATTAAATGATAAAATAGACACTAAAGTATCTTTGGCCATGCCATGCTAGGGGCCTCCAAACATCCAGTCTGTTTATTGGGACACCTGAGCCTTTTTTTTTATAGAAAAGTTAAATTTCAAAAACTACACAGAAAAAAGATTTAAGCTATTATATTTTCTATAAGTTTTTTAATAATTTTAGTAACAGTAAATATGAAATGACCCCTTATTGTGGAAAACTCTTGAAATCAAGTCTGACTTGGACACGTGGATCTCAAATTTAATTCTAGTGACCTCAAATTTAGTGCTTACGAAAAAAGGTTATAAAAAATATTTTTCAAGCTCCAACAAAGGTTTCTTTTTAAGGTTTTGGTGACAAATGACGTATTAGAAATAATATAGTTAAATGATTTTGAATAAAAAATATTTTGATATTGTAGATAAAGTAGGAACTTTTTATTCTAGTGTTTTTACGTCAGAATTTATCAGTTTCTTGTTCGTATAAACCTAGAAAGCTCAATCACTAAATAATCTCAGCTACATTTACAGGGTGGCAATTTTAAGAGGCTTCAAAAGTGAAGTGATTGAGTGAAGTAACTGAGTAGTTAAGTTAGTTGAATACCATCAAACTAGCACTGCATAATTACTAATTTCTTTTGGTGAAAAACTTTGATCAGTGAAGCATGACTGTTGTCAAAGTAAACATGGTGTTACTCTGTGCAGCAGCATATTTTTGCAGCAGCAAAACCCAGCATGCCCTTCTGATGATTTTTATCTTTGGAGATTAATGAAAATGTTTCGTGTATCACAATAACCCCCAGACTTTAGATGTGCTCAGTAATAACATCACTGCTGCAATCACTGCTATTCGAATCTGAGCTTCAGAGTGTACACCAACATATGCGTTTTTCTTTACTTATATCTTGGTTCAAAAAGTTATGAGCCGTACATGGCACCGTTAAAGCTCTTTATGGAAGCTATAAATAGACAGCCGGAAGCATTCCAATCAACAATCTACTTTGAGATATATTTTAAAATTGCCACTCTGTATAAACATCTTAAAGTACTTTATATAGATTAGAAAAAACCCTAGAAATATTGTACCTCATGCAAGTAATTTCGTCGATCTTGTAGCCGCCTTTGCCGCTCCATGGCAAGTAGCCATACAGTTCGCCATTTTTCTAAAAGTAATCTAGCTCTAGGATGTTTTATATCAGATTCACTTGGTGGTCGCCTAAAATAAAACTCTATAGTTAAAAAGTTCTTTTTTGCCCAAGTCAAAGCAAAACATTATAATGTGGGAAAATTCAGAAACAACTGTAGTTAAGGGTCACAACCTTCAAGTAGATTCAATATTTCTTAACTTCTTTAGGATTTTGCCAATAAATTTCTGTCTTATTAAACACAATATAAACAAAGTAACAAATTGGAAAATAAGTGCATTTGTAATACAGAAAAAAATAGGAAACTTACATTGGAGTAGAAGTTTTTAGTACCATAGGAGGAATAGGAGTTACAGAGCGTGGCACTTTTTCTTTGGACTTTTCTTTTGTTTGAGATGACACTGTTCCTTTATTCTGCTGCCTTTTTAAAGAAAAGGCTTTTGATACTTTATCAACATCACCCTGGCGTTTTGACATATCAGACATAAAGATCTATGGAAACAAACCATTTTATTAGAAAGAGTAAAAATACTATTCTTATTATATACTTAAGAAAACATAAATCAAAGTAAAACATAAAACAGAAATTTTCTAGGATATAAACCTGGTGTTCTTTGATTAGATTGTCTAATATGTTCAAGTCATCTGGTAAAGGCTCAGCTTCAAGCGCAGTCAAAGATAATTCAGCCTTATTTAACCACGCAAGAAGTTCTTCTAACAGATCATTAATGTCCTTCAGAGACAATAAATGATCACGCAATCTTTCATTTCGTTGTTTGGCCCAAGATGATACCTTCAGAAAAACAATGATAAATTATAAACATATGTAAAATAATGGAAACTTAAGGGTATTTCCTCACTTTTCACAAACTCTTGCCAATGTGCAAAGACCTGGCTAAACTAATACAGTCGAGCCCCAAATATGGACAATCAGAAGCCAGAAAGACCTGTAATCTGGATGTTTTTTGGATCAGATTTTTTTTAAACATTGGAATTCCCTACATTTTAATAAGGATGTTTGTTCTAATTATGATATTTTTCCCAAACACTTGACATTGTAAAATTCTGTTTCTGTTCCAAATTGTCGAACCTAAGGCACCAGCCAAAAATAAACCAAAAAAAAAAAGCAAATATTTTATATACTCACACCTCTGAGGCACTAGTATGTTCACTCAGAACAATATTCTTAAAAACACATTAAAAAAAATTATCAAAAAAAAAAATCACTCGATTAGCATAAAGAACCATCTAATCTTTTGAATCCATTTTGGAACTAGGACCAAATTACTAGGGAAAGATTGCTGTACTTTGTATTGTTTAATAAAATTCTTTTCTAAACATTAATAGAGGAAATACCACTTATTTGGATAATTATACAATTTTTATGCATTAAAGTTTAAAAATAAGTACTACCTCATCCCATCTCGACTGTAGTATGGTAATCCAATGACGAATAACTGATAAACCATCTGGATGACACTTTTTAATTATATCGTGGGCTAATTCTAAAGTATTATTTTTCAAGTTTTCTTTATCTTCCATTTCTTTCATGAAATTTTCATGCTCAGCAATTTGATTTCTTGTAGATTCCTCATCTTCAGGAAGAGATCCAAAAAAGCGTAATTTCATTTCTGCATCAGACAGCCATTCCAGTAATATATGGACCATTTTATACAACTTTTCTGCCTTAAGGGGAAAAATTAGAAAAATTTAATATCAAATTTTAAAATCTAAAAAATCTACATGGAATATTTTAATTTAAACAATACTTTTAATTGTTTAGCACCGATTAAATTCTTAGACATGTTTATATTGATCTTTAAAAAATATATTATTAGTTTTATATATTTTTAGGCAATATCAAAAAGCCCTGCATTTATGAACCAAATTTAGGTATTTTTTGTTAAAGCAACAAACCCAATTAAGACTGTCCTATTTTATGTTTATTGAGTGGTTTCTTTTACAAGTAAACTTTTTGTATTTTTTAAAAAGTAACTAAGAGAACTCAGAATCAAAGTAGATGGCTATTTTTTTTATTTAACAAATACTCATTACTTATATGAACTGAAGCTACAATTGTTGGAAGATATAGAAAATTATTTATTGACATGTAGTTGTTAAGATTGATTAGGTGAATGACACAATTTCAAAAACTGCATTTTCAGAATAAAAATGAAGAGCTCATTTCCAAATGATCTTAAATGAGTTTTTGGATTTGCCAGAAAACAACAATCATGTTATGCAAGATTTATTATTGATTTTAATGAAAATATATTTTTTCCCAGTTATCTATAGATGATAATGACACTAAATTGAATGGTAAAATAAAATCCTGACCGTACAGTTATTTAAAAAAAAAAGAACACAAGTTAACCTTTTATAAAATAAAACTTATGACTTAGCTCTTTTGGAACAAATAAATACAGAAATAAAAACAACTTCCTTCTTTTGAAAGTAATCTAAGTATTTTTTCCATGTAATTACAGCAGGAATTTTAAATTTACATTTTATGGAGGTAGTTAGTTACCACAAATCTGCATTATCAAATTTTATTTCTCCATCGCTATCAATATCTGAATTAATGTTAGCTTTAGGTACAATGCTGCAAGATTGTTCTTAAAAATAACAACATTCATGTAATTGGTTAATACCCAAAACTTCAAGTTATTTCGAAACATATGTTTGTTTTGTATATTCCATTTTTATTATACTTTAGAAAAGGGTGCACAAAGGAAAATCCCCCCCCCCCCATGTTTTAGGATTGTGTCGCAACAAAATGAAATGCTGCTCATTGTCTTTATTACAACATCGCTTTGAAATGTCCAGTACTTTTTCCTCTGAAATCAAGAAACCTTGTTTTGCTATTCAGAAGATTATGCTCAATTTTTTTAAACTATAAAATATCCTACTTCTTTTTATACTCTAAAATATATATCAATATTATTTCCAACTTAAACTTATTATAAAAATTATAGCAGTAACTATCTCGGGTGAAAATAGTGCTTTGATTCAAAAATATATAATCATTAATTTGTAAGAATATTGTCTGAATTTAAATGAAAGTTTTTGCAATGAAAAACATAAATACATAAACTTGTACTTTATTTATTAATATTTATTAAACCATAAAAGAATTTTTAAATATTGTATTTAGTTCTTAAAAGTAATCCTACATATGGTTTAATGTTTCATTTTTATTGAAAAATGCATCATTTTTATTAGCTTAAATCATTCCTTTCTTTCAGAAACTTTGCAAGTGTACTAAAAATACACATTTATTCCAGGAAAAGTTTAAAATTTAATAAAAAAATGTTTTTTCATAAAAATTTTACCAATTGTAGGGCATGAGACAAGTCTGACTTCTTCTTTGCACTCAAGTTATTTATAGTTTTCCATTTTTCATTGAGTTCTTCAATTTGGGAAGTTATACTTTCCACATCTGAAGGACTCGCTTGCTTTTTTAGTTCTTCAGCAGTTTTAGAAACTGAATCTAGACTCAATCCTCTATTTTTTAACTCTTCATCAAAACCCTGCACAAAATAAGTTTTAGATATAAAATCATAAATAAAGTTAAATTTAAGAAGACTAAGAAATTGCAAACAAAAAAAATTTACTAACTTTGTGTTGCTCTATTAATGATGTTACAGTATCCAAATCTCCATGATATGGCCTTATTTCACTTAGGGTTTTTATTGATTTATCAAACCAATCCATAAGAGCCAAAACTGCTTCCTTAAACTGGCCAGAATATAGAAGAGCTTCTTCTAAACTACGCTGCCTAAAAGTATTCCTTTAGTTACGCATGCCAAAACAATGAAAAATCTAAATAATATAAATCTAGTATTTTATGTAAGCTATTAGCAATCATTTAAAAATTTTCAAGATTTCTTAGAAACATAATTTTTAAAAAATTATTTTGATTGGGATATTTTAATTGTTTAGACACTAAAGGTATCACATTAAAAGTTTTAATGTACATAACAAATTACTTCTATTTATCAAAGCCAAATCAAATCCACAAAAACAGAATTTTTTAGGTTACCTAAAGTTCATTTAGTTGTTGATTCGTTTAATTGTCACATGAATTTTCTGTGAAGAACACATTTCAAAAATGAATAAAATTATTTACCGGTTAACTGATTTAGAACAGATTTTATTCCAAGAAGTTTTCAAGTCATCCATCATGTTTTGCAAAAGTGGTACATCTTGCCTAGGGCTTCGATCCTTAAGAATGCGTCCAATTTTCATTGTTGAATCATAAGTTACTTGTTTTGAGGTTAAAGTTCTTTGAAATTCTTTATGTTTTGAAAGCATTTTCTTAATTTTTATAGGATCATTTCCTATGGGTGAAGTGGCATCAAGTGTTTTTTCAGCTTCATCTAACCAGAGTGAAAGTGCTTCATACGCATCATGAAACTAAAAGAAAATAGAGAGATAACTAAAAATTACATTTGAAACATTAACAGTTTTACCAAACTACCACGAAACTTTACAGCCATTAGTTTCTATTTACATTCTAAAGCATACAGTTTGACTTTTACTACCAGTTAATTAAAATAAATTAAGTATAAATGATCATAATAGGTTATAGTCATTTTGGTTTTGCTGCAATATGCCCCAATTATGGTTCTTTTTTATTCTTTATAAGCTGTTATTAAAATTCCACAGCCTGTTATAGTTACTCTTGCTTAAGTGTTTTAGGTCTACCAGTGTAACATGTATATATTAGATAGTTAAAAAACCACATAACCTAAATGATGACTTTTTGCATATTACAATTAATATAGACAACTAGATTATTTTTGGTAAAAAAAAAACTAAGAATGAACAACATAATGGAAGCAACTGCTACAATACACTTCTACGTTAATTAAAATAATAATTATTTTAAATGACTTAAAATAACTTAAATCATTTCTTTCTTTCCGAAATTTTGCAAGTGTACTAAAAATACACATAATTTCAAAATGTTTAAATTTTTAAACTTGGACTGATTTTGGGTTACTGCCAATTTTAGATCATCTGACACATACACTTAATTTTCAATAATAATATAGTACATATACAGTTGAATCCCGCTATAATGAACCTGGGACATATTAATGAGCATGCAATGAACATTTTTAGTGGTGCCTTCCAAACTCCTATTTAACTAATGTTATTTTAAATGGACAAGTGAACTGCTTAGAAAATGAGAGTTTGTTTATAGTGAACCCAAATTTAACTTCCTTAATATTTTTCTTCAGATCATCATATTTTAAGTTTTATAAGTAGGAAGTGGAAGCGAGATGTCAATCTTTAACATTGTGTCAAATTTCAACCTGTCCTTAGTCTTGTTGCACTGGAAGTATACCTGTTTCATAGTAAACAAGATACATACATCTTCTATCCCTCTGGGTTCCAGGAACCAACCTTTCTTACCTACCCATTCCCCTCCCCCCCCTACAAGTTCACATACTTCTTGTTTCTTGGAAGCTGTGCCTGGTCAAAGGGCAGTATTTCTGTTGCAAAAATACCCTCCCCCTAGTGTTCCCCCTCCAGAGTTCAACGTGGCCCATTCATCTCCCAGTCCCCAACTGTACCTATTATTTTCAACTACCACTTTAGTGACTTTTGAGGGGTATGTATGCTTTAGCACACAAGATATCTTTTAACCCTTGAAAATCGATTGTGACCTTTTTTTTAACCACGAACAAGCATTTATACAACTATAAGCCGAAGTTAATTCTCAATAGATAATCACTCTTGTATGAAAAATATCCTAAGTATCTAGGTTTTGTTATTGATAACGAATTCACCTGCAATCGGCATATGGAACACCTTGTAAAAAAAAGCACGAAAACGCCTCAGTATTCTCAAGTTTATTGCAGGAAGAGATTGGGGAGCAGATGCCAGTACTTCGCAGACTACTTACGTTACTCTTATCAGACCCATTTTGGAATATGGTTTCCCAATTTACTTTTGTGCCTCTGAAACAAATCTACTTAAACTAGAAAGAGTTAAACTCTCTGCCGCTCGTATTATCCTTCGAATATCGCCCTGTATGACACTGATCTCCAACTCTTCCGAGGTCACTGCTGATTGTTGACACCGGGGTATAAGAGAGAGGGATTTATTTTTTGGGGATGGTACAATAGACCTCTGATCGCAGTGCTTGGTTCACACAGAGCCCCCCTCTAAAGTCATAATTACTTTAATAAATTAGACAGCTACGAGTCCCAAAATCGTACTTCTATGTTCTTACATGGCTGGCATAACAACCAAAGACTTAGAAAGTATAGCCCTTTTAGTTTGGTGGAGACTTTTAAACTTATTTCTCAAGAGGTTCAAGCTGTTCCCTTGAAAAGCTGTTCTGATCCTTCAGAAGGCCTGCCACCCTATGTTCTCTTTTACTTTGATCTTAATTCTACCGCCAACAAATCCACACATATTGAGGACCACCTTCGACAGTTGGCCCTAGAAGTCATTGGTGGCATTCCTGATGATGCTATCCAAGTCTACATTGACGGCAGTCGGACCAACAATCTTGCAGGAAGTGGAATCTTTATTAAATTTTCTACACAGAATATCACAATTCACCAGCGAAATCCCGACACTTGCTCTGTATTTCGTAGTGATCGGCAATTAATGAGGGGCTTGCTGCTGTTATGACCTTAGACCTTGACTTTGGTGAACTGTGGATCCTATCAGACAGCTGTAGCTCCCTACAACATCTGAGCAACTAGCCTTCGGTGTATGATGATACAGTGCTGCACAAAAGTTTAGGCACAGACGCAATTCATGAAAAAATCTTCAATGTTTATTATTTTTCAGTAGTTTTTTTTTAAATATATATTCCTTAGGCAGCATGAAAAATAATAGGGTAAAAAATTGTTCCAAAAAATATAAATAAATTCGACTTCCATCAACAAATTAAAAATTTCAAAACTTTCCTTGCCACAAAAGTATAGGCACATGTTTCAGTTTTATGCAAATTCTCTGCAGAAAGTGATTGTGTCGTCAAAGGGGAGGGTTTTTAAGTTGCTTTAAAAGGTTGAAGGTAATTTTCAATGCTTAGAACTATTCGGAAGTCAACTGAATTTTCGTATGAAGAGATTATAAGGATATGGACATTAAAATTCAGAAGTAAATCTGTTTCTGATATTTCTACTGAATTAAAGCGTTAGAAATGAGGTGTTTGTAGTGTGTTAGCACGCGGCGATCAATATCAACTAAAATCGCGGTCTGGAAGACCTCGAATCTCCAGCAAACGAGAGGATAGACAAATAAGAAAATTGGCTTCAGACATACATTGCTGTTCAAATCAAATTAGAAGCCTGATTGTGGCTAAATTTTCACGTGAAATTATCAGGAGGTGAATCAAGGAATCTGGATACTTGACAAACTCCAAGCTGAATCGCAACCCTAGCTTGCTATCTCATTATAAAGATGCAAGACTGCAATGGGCTCAACAACACGTCTTACAGCGACAAATGGCTGCAAGTGATCTTCAGCGACGAAAAATAATGGGACCTAGATGGTCCCAATGGGTATTACTACTACTGGCATGATTTGCGTCAAGATCCCAGGATCTAATTTAGCCGGCGTCAAGGTGGTGGTTTTAGGGGAGTCAGGTAATGGTTTGGGGAGGTTTTCGATTCAACGGCTAGACTTTCTTAGCCTTTACCAAAGGAAAGCAAAACTCGGGGGACTATCAGGCAACTCTAGACAACAACTTAATGTCTTATGGGGAGATTTTAGGCGGCCAAATTGGAAATTCCAACAAGATAATGTCTCCATACATACATCAAGGTCAACTAAAGAGTGGTTTAGAAACAGTAATATCACAGTTCTTGATTGGTCTGCTTACACTCCGGACCTTAATCACAGTGAAAATGTTTGGATAATCCTTACTAGAGTAGTTAATGCCAATTGCAAACAATATTCCACCGTTCCGGAGCTAAAGGAAGCTATTGAAAACGCGTGGTATGAAATCGAGCCTAATACCTTACAAAATCTGGTACTTTCTATGAAAACAAGGGTTTTCTAACTAATAAAACAACGGGAAAGCTACACGAAGTACTAAAATGATTTATTTAATTGTTAAGTTATTATTTTTATTAAGTGTGCCTAAACTTATTTGCAGGAGATTTTTGTCATTCTTGTCATTTTGGTGCAAAACTTTCCACATATTTGTTTTTCTTAGTATTTAATGTCAATTATGATTATAATATGATTTGATGAATAAATCATATAAAGATTTTTACTTTCTGTTTCAATACTTTTGTATAAAAATAACTCTTTGTGCTGTGCCTAAACTTTTGTGCAGCACTGTACTAGTATTTCTACACTTCATAAATTAAAATTGATTTCTCAACATCATACCATACAACTGCAGTGGGTTTCATCACATGTTGGTATCCATGGTAATGAAGTTACAGACAGACTGGCAAAGGAGGGCTCAAAATGTGCCACAATTAAATCTACTTCTTTAACTTTTCAAGAACTATTTTCCAACCAAAAACAAAAGCTCAATGCTTCATGGCGTATTCCACCCTCACATCAATGGTATTCCAGACAAGGTCCCGGCACTCTTCTAAACATCAAACGTAACAGAAGCTCACAGACTGCTTTGGCCAGACTTGCAAGCGGGTATATAAAGTTTCTTTCCTTCCTGGATGAAGGCAAGACATTCCAAATTTGTAGCAAGTGTACTGCTGCTCAGGCGTCTCACGAGCACATCCTGCAGTGTCTTGGACTTGATAAGAAGGAATTAACATCAGACCCTTTGACTGTCATTGACTTTTTATCTGTCAACAACCTTTTGGAGCTCGCCTGACTACTGTCAGACGAGTGGAGGATTAGAAACAACAACTACCACTTGAAAACTTGACACAACTTCAAATTGTCTGTCATTTAACCTGTACTCCTCTGTCACTCTTTTATTTCCTTATGCAAGATTTTAGACACATTTTGACTAGGAGAAAACAGTCTTAATAAAAGTCAACAAATATAAATTCCATTACCATTGAACAATAACTATTGAAGATAACCAGTCAATCAAGGATATGTAAATATTTGTTCTTTATCCAAGTACACAATTTCTATCACAAGGAAAAATCTGCTTTCGACTAATATTATTAATCTTGGATATAATTTCGAAAATTAATTCATTAATAACTTCAGACATATAATTTAAATAATTTCTCAACTCTTTTGTTTCAATTAATTCAAGATAAGATAAACCATTATCATATTTTTAAGCCTTATCCATATAAAATTTTATTCCAGCAAAATTAAATTCGCTATAGTGAACCAAGTGTTGGTTCCGTAGAGGGTTCACTATAGAAGGGGGGGGGGGGGTTCTACTGTACAAGAATTCAGTAACCTTCAATTCCAGTTATCATTAAAAAAATATGCACAAGCACATACTCACCTTTATAACCAGATTATATATTATAAGTATTATGGTTGGATTCTGGATCATTCTAAAACAATTCCAGTTAACTGACATCAAAATTAAGACATTCAATTATAGTAATTACTAAAAAAATATGTTTTCATACTTCTTTAGATTCTTTATAGCCATGATCCAAAGCCCTTGTTCTTTCAGCAGCTTTGGAAACAACTTTTTCCCACCGATGTTGCACACTAATCAGCAAATTCTTTATCAATATGACATCTTGCTTTTGACTGAAATATTTAAGATGTGTCCCCTTTTTGTCCAAATTAAGCATAACTTCTCGATGAGTTCCTAAATCTTTTTGGAAAACCTAAAAGTAATAATTAAAATTTTATGTTTAAAATGCCTTGAAGAATTTAAACTATTCACATAACATATATAATAAAAAAAATTGTGGAATAAAAAAGCTATGCCACTGCTGTTGTTGACTTGTCCAAAACATTAGTGCGGGAGAGTCAAATAAGACCAAAGGATCTGAAACAGCCCCAGATGATTTGTCAATAAATTTTACAATTACATGCTAAAAATTACAAAATTTTATTTACTAATTTAATAAAATAATTAAAAAAGTAAAACTAATATTCAGTTAAGATTCTTTAATACTTCAAGAAAAAAGTTTTTAATTATTTGTTTGAGTAAAATTGTAATGTACTAAAATTTGAAAATGACTCTTCTATAAAACAGATAATAATATCTAGCAAGTTGCAGAATTAAAATTTGCCTTTAGCTTTAAGTTACAATAGCAATTATAAACACTGGCTTCTCATGAAAATCTCATGATGTTTATTAAGTTCAGAGGGCAATTGTTGTCTATTAATGCGTAGAAAAAGTTTCTTAATGAAATTTTTTTTAAAAATTAGCAGTGATATAGAGAAATTTAATTCTGTGTTATTTTTTTTAAAAAACTTCTTACAAGGATGCATGAAAAAAAAAACTTTCTAAGAGTGTACCATTTATGTTTAAATTTTTACTTCTTTCAATTGGGATGATCATTTATTTATATCTGGTTGTCACTATTACATGCAGCTTTAGTGCTCTTTAGTGATTTCCAATTCTCTCGATCAGTGTTGCTCGAAATTGGATAAAGAAATTTAAAAGAAGTCTTTGCGACTAACTTAAACATGCTGCAAATTCAAATATTTCCAGTGGGAAAAATACAAGAATAGTTCATTTAATTTTTTAAATATGCAAACTTTTGAGTAGCTCAGATTGGTAAGGCACCCTAAAATAAATGTTTAGAAATTTTTTATTTCATAAATAATCACAGAATATAAAAACATCATCACATTATTATTTATAACTAAATCTGAAGTTTTAAATAAAACATGAATGCAAAAGAAATTATTATTACCCTATGCTCTTCAATTTGCTCTAATACTGCTTTCATATGCCTACTAACAGGTTTCAAACCAGTTAGATACTTTTCAGCATTGGTTAACCAACTAACAAATGTCTGTAATGCTTCATGAAATTCCATTGCTTCACGCAGAGCAATTTCTAATTTAATCTATAAAAATTAGGATTGTTAGGCAATTGAAATAGGATAATAAACGATCATGATTAAATCCCATCAATAACAAAAAATAGTATACCTTTCTATCACTTGCTTTATTCAGTACACTATCCCACTTTTGCTTTAATGTACGAAGACTATGTTGAAGAGTTTTTGTACTACTATCCCCTGATTTTCTTGAATAGCTTTGCCCTTGTTGTAAAATATCTTCTACTTTATATCTATTTGTATCAAGCTCGTTATATAGGTCCTATAAGTAAAATGTAAAGGCTAAGATATTAAACGTCTGGTTAAATTTAGTATTTCAAAAACTTTGAAGTTTAAAACAATTTTCATAAATACAAATTTAATGTAGTATATTTTCTACAATTGTTAAGAATTGTGTAAATTGAAATAGACAAATAACACATTTGTAGTTATAATTGAAATTAGTTTTTGTTTTAAATATAATATTATTATAGAACATAAAGTTTAATGTAATAAACAGATAATTTTGAAATAATTTATAGTGATAACTCAAATATTCAGTATTAAAATCAACCCATTTGTTTTAGCTTTAGTGTTTTGAAAGTTGAATACAAGTTCAAAACAACGAAACAATAACAATATAACAAAACAACTATACAATATTCATATTCTTTTAAATAAATGACATGACTGGTAAATTTATCATTAAAAATTTGGATATAATTTTCATGATTCTGAAAAACACAATGCATACCATAAACTTATTAAGTTGTTCAGTTGCGGTTTCGGGTAAACCACCCACTGGTTTCGTTGTGACTAAATGTCCATCAGTTTCATTTAGCCACAAAAGAAGGTCTTGAATGTCTTGATGAAATTGTTGAGCCTATTAAAGCATTAACAATATTTTTAACATTTTCTATGAACAATTTAAATAAAGGGTAGTTTTATTTAAACGATTTAATACTTATTAACAATTTAATATAAATCAAAACAGCATTTTTATTTCAAAAGCCAACTTGTGTTTAAAATGCTACAAATAGGAAATCTTAAAAAAAAATCAAGTAAAATAAATTACCGTATATATTTGTGCATAAGCCCATATGTGTATAAGTCGATCCCTCATTTTTAAACCAAACATCCATCCCATATCATTAATCTGTGTATTAGGCAAGGTAGGAAATAAGGCAAGAAAAGATCAGCCCCACACCAGAGTCTTCAGAAGAAAGTAAGAGGATGCTATGTTCTGTGAGACATGAAGACATTGCAACAGTAGGCGTGAATAAGGTCACAGACATTGTTTTCTTTAAACACTTGAAGACTGGTTGACTTAAATGCTCTGTACCAAAACTATACTGTGCAAATAACACATCCCTCCCTGAGAGTTAACAAGGCATCATTAGTAGATGCCGTGAACAGATACCAATCTTATTTAATCTTCAGATTTTAACTGCTTTTGTCTTAATCTTTAATTAATAGCATCTGAACTTTCATTGAAATTTAGTTATAGTTTTAAGAATATAGATTTATAAGAATAGAAGATTTTTTTTCATAAAATTTGATGTTTTGGGTATAAGTTGATCCCGAGTTTTACGTAAACTTTGTTTGAAATTTCTCAGCTTATACACGAGTATATACATTTTGGATGAAATAATTCATAATATTTGAATAAGAAGCTATCACTGATTTGCATTATAATAATTTTTAATAAAACTAATTACAGATAAATATATATTTTATGAAGTTTTTAATGATTAAGTTAGTCTAAAAAAAGAACACAACTTACTTCTTTTAGAGCTATTTCTAATTCTCTATACTGTTGTGAAGATTTATCCTGAAGTTGTTGCCATCTCACATGTATATTCTGCAATTTATTATGTGTAGACTTGGCATCTTCACTGCTTCGATCAGAACTTAAAAACTCATGTCCAGCTCGTTTAATTGCATCAATGCTTGATTGATGAGCCTGGATATCATTTGAAATAACCTTAAAATATAAAATAATTTATACAATTTTAAAGCAAATAAAATCTAGTAGGAAGATAAATGTTTAAGATATTACGTAAATTATACTTTGTGTTTTGCAAGAACTATTTCAATGACTTGAGGGTCTCCATAAACAGGTTTTAATTCATCTAAACATTTCTCAGTTTTCGACATCCATAACAAATGCTCTTCGAGAGTGTGTTGAAATTGGCCAAGTTTTAACAGCATATTTTCCATTTCTCTCTAAAAATTAGAGAAATATTATTTTCAATATAAATTAAGTGCTATTTACACATTGAACTAAAATATTTTAAAGGAACTTACTTGTCTATCAACAATGGATTTCAACAAATCCTCCCATCGTTTATTAATGTCAATAAGAGGTTCTCGAATAGAAATAGACTGATTTGATGATGTACGCTCCATTAACTCTTGAGCTTTACGATTTAAAGCTTCTATTTCTATCATGTGAGGATCTACCTCCAGTTTGAATTTCTAAAGAAGAATATATCATATATCATATCTACATATATATAATTTATTATAATATATATATTTTCGAACTTATAAAAATAATTTCCAACTGCGCTGCTTTACTTTCTAAATTATAGAATACTACAGTGAGAACAACACTTGTTTTATGGCAAATAAAAACCCATAATATATATTTTCAATGTACCTCTGCAGTCTTATAGTAATTATTTTGTCAATTAAAAGAAAACCAGCTATCTATACAAAGTTGTTTGATATAACTCCTGACATCCCGATTTTATATATAATGATTTTTTGCCCTCTTTTTATAATAATAAGCAAAATATAATCGGGTTTTAAACTAGGTGACAAATTTGTGTCCCTTTTCTAATGTTTAGGTGACATTCTTTGATCTCTATTCTTAGACTAATGTCTTCATTTCGCCATGCTGATGTGAACTCTATATATACATGCACACACAGTTTGGAAATGCAAATTTTGTAGAAATGAAATAATGACACTACTAACCTTTAGCTCATCCATTTGTTCTTTGATTAAGTCGAAATCCGAAGAAATGTCTCCAAATTGACTGAACTTATTTTCAGAAGTATCCAGAAATTCCAATAAATTCTAAAAATATATTAAATTTAGATTATAGCTTGTTAAACTATCAACAGCCGGAAAATTTACATTTACTTATGTAAATACTTTAAATACCTGAAGTGTGTCATGAAAAACCATTGCTTTTTCCATTGCATCAATAAGGTTTTGTTCTCTTTTCGCATACAGAGTAGTCACATTTTCCCAAACGGAATCCAAATCTTCAATATGTTTTTTTACATCTGGTTTATCTGGTTCGCCACATAATTGCATTAAATTTTGTCCTGCCTGCCGACAATGGTCAACTTCTGGTTTCGTTTGAGAAATTTCTTGCTTTATATCCTAAAAAAAGATGTAAAATTGAATATAAAAAGAAGCTATAGTTTAATCCAGCTTTAATAGAATTATACTACAAATCACTTAACTTACAGAAGTGTAATTTACTGGTATTATCTTTTATTTAAAGAAAAGTATTACCTATTACTTTGATTTTGCACTAGAAATTCGCCAAATAATTAAAACTGCTTAATGCAGTAAAACTTAACTTTTTTTTTCTTAGAAGTATTTTAAAATATACATTAGTTTTTTATAGCAATAAAAAATTAAGCATTGAGTGTTTTTTTAAAAGAAAATGTAAAGCTTTACTCATATAAGTACTACGTTTTTCCTTAGTTTCCAAAATCAAATTCTATAGAACAAGGCGTGTAAAAGGCTTGTCATTTTTTAAAAAGGATTTCTTTTACAGTACCACAGATAATTTTTCTTATAAGTTTTACAATGACCAAAATACTAACGAGCAAAACTTCTTGTTGTTGTTGCACAACAGTTGGTTCTACAGCTGGAGGTTCTTGAGAATTCAAGTTACTTTGTAATTCTTTAAGAGCATTCATAACTGATGTCAGTTCATCCCAAAATCTTTCAGCCGCAACCAAAGCTTCTTCTAATGACTTTCCTCTATTTTGTGCAGCTGTCTGGATTGTTACCCACAAGTCGTTAAGTCGATCTAATTTTAATTTTATATCTGCACATTTAAAAAAAAGGTTACACAATATTTTAGTAAATAAATACTTTTAATTTAAAAAACAAAAATTTGAATTTCTGAGATTCTTTAAAAGATCAGTTTTCTTAGAACTGAACTATGCATTAATATAAAAAATAAAGGGGTTGAGCAATAAAATAATTTGTTTAAAAAATGACATAAAGTTTACACTGATTAAAATTTTATAACATCAGCAGTTGATATGAAATCTGTTTCATGCAAACCTTTAACAGCTGGTTCATCTATGGTGCTTGCTTTTGTAATTACATCATCTGCAGCTTTCTTTACTGCTTCAAGAGTTATTGTCCTTTTATCAAGATCTTGAAGAACTGCTTTGTTATCATTTATTTGTTCTTGAATTCTTTCAGGGTGTGCTGAAATCGGCTCAGCATTATGAAGTTGATCTGCAGTTGATGTCAAGGCATTTAGTATACCTTCTAGTTTATCTGAAAACTAAACATACAATTCACAATATTACTAAAAAAATAATAGCATACAAAATATTACACAATTATTAACCCTCCCGCATTAGACCCGGCTTTTTCAGCATTTTATGCATCAGTCTATGGTACAATAACCCTAAATTTTATAGTTAATACATTTTTATTCATAATGTAATTTTTTATTAGAAAATGTTTTTAAGATCATCATCTCTTCAAAATAAATCCCATTCTATTTTTTAAAATGTTATTTAAAATAAATTTTTGAAATAAATTTAATTTAAAATTTATGCAGTGAAAACAACCATACATATTTTCCCATTTCCAGGTCATTTGGAAGGTTTGATTTTCTTTAAAAATGAATAAAAACTAATTAAATGGAGCAACAGCCAACAGTGGTCCAAGAGATGCTGTGCTTGTTTCAGTTCTTGAGACTAAGGATTCTTGGGGTGCAAAGTAAATGTCCCAGTTATGTGGTCAACTTCATGCAAAACCTCCAGTGTTTAATATACAATACAAAGTACAAGTTTGTCCATTTCAATAATCAGTTGAAAAGAGGGGAATTATAAATCGCACCGTGCACGGAAAACTCGAAAAGTCACATTTGTTCGATAGGTCACTTTTCTGCGTACAGTGCGAAATGTGCACGACTTAAAAAAAAATATTTTAAAACAGTTTTTTAAAGAATACTTCTTGCATTGTTAGCCTGGAGAATAATAAAGTACATCGGGCTTATCTTTAAATTAAAAAGCAATTTGCTTTAAATATTACTACATAAAATAAAATACTAACCTGAGATGTAGCTTGTAAAGCTTCCTCCAAGGCATTTTGATGTTCTCGTAGAATTTTGCGAAGAGCATTGTATCGGCTATTGTCAGATTCCAAAATAATTTCTAAACGGTTTGATTCATCCTCTTTGCAAAGTTTTGTCAATGCAGACCCAGTCTTATTGAGTTTATCCACTAATGGTTTGTGCTCTTGAACTGATTCCGTCAAATCCTATATAAATACCAATTAAATGTAAAGATGCAATAAATAAAGAATTTATTTCTTAATTCATAAATATATTAATTAGTGCACTCCATGATAAAAAAAAAACTGAACTGACAACAACAGTAGATTTTTTATACATAAATTAAAAACTTGTTATAGTTCCTCTCGTCATTTCCCAACTAAGCTAATAATGAAAACCACCATCTACATATTTTAAATTTTACATTTTTTTTCTGTTCTTGCGTACATGAACCTAGATAAAAAATAATAACTATTATGTTAAGATCTTAATTGATTATTCTAAAATATAAACACCTTTTCACCAAAATAATATTTTTTTTATTGTACAGATACAAAAAGATATTGTGCTTAGATGTGCAAAATGGGAAAAAATATACTAAATTGTATTCCAATTTTTAAGTAGTAAGAAATTATAATTACTTTATTTCGCCCTTGTTGTTTTCTAATTTGCACTGAATTTAGTGCTGGTGATTCTAAGAGTTCAGCTTCTCCTTCTGCTTCATCTAGCCATTGTCCCAAATCTGTATGAGTCTCAAAGAAATGTTGAGCCAATGAAAGAGCATGCTCAAGAGTGCTCAGTCTTTCTTGACAAAGAGTAGAAACATTAATAGATTGAGATTTCAAAGTTTCCATTTTTTCATGAATGAAAGACAAATCTTCAGAAGACGATTCTCTCATAAGTTTTTTTGCATTGGTTATAACATCTCGAACTCTAGTCTTTTGGCTATTTAATTCTTCACACAGACACTGAAATGTTTAAGCAATATTTAATTAAAAAAACTTAGTTTATTTTAATAGATTCAATTGTTATATTAAATAACTACGTATTATTAATTTCTGTGGCTGCCACAAGGGGTCGAGTGATTTTGCCAAAGTTAAATACTTACGAGTTTTTGACTCTAACTAACAGGAAAAGTGACTCTAAATCAGCCCAGTGACTTAAACATAGGGAAATTTTACGAAACTAAGTACTAAAATAAGAGTGATAAAAATGACATTGGACAAAACTGAAGATTATTAATTGAAATGTTTACAATTGATTATTTTCTATTTAATAATCTGCCTAGAAGTGCAATATGGTTTAAGGATTATAAATTTTATTGTATTATATGTTTAAATTATAATTTACAAAATTATATTAAAAAAACAAGACTATTCTAACAAATATACTTTTGAGGTTTTTTTTACATTTTTGTGACAAGAATTTTTTTAAAACTTAAAACCTAATAATAATAGAAAAATACATTGAACATGGTTTTCTTAAAACTTATCAAATAAAATCTTCTAACCTTTTGTTCCTTTAGAAGGATAGCAAGGCTATTTGGTTCAGAAGAGAGCCCTTCAGCTTCTAAAACCTGCTTTTTAATTTCTTGGAACCAATCAGAAAGTTCATCTATATCATTGATAACCTAATATATAAAAAAAATGTAAAATTTCTTTAAATACAAATTGATTTTTTTAAAGTGAAGAATATCAGTGATATAAATATTTTTTAATAGCTCTCAATTAGGAGATAAAAAGAGAATTTAAATAAAAAAGACAATCCTCTTCTAAAGTATTGCCCGACATTGTGTTAGTATACATCATACTTGTAAATTACAAATTTAAATTATACCTAAATTTCACCTAAAGTATTATCTGAAAGTTGAAACTTAAGTTTAAATAGTAGATCATTTTCATATTAATACTTTCTTCAAAAGAAAATACATCCATATTTGTTATGAAAACAATTACATTAAAATTATAGTGAAAATTACATTTAAAAAACAAAACTTTAAAATTATAACTAAAAAAACAATCAATAATTACATCAAATTTTTTCTGAAGGCTCAATTCAATTCGCTCAGCCTTTCTTTGAACTTGTTCACTCAATTTTTCAAATCTTTGATTCGCCTGAGACATTTGGTTTTCTATTACTAAAGCACCTTCCCCAGATGACAATTGGCAAAGTCGAGACCCATTGTGATTAATACTATCCAAAGTACTTCGATGTTGAGAAATTCCATCTTCCATTTTCTAGTAAAAAAAGTAATTTTTAACAATATGGATTGCATTTAAACCACAAGAACACTAGCAATACTCACACAAAATTATTTAATCTGGAAATGTAATTCTCTACATAGTCCCCCTCTACCCTCTCTCCCTACCACTGTTGTTACTCAAACAAAAACTTCATACCATAAAATTATAAAATACTATTAATTTTTAGCTTTAATATATAAATCAGTAAATTAAACTTTTTAAAAAAATCATAATAAAATAAATGTAAAAAATATGTTAATTCCCACCTTTATATTTTCTCTTTGAATGTCCAAAGAACTGTTATCAAATATCTTAAGGGATTTTTCCAATGAGTCCATCCAGGTAGTAAGTTTACTAAACGAAGAATAAAATGATTCTACCAGAGGCAAAGACATTTCTATAGTCTTCAGTCTTTCATTAAGCTTATTAGAAGCTTCAGTTACTTTTACATTCAACGTATCCAATTTCTCTTTCATTTGAATAGAATCTTCACCTGGAAAAAATGTTGAAAGTTACATAGCTAATGGCAGACAAGAAAATGTAAAAAGTAAATAA
This sequence comes from Oedothorax gibbosus, assembly GCA_019343175.1. NCBI lineage: Eukaryota > Metazoa > Arthropoda > Arachnida > Araneae > Linyphiidae > Oedothorax > Oedothorax gibbosus. Next base: position 575,076 of record JAFNEN010000019.1, on the reverse strand, counting down.
GCTTATGGTGCCTGTGAAAGGTCTATTTCAAGGAAAAAAACTTGAGAACCACAACTAAACTCTCATACCTTGCCAGTGAAAAATAAGATATTAAACCCAGGTATAAAATTCACTACAACAGGTATAAAATTCACTAGCCTTCTATGAAAAGATATTTTGTGGTACTTCAGGATAATTAAAAAATCTTCCTTTGATTTATTTTGATAAAAAAATAAGAATGTTTCCTAAGGATAATTATATCGCCTGCATCAAATCCAAATAACTGGTGGATCACTAATTTTATGCCGAATGAAAACTTCAGGGCAGTACTAATTTAAACAAAACTATATATATATATATAAATCAATAAATCTGGATTCTACTATTTGTGAATTCATCCTATCTTCAAGGGAAAAAAATTAAAGGAACATGTATACATTTAGTAAATATAATTTTTAAAAGCTTATTTATACTTTAAATTTTTTAGTTTCTTGAATAAATAAGTGGAAAATATGTTTACCTGAGTGTCACTTTTCTTATTCACAACTGTGCTAATGCATGGGATTTAATTTTTTGGAGGGTATGATACTGCAATAGGAGTTTTTTCAATTGTTTGCTACACATATTGATTATTGAATATAAGTGCAGCAATATTTATATTGTAATGAAGTGTGTGCTTACCCTATTATTTTCAAAACAAGATTCTTGGTTTAGGAGGATTGAATAATTAGTTTAAATGAAGGACATGTTTATCAATATGCAACTATACTGCCATGGGCAGTTTAATTGCAGTATCTACAACTATTAATTGGACAGTTGTAGTAAACATGCAATAACTATAAGCTACTAGAAAGTATACTAAATGACTGATTATTTCTAGACGAAAGAAAAAATTAAATTCATTGTTGATATTGCAGTTTACGTGCCTACATCTACTAATTAAAAAGTAATTTATTCAATTAAGATATCAAACAGACATAAAAAAGAAAACTTTAAAATAAAGGAAAATTATAACTTAATAAAGATTTTAAATGGTATTGTACAGTCAATTGCTGTGTGTATATACCTGAAACTAATTTCATAATTTTCTCTCCTGATTCAACAACTTTTTCAACATTCTTTTCTTCTACACTTAGTTTTTCTTTAAGAGTCTGAAATTTTTTTTAAAATATAGTTAATGTGTCATTATTTAATACCTAAACAAAAAGAAATAATTTTTTAAGAAACACTAATAAAAGTCAATGTTTTAATTCAAGCTAAATAAATTCTCTTAATCAAGCTAAATAAAACTCTTAATTAAAGCTATAAAAGTCATTCTCTTTAATTAAAGATAAGGCACAATTAAAAAAAAGATTTATTTACTTTTAAATCCTTTAATTGAGTTTTTAACTTCTCTGAATAAATGCTTAAGACTTGAAAACGGCTTAATTGTTTAGTAGTTCCTTCAAAAAATGATAGGACTTTAGTATATGATGTGGTAAAGCTTCCAATTCCTTTTTGTGCTTCATGTAAAACAGATCCAGCATTCTCACAGCAATGCTTTACTTCAGTAAACTTTTCATTAACTGATTGAAGCTTCTGCTGTAAAGTTTTAGATTCCACAGTGTCTGTATTTTTCTTAAGTTTTTCAGAAATATCATTTAGATGTTGTAAAGAGGTTGCATGTGCAGCTATATCTGTGGACACTTTCTAAAAAAGAGGTAAAGAAAAGCATATGAAATGAATTAAAAAATAAAGATTTAACTCAAGACATAAATGAAATAAACTTGGTAATGTAGTATATGTATGTCATAAATAAAATAGTAATGCACTTGGAAAAAAATGTGATCTATTATGATACACATAACTAACAATATATAAGTAGAACTTCAATTATCTCGACCACTTATCTGAATTGCCCAAACCACTCCACCCCTTTTGCCAGAGTGAACATTATTAGGATGAGGAGCCACTGGCTCAAAATGCAGTTCCATTATTGGCTGTCATCTGAATTTGATTTTTCAAATGGCGTTCGGTAATAATTGGTTCAGGTAATTGTAGTTAAACTTTTAAGCTACTCAACTATTTTTATGGGTACAAATCATATAGTGAATAATGGTTGGAAACTAAATGTTAGCAACATAATACCAAAATAAGAAATGCTTTTCTATCAAAGATGTGTCAAATTATGATAATAATCAAACCAAAAATTTGGTTTGTAAAATTGTGATAAATAATTGTGGGGAGATAAATATTATATTTTAACAGCTAAAAAATTAAAACATACTTTTTGTTCAGCAATCATTAACTTAATTTGGCTTTCTTCTACTGGTATCGATAACAAATTATGCAGACGTTTTTCAACAGTGTCTATCCACTCAGTAAAAGGAGTATAAGTATTTTGAAATTCGTGTGCAACTGGTACTATAGTTTCAAGAGTAGACATACGATTTTCAGATGTTGCAATTAATTCATCAAAGCGTGACTTAATGCTTTTCATCAACTTTTCTGATTGTTCATATTCAGTAGTCTTTGTAGCACTAACAATTTCCGTTTCCATTGTTTTTAAAGCTATAACACTGGTTTGTCGATCCAAAAGCATTTTCTTCAGAAACTGCAAAAAATATTTATAATATATAACATGGCAAATTGTAATGGCTAATAACTAGTAGTAGTATAAAAAATTCAATTTAAGGTCAGGATTGAAATTTGATAATTTCATACGGCTCAAAATAAAAAATCTATATAAACACACAGTGAAAGTTTTTAAAATTAAATTTATAAAATGTTAGCTTAATTTAGAAAGTTAGGTTATTTCTCTTTTTAAGGTAGATATTTTATAGTTAATAACCTATTCATAACAGTTTTTAAGTTTGATATTATAGTTAATAAAGTGGTTTCTTTCTCTATAAAAGATGTTAAGTTATCTATGCAATACCTTCATTGAATCATTGAAATATAATATTTTTTTTTAGAAATATAAATTCTTTCCAGAAATACAACTTAGTATAGAACTTAAACCTTTTGTTCTTCCACTTGAGCTTTAACTACTTTAAAATCAAAGGAAGGTGGTTTTTGGCTTGCAACCATTTCCTCAGTATCAATAAGCCACTTCTGAACACCATTTAAAGCTTCCTGCAATTTCCCAGATTGGATCAAAGCTACATCCAATTTCTTTTCTTTTTCATTAATCTAGAAATCATAAAAAAATAATTAGAATAGAGAATTCACTAAAATATTTAACTTGTAATTACGGTAAACTCTTAATAACCTGTACTTATAAATATTTTGTTAAGCAAAATATTTTTATGCACACAAAATAAAAAATAATTATGAAAAATTGATTTCAATTCTTCCATAGATAGGTGAAAGTTCACCAAAAAAGGGCACAATCTTCCCTTCATCGTCAATACTTCACTTGGAGTTGATTTTCTTAAATTAAGGTTAAAATAAATAACTATGCATTGTTAAAATTTAAAGTTCATATTTTTGCTTACCGATTCTTGTAACAAATTCCATGTACTATTCAGTTCTTCAATTCTTTGCTCAATATCCCCAGTAGTATTAACTTCATTTGTAACAGATTGAATTAATCCATGTCCAATTTTATTCACTTCTATGATTTGTTTACTCAAAGGAATAACTTCAGTGCTGTGCAAATTCTTAAATTTCTGTTGCTGCTTGCGAATAGTTTCTACATCTCCAACTGTCTCAAAAGCTTCTTCTTTTTTTAATAAAGATTTAACTTTTTTTTCTGTATCCGAGTACATGCTATAAAAACTTTCAATTCTTTTGATCATGGTTTGTATAGTTATTTCTCGTTCATTGATGTGTTCTTCTAATCGAGATATTTGTCTGCTCATGCTATTGATCTGAAAGTTAAAAAAATCCTAACAAATTCACATTTTATAATCATAATTGTACAAATAATAAAAAAGATACATATAATTTTTTTAATACTTTTGTTTTCAAAATAATTTAAGTAGTTATCTTATAAAGTCTTATTATTTAATGATCAAATAAGAAGCGCATTAATACACATTTTAATTTATTATTATCAATAATACTAAGCTCTTAAACAGCTGCTTGAATAAAGTCAATTATAGTATTAAAAAATAAAAACTTAATTAATTAGGTTTTAAAAGAAAACAGCTTACTTGTTCCATGTACAGTTTTGTATCAATTGTGCGATCTTTCTTAGTCATATCTTCATACATTTTTGTAGAAGTTGAGTATTTTTTCTTTGTTTGCAGCAAGTTTGATTTTAATTCCTATTAAAAATTTGTAGAGCTGTTTATAGTAATTTAGGTATTCTTAATAATTGAGGTATTCTTTTAGCACAAGAATGATCAATAAGTAAAAATATTTTAATTATTTATGTGCATTAACTTATAATACATCACTGAAACTCTGCATTTAGTGAGTAATTTTTGGATCTAGTACTTGGCTTTCGCTAACTTTTTTATTTATAATCAAATAGTTTATAATGATAAGGCTATTTTAGGAGCTTTTCCATTCCTTTGCATAAAAGATTAAACACATTACTATCATTATGACTAAAACAAAGAGTCATTCAATGGCAATTTCCCTTGTTGAAAATTCCAGGAATTAACTGCTTATATTTTATTTCTTTAGCATAATTTTTTAAAAAAATTAAATGATTCATTCAAAACATTATAAAAAAGTATTCTAGCGTTAGAAAAGAATATAATTCAAAGCATATACTAAGCAATAAAGCATACTTTCACATAAAAATAATGATTATAAACTTACTTTTGATTCATTCAATTGGTCTTTAAGAACTTTTAGGTCACGAGAAATCGGCTGTATGTGATCAAAACATTCATCCAGAGAGCTTAATTCAGATCGAAGGATTTTAATTTGATCCTAAAAGAAAGCAATACTTGGAACTATTATATACATTTAAATTAAACTTACAGTCTTGTGTACCACCTTACTTTAAGCAACAATTCTGAATATTGAATGAATAACTTCAGTTTAAAATATTTAAGTAAATTTTAAGAAAAAACAAAACATCTAATAGTAAGATGAATAGGCAAATAATTAACTTATGAGTGAAATCTTTAATGCTTAGTGTAATTTTCATGCACACATGTTTGTTTATGAAATGTCTAATTGTTAGTTCATGTTTTGCACAGTGTAGCTTTGGTACAGGGCAGTTCAATCAACCAGTCTTCAAGTATGTAAAGAAAAGAATGTTGGTTCGTGACCTTGGCATAGCATTTACTTAGCTTCTCCATTCAGAATCATTTAAACATAAGAAAATGTCAAGGACACCCAGAGCCTTAAACCTATTTTATTTTCTTCCAGGCTTGAAATTTTGATTGCCAAATAAAAATTTGCGGCCTAGCATGAACTGGTTTCCTCTTATTTTCTTCAGAAGGCTTTGGTATGAGACACATTTTTCTTGATCAAATAATAGACTGGTTAAGGATTTTTTTAAGGATATTTGGTTTAAAAAAAGGGGGGGAGGGGGGCGTCAACTTATACATGGATGGGGTTATACACAAGTGTATACTGTAAGAACAAAATATGAAACCACAACTGTACAAACAATAACAAGACTTTTGATTTTCAAATAAAATAGGAATTCAAATGTAACTCTGCACTCTATTATATTAAATGTACAAAACACCAAGCACGCAAATAAAATTTTGCATTGTTTTCATTTTTATACGAGGGCTGTTTTTTTTTTCAACCTCCAATGGGCTGTAACAAAAAGACGGGTCAAGATACAAAAGATTTTTTTTAACCAAAAATAAAGTACAATAATGCTTATTTCTCCATATAATCACCTTGACGATTAAAGCATTTGTCATATCTGTAAACAAGTTTTGAAATACCCTCTTCATAAAATGTATCTGCCAATGATTTGAAGGGAGTTGTGACGGTATCTTTGAGCTCCACGTCAACTTGGAAGCGCTACAATCCAAGCCACTATGCTTAGCAATAATTCACTTATGGTAAACCTTCGAGTTTCCCTAAACACTTGGTCAACTCGCTGAACAATACTGATGTTCATGAAGAAGGGGACCAAGGAAGCAAGTCTGTCGCTACAGACGGTATTGTTCAACGAGTTGACCAAGTGTTTAGGGAAACTCAAAGGTTCACCATAAGTGAATTATGGACTAGCAGTGGCTTGGAGGACAGAAAAAAATTGACGTAAAGCTTCCAAATTTACTTTTTTAAAACGAAACCGTCACAACTCCCTCCCAATCATTGGCGGCTACATTTTATGAAGAGGGTATTCAGGGGGAGCAGCCAATTTTTTTGAAAAGCAGTAGTAAAAATAGGAGTATTATTTTAAAAAATAGGAACATAAACCTACTAAAAAAAAGGAAAAAATAGGAATGACTTAAGACTTTTTTTTTGTTATAACAAACTTTTTCTAAATGTGGCACAATATATGTACAATAGACAATTAAGTCACGATGTCACGCCTACCACAGTCTAAACAATCGGTTGCCTTTATTTTGTAGCATTTACTGTTTTAGATCCAAAACTATTTTAAAAAATTTTCATTTGATCCCGCTGTACTGCAAGATTTTTAATTTGGGTATTCCCGGAATCTAACATTCAGGGTTGAAAGTGGCCAAAATAAAAAAAAAGGAAATAACGCGTGAAGGACACATCAACTAATGAGTATATGGTATGTGCATATATTTGAGTAAATAGGAAATAATGTATGAATGTGCCCATATAATAACCAAAAAGAACAACAAAAATATTACCAAAAATATCTAATTTTAAAATTTATCAGTCTACTTCATCATTTACGAAACATATCTTACACATTAAGTGAAAGAACTGGCTCTACCCGAGTGAAACGGTGGAAATTGTCACTACTAACCGATTCCAGAAAAATTCAAGGGATTGGGGAGCCCAGATGATTAAGGTGTTCGCTTTGTATAGGGAAGGTCCCAGGTTCGGATCCGGCGATCGCCTAGATAACTGCCGACCTATAAATGGCCTGTGCAGCCAAAAGTGTCCAACGAATAATACCCTGTGTAGAGGAAGTGCACGTTAAATATCCATTAAAGTCCCAACGCTTCGTACGATGTCAGTATACCTGCCAACATTCCTCTAAGCTCTGTCCGTAATCCCTTCGGCTGGGGCGGGCGATTGTTTACTAATCACTCAAAAATAATTGATTACCGGTTATTTTCTTTTAAATCGGCCGATTCACGATGGGAGAAAAATCAAGCACCAAAGTTGGTCATTTCGTGGGAAATTTGTTTGAAACACGTAAAAAAATACGATTTCACTGCGAACCTTGCGAATTTAAAAACTTTTATTGCATTAAAAATTTATTTTTTGTTAATTCTTGGTTTACGAGCACTTCAGTTCTATTTTAAGTTAAAAAGCAACCTCCATATTTTGTGTATGGCAGACGTTGAATAAATTGTCTTTTGTTTCAATTAAAAACACAATAACATTCCCTCAGCAACAACAAAAAATCCTAAGTAGCGATGAAGTCACAGGCCATCGTAATTTTTGAAACTAACAAAGAACCTGAAATTTGGTTGACTGATCTGTCCTGAACTAAAACTAAGAAAGAAATGGAACCCTGATCCTATGCCGATTACACTGCCAACTAGTAGATATTACGAGGAGTTGTGGTTGATTGATCGATTTTTTCAGAAAGAAAACTTTAAAAAAAAACCTAAAAAAAAAACCTGCTAGGATTACGTCTCTAACTAATATTACTAGGTTCTGAGACTGGTTGACAAATCTGATCATAGCTAGAACTATAAAAGGAACACCAACGTACTGCGAATCCGACTCTATAACAAACATTACTAGTCGCTGATTATGGTTGACAAATCTGATCTGATCATAACTAGAACTATAAGAAGAATACTAACCTACTGCGATTACGCGGCTACTTAGCAAATGTTACTAGTCGTCATGGGCAGGTTAAGTTTACTTTCCGCAAGAATATTAAAAAAAAACTCTTTGATCCGCATTTAAATCTTTTATTTCCGCGAATGAAATATGTTGATAAAATATTTGGATTAAAAAAAAATCCTATTAAAACCACAGGCATTGTCTTTCAAGGCCGACGAACCGATTTTTTCATTAAGTGCTATAAGGTCACTAATACCAAGGCGAAAAAAACCTCGAAAATAAATTTTTAGAAAATATCGAAGCCTATCCGTAGCTTTGACTGTTTCCGTAACTCCGTAGTCTGATTCCTTCATCCGTAGAAACTACGGACAATCCGTAGTAGTTGGCAGGTATGTGTCACCCTTAGCGGTTTCTTTGGGTGCCTACTCAGGTGTCGGGTAGTCGCTTGACTCTGGTTCTAAATTATGACGCCTATCGCCCTCGTGCAGCTCTACTGCGACGATAATTCAAACTAACCTAACTAGAAAAAAATGATGAAATACCGTATTTCAAAGCTTGTTTACAGGTATAACAAAAGCCTTAATCGCCAAGATGATTATGTGGAGAAATAAGCAGTATTGTACATTACTTTTGGTAAAAAAATCTTGTTTGTATTTTGACTCGTCTTTTTGATACAGCCCGTCGGAGGTTGAAAAAAAAACAGCCGTCGTACAATCTATTATATATATTAAATTCTCTAGAATAAAAATATTTTAATCTATTTACCTTAAATACAGAGATAACTTTATAAGATGCACTAAACGAAGTATAACGCTCTTCTAATTTATTTTTTAAGGCATGATGTCGGTTTTCAATGACTTCCAAATTCTTTAAAATTTCTGAAGAACTTGTATCTTTATCAACTTTTTCAATTAAAACTTTAGAGAACTTTTTAAGTTTAATTATTTCATTCTTCATAGCGTTGGCTTCATCAAGTTGTTCCTATGCAAAATACAAAAATACATTTTAAAACCAATTAATAAAGTCAAAAGAAGCTTTGTAAAAGCGACATGAAAACATGCATAATTTATTGTTGTTCTCAAACCTTATAAATTATCTATTAAAAAACAGTTAAGAAGCTATTCAGTATATTTCACTCATAAGGAGGCTACTATACTATAAATAAGGACACCATTAATGCATTTATTTTAAAATATGCATAGCTGAAATATTTCAGTTGACATGATTATACACATATGTACTAATAATTATTATGGTTGTTGGATATACTATTTCTTTCCCTCAATATTTTTTTAAAAATGTTTTAAATCTAAAAAAAATTAATACATATTTTTGTATCAGCAAAATTTGAATGTACATTAGAAAAGCTGTATGGGTGATTCTCCCATAATAGTTTGAGTCCCATGAGCTTAAATATGCTATATTAGTCCAATTGTTTTTGAACTTTTTTTTTTGGCATAATTCTTTATTCTCTAATATATATTATATTTATTATATATATATTATATATATATATATATATATATTATATATATAATATATATTATTATATATATATTATATATATATATATATATATATATATATATATATATATATATATATATATATATATATAATATATATATATATTACACAATACTTTTTTATTAAATAACTCAAATATTACTCCTGTCCCTTGTCCCCCACACCATGCACTGATATTCTGGAACATTTTTAATTGCAATTAAAAAAATAAAATAATAATTTTACCACCCAAAATAAAAATTTATAAAATAAACAATCACTTTATTTTATTATGATTAAGATTTCTTTTTTCACATATAATACACTTTTGCACAGTTAAAAATATGCTGTTGTAGTAAACCCTAAGTCCAACTTAAAATGTTATAGAAGGATATTTGTTAATGTTTGTCACACCTGTAAATGTCACTACTATCCTTTATTGAAATTTTTTTAGGAACGGTAGTAGAAAAGAAATCTTGCTAAAAGTTCATGGTGAAATGTTTCACATTATTCTGAACATGCTACCATATTTATTTGGACAAAACATATTGAAATTTAACTTTTATTTTTCACTATATCACACTTTGTAGACTGAAATTATACACTTTTGGGAAAATCATCCATATACAAGTATCGATAATTAAACTGACAGCAGTACTTGGGCCTTCTGTAGATCAAACTATACTCCCCGACACCCTTTTTTTTGTCACACTTCCTAGGGGTAGACAAAACAACACAAATCATTCTCAACCAGTCGTTTAGTTTGGCACTGTTATCGCTATAGTTGGCTGGTTCAGGGCTCAGGAGTAAAGTCGTAAATTAATCATTAAGCGGAGGGGGAGGGCGCAGTATCGAATATTCGAATGGCTAAAAATTTGTGTTTTTCTTTGTAGAGAGAGGAGGGGTGTACAATTTATTCAAAAATTGAGCACAATTTACATATTTTTTAAATTTATTTCGTTAACAGGAAGGTCATAACATAATAAAAAAAAAGTGGAAATAAAAATGATTATGTTTCGAATTGTACTCATTTTGTATTTTTGGTAATAGACAGTGGTTCTAGGCTCAGGAGTGTAGTCGTAAATTAATCAGTATAACATATTAATACAGTAAACAGTAGGGGGATGCAGTAACAATAGACTAAAAGTTAGTGGATTTTTGGTAAAGAGGGGGAGGGCAAATTTTTCAAAAATTGAGTACAATTTACATGATTTTTTAAAATTTATTTCGTTAACCGGAAGGTCAAAAAGTGATTAAAACAATTTTGGTAATAAATAATTACAGAGATAAAATGTTAGATTGATTTTATAAAACCAAATGTACAATTTTCAATATTTTAATTAATGTATATGACTGATAAAAACTGATGCAAAAATTTCGTAAACATGCGCAAGTTAAATTAATTTTATATTTTAATTTATTTTCTAATAAGAAAAAATATCTGATTACCATTACAAACTATTATATCCTACTTACTTGAATAAGAATTATCTTAGACAGTTTCGTTTACGTTTCATAGTTTTTTTTCGGTGTCTCTTAACTAAAATGATTACCGTATATACTCGTGTATAAGCCGAGAAATTTTGGACAATTTCAGTGCCGTAAAAATCGGGGTCGACTTATACGCGAGACATCAAATTTCCCCCCAAAAAAAATCCCATTCCCTTAAAATAAAACTAAATTTCAATCAAACTTAAGGTTTAGATACTATCTATTAAAAATAAGGACCCAAAAGCGGTTAAATCTTGAAGATGAAATAAGATTGGTATCTATTAACGGTATCCACCATAATGATGTTTAATTGTTAGTTCTCGACGTGATGCGTATTTTGCACGTGTAGCTCTGGCACAGGGCAGTTCAGTCAACCAGTCTTTAAGGTGTAAAGAAAACAACATCCGTCCGTGACCTTGGCAGCATAGTCTTCACGCTTCACTGAACTTAGTTTCAACTAAGATTCTCCGTTCAGGGTCGGCAATGTCAAGGACACTCGGAGATGAAACCCGTTTTATTTTCATTGGGGTTGAAATTTAGCTTGCAAAATAAATAAAAATTACGATCCCGTTATGAACCGGTTTCTTCTTATTTTCTTCAGAAGGCTGGCCTTATTTCCTACCTCGACTTATACACGGGTTACCGATTTTGGTAGGATATTTGGTTTAAAAATGGGGGGTCGGGTTATACACGAGTATATACGGTAAGTATTATTGACTCTCTGTTACAACTTAGAATTATATCGAATTTCTTCGTAGTTTCGTGTTTTTTTATTGCACTAAAATCTTATTTCGCCATAACGAACACCATAAAAAAAAATTCCACACCTCCATCCTCTACATTTTTTACAATTTACCTGTTTTTTTTAAATGGTATCACCGATGAAATTATTTTATATTGGGGCCAAAAAAATAAAACTATAAAAAATTATTAATGAGAGAAAAACTAAATTATGACTATATTTTTGATCAATCAAAATAGTGGTTTAATCCTGCTATACAGCGAATTTCCAATGTAAAAAAGTAATTTTGTTCTGTTGTACGTAATTTCATTTCAATTAAGCAGTTGATACAATTAGCCACAGATCCTTAAAACGCGGAGGTTACTGTATATGCAAAAATGCTTCATAAAATATCTTCATTATTCGGGCTTGAATAACTCAAAACATTATTTTATTGTTGGTTGCAGTCCTTTAGGAACCGAAATCCTTATTTGTAAAAAAAAAGCTGTGCAAAGACTACCCCAGCGATCACCCTCTTACATACCCCTGGCGGGTTACAACATTTTAATGCTTATTAAGCAAGGTTACGTAGAGAAACACCCAATCATTTAGCCAAAGCTGCATCAATAAAAAATAATCAAAAAAGAAGAAAGAGACATCTTAGGTCGTCGATTTGCAATAGAAAAACAAAATAACGTTCGAAAAATCGCCAACCTCAAGGGCAGATGTTATAGCAACCATATCAAGTGGAAAACACAGAAGGGAAAAATTGGTTGAAATTAACAGAATGAATATTTTCACAAATATTTAAATAAACAAATTATCTTGTTTCAAATGGAACTATTTACATCTGCGGAAGGATTCTCTTCGTAGAACATTTACACTTGTTCTTATTTGGTTGGCGGCGACTATAATGGTCAGAATTACTTTTATTTGGAAAATAGGGTATTTAACAATAGCGAAGAGAAAATTCTGTACAAATTAGGGGAAATTTGGCATCGCTACTGTGTTTCCAAGTTTAAAGTCAACACACAGGCAATTTATAAACATTGTTTTTTTTATTTAGTTAAAGCTTTTTTTATTTTTCAATATCGTTGATTTCTTTTATTTTAGTTTCAGAAATAGGGAAATGAAGATGAAAAGATTAAATTTTGGCATTAACATTTGAGTTTTAGTCTTAGTTAAATTCATTTTTGTACACCGCTTTAAATAAAAGCAGTTCCAACAGTTTTTCCCTGTTGGGAAAATTTGGGAATTAATTTGTTTTTTTAATGGGATTCTTTCTCTCACTTTGTCAATAGCCTCTCTACCAAATGCATAGCCATTATGCCTAGTAGTTTACATTACAGAAACCACTGAGCATCATTACTTCAATTACAGACACCCTAGTACATAAAATTTCTTTATGTATTTAGCTTAAGACGCAATTATTATTTCAAAAAAATTATGAATTCTATAACACAGAAAATTTATACTTAAATATAATTCAATTTACTTTTAATCGCTGGAGGAATGAAGGATCACAAGAGACATCAACCGGATCATGAGAACACATTCTGTCTTCCAAACGTTCTACTTCATGCTGCACATCACGGAACTTCTCATCATAATCCATCAGTAATATAGACAAATCTTCTAAAGCCTGCATCTTTGCAACAACTCCTAAAATTTTTTAAATTTAATGCATATTAGCATTGGAGACATTAGATTAATGTTTATGCATACAAACATTAATATGCATATTAGCAGTAAAATGCCTCTTAAAATTACCATTATTAAGATGTTTCCATTTCCTTTTCAATTCTTCTAACTGTTGTTTTGTAGTTTCAGTATCACATTCACAGTTAGAAAGAATTGCATCGCCAAATTGCTGGATATTTTGAAAAACTTGTTGGTAAACAGAGAGCTCACTTTTTAGAACCTAAGCACAATAAAATTCCTCTGCATTTATCATAAATATGAAGGGTAAAATAAAAGAGACTCCATTATAAATTAATAGAATTACTTTTGGAAAAAGGTAACTATAAAACAATTAAAAACACTTCATTATTTTACAAACATTTGCTTTTTATGAAAAAGAGACTAAAAAATATTTTTTTATTACAATTTTATTTTTCATATTGTAATGAAACACTGAAAGCAATAAGTAGATTACAAATAATGCATATTTTGGAGTCAACAAAGAACATGCTTTACAGGTCAAATGAAAAAAAAAAATTGTAGATGTTTTAAATAAAAAAAATGTTTCACAACAATTAAAAAATTGGAAGTCGAAAAAAAAAAAAGCTAAAAAAGTAATACACCCATAGTAAAAATAACTTATATACCTGAACTTCTTTGATCTGTTTATTCAACAAATCTCGCTTCAATATTTCAAGCTTTAACGTTTTGTAATGTTTTTCTTTTTCCTCCATCCATGGTAAAAATTTATCAACTGCTGTTTCATATTTCTTGCAGTTTTCTAAACAACTTCGAAGACTAGTATGTCTGCGAAATCAATTTTGCAAAATGGTAAACTTTCTTAAAGAATGTGCAGCACTTCATAATTTTTTTTTACACAATTATCAACATTTTGATAAAGTAAAAAAATACAAATAATAACTTGAGGTAATGTAAATATTTCTTTAAAATGACTATAGATATTTAAGATCAGAGTGCACGAAAACATTTCATATCTTTGCATCTATGCTTATACCAGATAATTACATTACACATTATATTCTTTTAGTGAAAAATGTGTGCTGTAACATATGTTAAAGTCGTTAAAAGCATTTGTCATATTTATTAGTAGTTTATGAGAAATCTAAAAAAAATGAAATAAATTACAAAAGGTGTCAATCATTTTGTGCAACACCTGAAAAATGGGGAATCTCAATGACGAACTTAGAAGCACAATGTAATTGAGGCACACAGCCATAACATTAAAGAGGGATATAAGTCATAAGATTAGCCATAAGAAAAAATAGTCACAATCTTATTTCTGTTTATTAAGGATTTATAAAAATATACCTGTCAATGGCAGTCTTTTTAATTTTTTCAAATTGTTTCTTGATGAAATCCAATTTTCCTTTAATAGAAGTTATTTCTTGCTTGCTGGCACTTTTAACCAACATATCTGAACCTTTACTTAAACACAGATATACTTCATGTTCCTTGTTCATAATTTGTTTGTAGAATGACTGAAAAAGATAGTTTTAATGAGTATTCCAAAATTTTTATCATGAATTTAGCAAAAATTTTCATCATAAAGAATGTAAGCACTTTTCTTTAGATACACTAATAACTAAAATTTAAAGATACCTCAAATTCCTCAATTCCTTTTGACAATGTTGAAATATTTCCAGATATTTTCTCAGAACGAGAAAATGAAGTCTCCATGGCATTAAGCCACACTTGGATGTCCTCACACACTTTAAAGAACTCTTTATCTTCTTTAAGTGATGATTCAACTTCAGCTTTTTTATTATCTGAAAAAATAATATAACTCAGCACTAAAGTAAGGTAAAAAAAATTAAAAAGTAGTTATCTTGAAATAATGATCAATTAAGATATTTAAAATACCATATGTACAAAAGACATTGCAAGTTTGTAAAGAAGGAATAAAAAGAGTGAAAATTTAAAAATTTCCTGTCTCTCGAATTACTTTTTTTTGGTTGGTTGGTAGAGATAATCCGGTTTGTGTTTGACCAAGCACACTAACCTGAATATAGGTCTACCAACCAACCAATTTAACCAAAACAAAACACTTTGAGAGACAGGAAAACAAGACCGCGGAGCTATTGCCAGATCCTCCGTGAAACAACCCCATAAACAAGCTGAAGTTATAAGAAAATTAACACTAGTTTCTTCTTTTACATAACAATAAATATGCAAAATAAAATACCTATTTTTTTCCTCAATGTATTATACGACTTTTCTAAAGTGTTAACTTTATATTTGATTTCAGTCTTGGATGATGAATCACTGATGACATCACATAATTGCTCAGAAACACTGAATGCATCAGCTAGCAGAGGTCTTAACTTATCTAACTCTTCTTCTATTTCCTAATGAAAAAAAAAGTTTTGTAATCAGTTATTTAATTCTCAGAAAATAAGTTTAGCCTATTTTTTGCAAGTTAAAGGAATTACGAAATGGAAACTAGGGTATTGACGTCATGATTTTGATAAAGTGTTCAACCCACAGTTACTTTCGACTTCCATTCCAAAAGTATGATTTACAAAGTTTAATTTTGTGAAAAAGGTTTGATATCAGATTCCTATCTTTTATACTTTTTAACGTCTGTCTATCAGTACCTTACAAATTTCATTCTACCATCCACTTAAATTTTTTTTTGTTTGAAAGGTGTAGAATAATTTATAGAAACCCATAATTTATACTTTTTGCCTGTTTATATAAGTTTATATATAATAATTATCCTGGATTGGGCGAGGTTCACTATACCTTTCATCCCTTAATTGGGGTCGATAAAATGAGGACCAAACATTCTTGGGAACTAGGGGTAAACACTAGGGGTCCTGCGTTAGGTTGACCACCTAACCGGGACATATGCCTAGCACCCCAGAGCCCTTGGTCACGAAAGCTGAATTGGGCACGGCAGGCCTTGGCCCAGTAATGGGCTGTTGCGCCAAGGAGTTTATATATAATAAATATACATTACTGGTTAATAGAACTGCTCTCAGTATTAGGAGTGAAATTAAACGGGACGAGTTACACTGAAGCTTTAAAATAACCAGTTTCCATGATACTGTTATATTTCTTAAAAAAAAACATTCCTGATATAGATATTTTGAAACAATAACATTTAAACACACATTTGAAGTCACAAAATTTCAAGTTTTATTTTCACAGGTTTTTTACACCTGAAATTATAAGTTATGGTAAACTGCCGCATTATAGGGAGAATTTAATTACTCATAATGCTAAAGGTTTTTTTTGTATGACCTTTAAAAAAAATTAAAACCCTAAGCAGCTTCTTAAGTTTTAAAATCAAATAAAATTTGTATTTATTTTGTTATCTTTGACAACATAGAACGCTTTATAGTAATAAGAAAAAAGGGTTATTGCCTTGTGTTATAACAATAGACTTAAGTTTTAATTTAAATTAAAAATTTCTACAAAAATAAATACCATTAATTTCTTTAGAAGAATCTCAATATGAATTCCCTTTTCTTCATAACTTTCAAATTTTTCATTTATCTGATGAAGTTTTTCCTTCAGTTCATTCAAATTCTTCTGAAAATCTTTAGCAACGCCACTGGCTGCTTCCAAACTTTTTTCCCTTTCAATAAGCCTAAGTGACAAATCATTCCACTGATTCTGAATGACATCTACTTCTTCTATAACTTTTACATGGCTGTTGGATCCAGATCTTTGATGATATTCTACTATTGATTTAGACAATTCATTTAGACGTGTCATATACAAGTCTTGAGATGTAAACTCATCCCTCATAACCTGAAACAGTGAAATTACAAGTTCTTAAATGCAATAATTTTAGTTAAATTGTAGGCAGTTCAAATAAAAAAAATGATAAGCATAAAACCTTTGTATGGAGTGAGGCTTGTTTCAATGGAGATTTTTTCACGCATTTCAACTGTGCGAAATGTTTAGCATTTTGTTTAATATACTGTCATTTTACATTAAAAAAATGTTATTTACAATTGCTTGTAATCAAAATTTAGGTTGGGAAAAAAAGTATAAGAACAGAGATTTTTTAACATGACAACTAAAATTAGCATATAATTTTCTTTCTTCGGAAGACTTCTCCCGCAGTTAAGATAATCTATTTCAGTATATTCTGTATTCTCTATTGCCAGTTGTTTGATGTTTATTGTGAGTGTTGAAAATACCAAAATCTTCACATCTTTCAGACACAGAAAAAGTGGAAATATAGGTTTCAAAATGGACATAAGAAACATTAAGGTAGCCACCTTCTTTGCTATTCACAAGTTGTAGTATACTTTACTTTATGTATTAACTGTTAATAACTTTTGGATTGATTACAAATTTATTGTACTTAATAATCTGCCATTAAACTATTTTCCACTAGTGTAGAAAACATAGGTTAACTTGTTAACAGGGACTGTAGTAAACAAATAGTACTACTAGCAGGACCTCTATTGGCAGAATTGCAATTTGTCTAGAAAGTTTTTATATATTTTGTAGTATTGTAGTGTTATATATAAAATAATTATCTGATTAATTAAACATCAAAACAAGTAAAATATTCTGAAAATATCTTCAACTTTGTGCATGATACAAGAGAAGGTTCATGAAGTAAACAACATAGATTATTGGCGCAAATAGTTTATATTAGTATAAATTTACATGTTTTGGTGGGAACTCAAGAGACCTACCTTCGAAAGGGGGGGGGGGGCAGATTGAGAGGGAGGTGTGGTTAAAAGAAGAGAGCACTTAAAATAAGACCTAAGGAACATGAAGTGCATCTTAAAAAAAACAGAAATGTTAGAAATCTTTAGTCGCTTTAATGGGGGTTTGATTACTGTTTCAATTTTGGTTAAACCTTCCAAACTTGACTTTTACGAAGCCTACCATATTCTTAAGAATTACAAAAACTTAGTTAATTCATCTAACATGGCAAGAGTTCTCCCCAATTTGGAAAAGGTTCATAGTAACAGAATATCGTTTCTTTTTAACCATATTTTTCTCCCACGCACTCTTTCCCCCACACCCCTTTCCAGATATCAAGTTTTACAACTTTGGGTCATCAACTGTTAGTTTGTGTTGTGTACCATTCTTATGAAGGTGGGCCTCTTAAGTTCCTACGGAAATATGTAAATTTTTACTAATAACTATTTGCTCTAATAATCTACATTGTTTACTTAATGAATCTTCCAAAGCAAAATATTGTAACAATAGAGACATCAAATTTTAATAAATAACAACTTCACCTGAATTTGTTGAACTTGTGAATAAACCATACGCGGTTCAGATGCAATAGGTCCAAGAACTTGAAACATTTTATCCTTCTGATTTAGCCAATTTTTTATCAATTTTTGTAAATTTTTGAACTCTTTCAAATTTTGTAAGAAAGTTAGGTTTTCTTGAATAGAAGCTGAGAGCGAATTCCATTTCTTCACTAAAATAAAATTAAAATACATTTTACATTTAGAATAAAAATACACAAAATGCATGATTGTTATTAATATGTTAAACATAAAAAAAAACTTCTGTCTGGTTAAGGGGAAATGAATAACTATTAAAAAATTATTATGATACTATATTACTTCAGTCAAAGTGTTCTCTAAGATACCACAGTGACAGAGTTAATTTTCTTCATACTACACAGCAATGCAAAAGTTTAGACAATGACTTCATTTAGCTGTAAAATTTATAATTGTGATACGGCTAATTCCATTTGTGACAGACATGACATAAAACAACTTTTTTGCCCCTTTTTAAGTACTAAATGTTAATTGATTGGTAAAAAATTGGCATGGAGTGATGCAAATAAAGGTCTTGATTATAAAAAAAACACTAAAATTTTTATTAAAGAGAAAATACTTTTAATTAATTGGGTAAAAACAGACATGACAAAATTGAGACACAGATTTTAAGTGACCATATTTTATTACCATTTGCTCTTAATAGGTATACATTTCAAGTCTAGAATTTTTGGGAATCAATATAAGATTCTGATAGGTCAAGCAGAAAGAAAATTAAGAAACATGTAAATAGTAAAATATTATAAAATATTTATTAGCGTGACAGACATGACAAGGTTTCGTGACATACATGACATATGTAAAATTTTCTATGAACTTCAAATATCACTTTACTTTTTTAAAAACAACTTGGGAGATTACATTATGATGCAACATAGATGTATTATGTTATGCGGCTCACAATAAATTAAAAAAATATTTAAAATTTATAAAATCCCATGGAATATATTAGTGTGGGAGCTGTAATATTTTTTAGTATTTGCTCCTTCTCATACCAGGATCTGTGGATTCAAAACTGAACCTCCCTGGAATTTTAGTTGATACAAAATATTTTACTTGTACTGGTTCTGTACGATTTCTGTTATCATTTCATGAAAACCCTCATTGTGTTTCACATTTACCCATTGGCCACATTGCAAATTGTTAGCTGTTGCATTTTGCAACAGGCAGTTTTCGATACATTCAACCTGTAATGAAATTGAAAAAAAGTACCCATTTTTGACTCTGATATCAGACTACAAAATATTTTGTCAAGTGCACATGAACAGAAACAATGCGAGTTTCTTGTACCACGAATTGTTTTAATTTCTTGCCATGGCAGATGAAGGTTTGTTTTAATTTTTTTGTGGGGGGGGGGGCAATTGATACAAGACATTGATTCCAGTACAAGTTTTTATCGTAGCTTTGGGGCCCGGATGGCCAAGTGGTTATAAGTTATAGCGCGCAGACCGCTAGCGTAATGGGCCCGGATGGCCCATTACGATAGCAGTCTGCGTGCTGTAACAGGTGCGGGTTGGATTCCCGCCTTCGCCCTGGGTGTACTTTCCTTGTGACAGTAAAAATTCTTTCTGTGTCAGTCTTACTTGACGAAGGCTTATATAAGCGGGTCTCTGATCAAGCACACAAGCCGGAATATATATGTACCTACCCCCCACCTCAGCTTCAGCGAACTCATGTGGTGTTCTACATTTTATACTTCTGGCTCAAGTAGCTTCTCGGACTTGACACTTAAAATAGTCTCACCATTGCCATCAATACATCCTTTGCCATGTGATGAGGCTGAGAAATGCCAGACTGTTGAAAGCTTACTATGTCATTGAAAATACTGTGTATTTTTGTTTAAAATGTTGAACTGAGTTGCCCTAAGTTTTTGTAATGACTAAATTGCTGATCACAATAACAGCATAATCACTATCAAAATAATATACCATTTTAGTATACATGACAGAGGAAGTATTCTGTCAATGCACAGACTGAATTTTATCTTGTTTAATATGGGAATAATTCTTGCTGAAGTCAGTTGGTATCGGAAGTTTCCCGTTAGGCAAAATTTGCTTTAAATTAGGGAAAACTATCGATTGTATATGTTTTACATGGCACAAGAAGGTTAGAAGCTGTTTCTTCAATAAAGTTAAAACATCATTTCAAATTCCCTCTTTTTTTTAACTACAACTTTCTCTTCTTATTATTGAACTTAGTGTAGATGGCAACAGCATTTCTTTACAACTCAATTCAATAAAGTGCTTTATATAATGCTTGAAGAATATGTGTTACACAATACACATGTGATAGTGACCATGAAAAGATTAATTATGTGGATTATGGTAATGAAAAACTAATTGTGACAGACATGAAAAATGTGACAGACATGACAAAGATTGATGTTCTCTATTTCACTCAAATTTTAAATTTATTTTTCGAATTTTTTTACGAACTGTTTACTTTGAGATATAAAAAGAGAAAATAAAGTGTCAATAATTTTTACCCAGCAGATTTTGTTTAAAATGAAAAAGTCCATGTTTTTCGTGAGAGACATGACATGGAGACTAACACTAAGTTCGTGGCAAAATTATAATAGCAAAATAATTCAAAGGTTTTCAATAATTTTTTTGTGTTATTATGCATAGATTGATCTATTTTTTAAAAAATAATTTTGTTTTCAAAAATATATTAGTATTTAAATATTTTCAAGGACATCAAACTACAGGTAAAAATAAAAGATTTTTAGTTTCAAAGTTAGTCTTACAATTATTAACTGTAAAAAAATATTTATGCATTTATAATATTCTATCTTGTTATTTTCATAAAATTTGACTTATTTTCTATCCCCTGTAACAAAAAAAATAATAATTCAGTTGGAATTTAAAAAAAATAATGTCTATGGTGCATTTTCGTGGAATCAACCATAGTAGAATTACAAAAAAAACCTAAACACATTAAAAAAATATTATGAAATGCTATAATTGAAACACAATTGTTTGATGCAAAAGTTTATACACAAATGCGAGATTATGCTAATTTAAAGTAGATAATGGCCTAATTTTGCATTTTTATTGATGAATTGTATTTTTTTCATAAATAAATAAACACAATAAAAAACACGATATCTGGTGAACTAAACACATTTAATAATAATATGATACATTTAATAATATTAGTTCAATTTTACACCAAACGGACAATATAGCCACTTAAAATCTTTATTCAAATCATATTTGCTTCAAATGTACAATTTAACATCTCTAAATACGAACCAAATGCCTACCAGTCCTTCACCTTAAAGTTTTGCCATGAATTCGTGGATTTAGAGACAGGCATTGACCGATTTTCTTGATGAAAAGTGCAGTCTTTCCCATATAAAATCACAAAATAGTGACATATTATTCTTTTTTGCACTTTAGTACAATACAGAGATAGTCACCTCTTCAAAAACGACAAAAAAGTCTCATCAACATAATTCCCTCCACACTATTATAAACGTTCCACCTTGATGCTACAGTTTTTCAGGGGAAAACCGGTGTTTTGAAAAGCTTATTTTTCAATATTCTGTTAAACCAAACGTGTGAAAATAGCACTAAAGACACCGGTTAAATTGTAACCAGTTCAAAGAAACCGGTTTTTCTCAAGAAATTTCAAACTTCAGTATAAAGAAGAAACTTTCGTAATGGTGTGGAATTAATTTAAGTTAAAATTACCAACTTTTTTGGCATTTTTATAGAGGTGACTATTTCTGCATTGTACTAAATGCAAAAAAGAATATGTAGCTATTTTGTGATTTTATATGGGAAAGACTGCACTTTTCGTCAAGAAAATCGGTCAATGCATGGCTCTAAATCCACGAATTCGTGGCAAAAGTTTAAGGTGATGGACTGGTAGGCAATTGGTTCGTATTTAGAGATGTTAAATTGTACATTTGAAGCAAATATGATTTGAATAAGTTTAGTTTAGTTTGAATTATCGTCACGCTAGAGCTATACGAGGGCTATTGGCGACGGGCGTCGTATTTTAGAACCAGTCAAGTGACGAGCCGATACCTGAGTAGGCACACAACGCAACCGTGAAGGGAGACATCGTACGCAGTGTTAGGACTTTGAAGGATATTTAACATGCACTCCCTCCACACGGGGTATTATTCGTTGGTTATTTTTGGCTGCACGGGCCGTTTATAAGTCGGCAGTTATTATATGATTTGAATAAAGATTTAAAGTGGCTATATTGTTTGTTTGGTGTAAAATTTAACCCATATTGTTATTAAATCTGTTTAGTTCACCGGATATTGGGTTTTTAATTTATCTAATGAAAAAAATACAATTCATCAATGAAAATGCAAAATTAGGTCATTATCTACTTTAAATTAGCATAATCTTGTATTTGTGTCTTTTGCAAATTTTGCATCATACAAATTTTTATTTTATGAAAAAAAATATTGCTATATCAAATCAAACAATTATGTTTCAATTATAGTATTTCAAAATATTTTTTTTATATGTTTAGGGTTTTTATTGTAATTATACTATCACAATTCTAAATTTTACAGCTAAATGAAGTCATTGTCTAAACTTTTGCATTACAGTGTAATAAACAATATATATATTAGAACTATACATATTGAAGATATCTCTTTCACATCTAACTCTTACACATAGATAAAAAAAAACAATTAAGACTGTATTACTGTTATTAGTTGTGCAAAAATTATAGATGTGGTTCAGGTTAATGCCCTGTGGGTTGTACATTTATAAAATGAGCAATATCCTAGGCATTTGCCCAAAGCATTTTTAACTGCCCAAAGTAAGGGTATTTATGTATAAATATTATTTTAGTTTTACTTTGACATTAATTTTAATAAACACTAAAGCTTTTATACATTAGAAACAGCATTATAATTATTGTGTGAAATTTTTTTCTTAATTAAAAATGAAACGTATTAACTAATAAACAATATGTATAAAGTTAAAGTAGAAGTTGTATTACTAAAATTTAAGTTGTCATGCTTCTGCTTCCTGCAACAACCTCTACCCGTTATTGGGGTCATTTTTTTTTATGACTACCGTATATACTCGTGTATATGCCGAGAAATTTTGGATAAATTTAGTGCCGTAAAAATCGGGGTCACGAGATACAATTATACACGAGATACGGGTACACGAATAACAATTATACACGAGACACAACTTATACACGAGACATCCATTTTCCGAAAAAAATAAATCTCTAATCTTTAAACTAAAACTGAATTTCAATCAAACTTAAGGTTTAAATACTATCTATTAAAAATAAAGACACAAAAGCAGTTAAATTTTGAAGATGAAATAAGATTGGTATCTATTCACGGTATCCACCATGTGATGCTTTATTGTTAGTTTTGGCATGATGCATATTTTGCACGTGTAGCTCTGGCACAGGGCAGTTCAGTCAACCAGTTTTCAAGGTGTAAAGAAAACGGCAGTACGTGACCTTGGCAGCGTGGGCAAAATAAGTAAGAAAAATTACGGCCCGTCATTAACCGGTTTCTTTTTATTTTAATCAGAAGGTCTTGATCTTATTTCCTACCTCGACTAACACACGGGTTACCGATTTGGGAAGGATATTTGGTTTAAAAATGGGGGGTCGACTTATACACAGAGTCGGGTTATACACGAGTATATACGGTAGTATTGTTTTAGGTTTTGTTGAGTCAAGTATTTGCTGTACTAAGTGTTAGTTTGTAATATTCTATTAGTATTCTTGTAAAATAGTAAAAAAGAGGACCTGTTTGAAATATTTTTTACTTTAAAAGTAAAGGGAGCTACCATAAAAAATATCGTAAAAGTAGAAAAGAATAAATGGTGCATTTAAAGTTATATATAGGTTTTTAAGCCATTATAAATAACATTTTAGGCTTTTAATTGATAAAAAAACATTAAAATTTCACAGAAGTAGATGAATTTTATCAGAAATTATAAAAGCCCATGCTTTTTTGGCATTTTAGCTGGGCATGGCCTCAACTCATAAATGCATGGGCCTTTTACATCACTAGTAAAATTTAAATTAAAAAGCAAAACAAATAAGAAAATCATATACCAATTGTTTGCAATTCTTCTAGCATTTCTGTTGATCCTTTGGCACCTTTCAATTTATTTAGCATATTAGAGACACCCATTTTTAGATTATCAACTTCGGATTGCTTTTCAAGCATTTCTTTTTCTATTTCCTGCAAACATCAAATTAAGAGAAAATGGTGAGACACGCACATACAGAATATGATTTTTAAACTAAACTAAAAAGAATATCAGAGCAAACCTTCAAGAACTTGAGCTTATTTTCAATAACATCTTTTGAAACTGATGTATTTTCTTTTGCCATCTGTTTCTGCTTTTCATCAATATAAGTGTGTAAAACTTTCATAGTTGCATAAAACACCTTTGTCTCTTCTGTAATGCTTGTAATTTCACTGCTGCGATCTGATATTTTAGACTTCAAAAGACTATACCGATCATTTATTTCCAGTAGATGATGTTGTACTGGAGTTAAATCTAAAATAAAAAACAATAGCATTTAGTCAAAAAAGAATAGTAAATCGTTACGATTGAAGAGCTTAGTGTAAGAATGTATTCAGTGATATTTTTTAAAATATTGAGATTTTGGGGTCAGTGAACACATTATTCCCGCCTTTAAAATTAATGATTTTCCCCTTTTCATTTAACTAAGTGCAAACTATAAACTTTAAAGGTTCCTTTTTACCTTTTGTCACTTAGCACGTTTTGCCACTAAGCGTTTCAATTAAAGCAAAAACCAACATAATAGCTAAATTTCAAAATGCAATAATGTTATTGAGTATGTTTCTTAAGCTAGCATGCCATTAAGAACAAGCACAAGCTACAGAACAAGCAATATTTTCCATTCTAGATTGGTCTCTATTCTAAACTTTAATTGCAATGATACAAAAAAATTATATATATTTTTTCAAATGCATCC
Organism: Oedothorax gibbosus; assembly: GCA_019343175.1. Lineage (NCBI taxonomy): Eukaryota > Metazoa > Arthropoda > Arachnida > Araneae > Linyphiidae > Oedothorax > Oedothorax gibbosus. Next base: position 549,606 of record JAFNEN010000019.1, on the reverse strand, counting down.
CCTTCCTTTTTTAAAAATTGATGCTACCTTCAACTGCCCGCAATTTATATTCCATGCAGGCAAAAAATGCATATTAATTATAGAGTTTTAAAGTTATGTGTTTGATTTTTTTAAAATTAAAATTGATGTCGGCAGGACTCAAAAAATTTCTAAGATTTAAGTCACATTTGGTATAAAAAATACATTCTTAAATAAATTACAATATCCCTTTCTAATGGGAATATTTTTTCTTTAAAATAATTACTAGATAAGTGAGGTGCAAAAAAAAGGTTAATTAGGTCAAGAGCAATCCAAGTTTGCCTCAATCAAAGGTTTCAATCCCTCTGTATTATGGGAAATGTTAAAAAAATTATATTGGTGAGTTAAAAGACAATAATAAAATGTACCATCAAAGTCCCCTATAGTGTCTGTAGAACTTCTGCTACTAAAACCACTTGAAACTTTCGATATTGGACTACATAAAGATGCCTGACTTTTAACTGGTGACGATGGAAAATTATCATGAGATTTTGATTCTAAAAAAAATAGAGATAACAATACATCTTATACAAATTTTTAATACAACTATCTAGAAACAATTAGACCTAAATTTACTAATTTAGCAATACTGGTACAGTGAACCCTGCCTACTATGTTTACAATGACATTTAATCAAATGACACTATGAAATGAACAAAATTGGTATATTAGTTACTTTAAATATCAAAGAATCATGCGCTATTATTGCTCATCAGTTTGTCTTTAATTTTATTTTGAGGTGCATACACTTCCTCATAAAAAAACATTTGGATACTAAACATAGTCTGCCATGCATATGAAGTTAGCAATTAAAAAGTTCCATAAAGTATTAAATCCATGAAATAAAAGAAACATTTTAAATACAACAAAAAAGATTGTGAAAATTATGTTTTTGCCTAAAGGAAACAGATGTGTGTATATGTATAGTGTAGTGTATATATATATATATATATATATATATATATATATATATATATATATATATATATATATATATATATATATATATATATATATATATATATATATAATATATATATATATATATATATATATATAAACGGGGAAATACCAAAACAAAAAATGAAAAAATATAAAAATAAGATATGGAAAGAAACCAAAAATAGTGGGAAAGGCCATTTCATCAGGAGGTAAAAACCTTAAGCCCCTATTAAACAATACACTTTTCTGTATTGGGATGGACGAGAGTCAAATAAAAAAATCCCAATTTTACCCTGAAGTGTACTGTGGAGTTTCCAGAAGAGAATTAAAAACAAAATCAAAATTAAAAAACAAATTCAAAAATAAAAACATAGATAAAGACAAACTTACATAAAGCAGATGAAGCGAATAAAAAACAACCCAAAACTTTGAAGCCAACCGCTTCTCACAAAATCCGAACTAAAAACTTAGGTGAAACTATTGACAGTTACAGTGTAGAAATTAAGTGCAGTGAAGGAAAAAAATAGACTATGAGTAAAATTTAGTGACGTTAATATTATAATATATATATATATATATATATATATATATATATATATATATATATATATATATATATATATATATTTATATATAATATATATATATATACATACACACATAAATCATATGATCGTAATAAGACTACCTAAACAAAATATAAGTGAAACTTCATTGCAGTCTAAAATTTATTATTTTTAATAATTTCTAAAGGTCAATATGTATGAGAACATTTATAACTATGCTTTACAATGGAAACTTTTTTAATTGTAAGGAGGATCTTTGGAGGATTAAATAAGGATTTAATTAAAAGTTAAAGAAATGAGGTCAAACTCTGAATTAACCATTTTAGAAGTAAAAAACAGTCTAAGGAGTATAAACAAAATAAAGATAAAAAATTTCCACTTGTAATTATGATAAAAATTCATTTATTTGTAATCAAATTTATCCTTTGAGGGAAATTTAGTTTGATAAAAACTTTATAAAACCAAGATATCACAACATAAAAGTCAATGGGCAATTTTTGGAACCAAACTTATAAAATTAATAAGAAAAAATTATAATAAAGAAGGCTTATAAAGTAAGATTTTTTGTAGTTTATTACTAAACTAAAAAAGGAGAACAAAGGAAGATCTTACTTGAAGGTGATTTTCGGGTAGGACTAGATTTTCTAGCAGGGCTGACAGCTTTACCATTCAAAGTACGAGTTTTTACTAGATTGTCACAAGAGTTCCCTAAATAATTGAGCTTTTCAATAGCTGAAGAATGATCAGAATGCTCCTTCAAAAGATGCTAAATGAATCAAAAATAAAAGAAAATTATTTAATTATAAAGAGAAACTTTATTGCATTTAAAAAAACAAATTGAATTTAACCCTCCAATCTTAGACCCGGCTTTTTCCGTATTTTGTGCATCAGTTTTTCTTTAAATAATCCTAAATTTTAAAATTTTATAATTTACAAATTTTTATTTATAATGTACTTTTTCATCCGTAAATGTTTTTAAGATCATTTCTTTCAAAATAAACCCGATTCTAATATTTTATTAAAATATTTTATTTTAAATAAATTGCATTTAAAATTAATGCAGTGGAAACAACCATACATATTTGCCCATTTCCTGACCGTTCGGGAGGTTAATATTAAAACATAAAACATTGCACATTATTACTAATAATATATTCATTGTATTCGGAAAAAATATTATATACTTTATATTCCAAATGTACTATGATTTGATTTACATAGAATATGTTTTTTAACGTTGTGGGTAGGATTTGTGTACAAGAAAAGTACAATTTGAATTACTATGGAATTACTATATTTTATTGACACCTAAATTAGGCATTGATTATGAAAACAGTAGGTTATTTACGTAATTATTCTTAGGTTCAATTTGGAGTGATAAAAGAAATAGTTACAAATAAGTTAACAATATTATAGTATACAAATAGAACTATAACAATTTGACAAACGAACTAATACGTAACAAATTTAGACATAACAAATTAAAACTTAGTAAATTAAGACTGGCTTATGCATTTATCCCAAAAGATCGCCCGAGCTGGAGACGACCTGTAAAAAAATAAAATGCTGCGATGCCCCTTTGTTGAGCAGTGTTTATACTATATAATTTCTCTTAAGTTGAATGTCACTCCACCAGCGGTTGCCATTTACCGACGAGACAAATGCACAAGCAGGTCTGCAAAGTGAATTGCACTAGCTCTGGCACAGCTCTATCATAGCATGCAGAAATGCGGTTTCAACAAATGTAATATTTAGGCATTTGTTCAAAACTTTAAAAAATAAAACTTTATTAAATCAATGAAAAATTTATTAAAAAAACACATACCATTGTTTCTGTGGCTTGCTTTTTCAAAATTTGTTGATCAACAGCTAATGGTTCGAGTTTCTCGAAATCCCTTTCAATTTTTAACAGCCAATCTAGTACTTTCATTCGTGAAGAATCATATTCTACTACTAGCTCTGATCTAGTTTTTATAAGTTGCTTCTTTTCAGATAAAATATCCCCAACATTCTTCCACTGTTGTTCAGCATGATGGATTCTATCTTTTATCATATTTACATCAGAAACTTCCTTTAACTCAATTAATTTTTTTCCAATTTTTAAAAGTTGATCAAAGTCATCTTTCTTAGAAACACGTTGATTTAATATATACTCAATAACTGATGAAAATCCATCAATATCATTTATATGCCCATCATCTGAACTTTCAATACGTTCAAGAGCCGAGACACACCACTCATCAAATTCCTGAATCATTTCTTCAAATGTTCGTACACTTTCTGATATCTAGAAATGTAAAACAACACTCAATTAACTAATGAAGCTGAAAACTACATACAAACACAAAAAAATAAGTCTAAAAGTATTGTTAGGCATAAAAATTAATAAACTTTGTATCACAGTAATGTGGGACCCGTATGAGCCCATTTGGGTAATGTGTGCACTACCTATATCCCTGGAAAAACTAAACTTTTTATTTTTGGTCAAACCCCATGATAATCTTTTGCCCTCATGCCCACCTGGGCTACCCTATGTAGCCACATTTACAATTTAGTCCCACTTAAACATAATTTTACCTTTAAATTACTCTATCCAAATAATAATTAACAGTGTCCTAGGTGACTCCTTTTGATAACACTGGCTTCAGATGGGTAGCCCATAATAATCTTTATGGTTTACCCATCATCAAACCATGTGAATCCCATTTACGATATTCATAACAAATAAAAAGACCTAGATCAACAAGGAGCAGTGTGGAAAAACTATAAAGGTTATTTTGGACTACCCATATAAATCCCATGTTATCGAATTTAGAAATCAAGGACAAGTATTAGTTACTATTTGTCTAATGAATTATAATTTGACTGTAAAATTATTAATTTGATATCATTTTGCCACTAAAAAATTAGCCCAATTGCTTATTTTGAATAATTTCTCTAGAAATAGATGCAAGTACAACATAATTGAAAATGGCTTTACCTGGGATACTCCAGGTGGGCCTATGTGGTTTGACCAAGAGTAAAGGGGTTCGTTTCTTTATACCCATATACAGGGCCCCATACGGGTAATTCTCACAATAATCAAGTTGGCATATAGATTCTATGTTAGTGCACTACCTGGGATACAGTCATCATGAATTAAAGTACTAGACATTTTTACTAAATTAAGCTTAGGTTGTAACAATAAATGAGTTAGTTGAAAAGAATTTATAAAATTTCTTTAAATCATGGATTTAGAACAGCTATCAATGCAATATGGTATCGATTCCAAACAAAAGGAATTCCAATGTACACTAACTATATTTATTAGATTAATATATGAAGGTAAATATTTTTTATTACTTACAGTAAGTTTGAATTCTAAAACAAATTACCTCTTCTACTAATTGGCATTTCTTGGATACTTTTTCAGATAGTTTATCAAAACGCTGTGTGATGTCTCTCAATTTTGTTTCAACTTTCTTTGCTAATTTTGGGTTTGCTTCTGTTGATATTTCTTTAGAAGATGATTTTAACATTTCAAGGCTTTGTTTTTGATTGCTTAGGTCAGATTTCAAGATTTTGCATTCTTGTACCTAAAAAAAAATGCATAACTTGTAAAACACTGAAATAAAAATAATATCAGTTTAAGTTTTAAGTGTTTATATAAATATTAGACTTTAAGTTTATTACCTGATATTCAAGTTTTTCTACAATTAAGCTAATTGTCTGATTCTGAAATTTTGAGTTCTTAGTCTCAGTTTCTTCCAGCCATTTTAAAAATCTATCTAATCCACCTTGAATATCTTGTGAATGGATAAGAGCGATTTGTAATTCTTTAATACGACAAACAATTCGATCATGAAGCTGAGAATAATCCTCTTGAATGGAATTAATGATAGTTTCAATGCTCTTAGTATTACTTGGTACAACTTTGCAATTTTCTAAAGTATCGGTCAGAACTTTCACAGATTGGAAAATATTTTCTACAAGCCTACTTTGCCCTACAACTTCCATATTAATCAGTTTCGCTTTGTTTAACTGATCCTGTACAGCAGAAGGTTCATCAGCAACTGGTTCTTCAATAACTTTTTTAGAAGAATTATTTATTTCTGAAATCCAATTCTTGGCCTTTTCAACAGATTCATTATACGATCGATATTTACTACAAATAGAAGAATAATTGTCACTCAATTTATTCACTTCGTTGAGGAAAGTATGAATAATTGTTGTTATTTCTTGCACTTCTGATTTTATCTCACTTTCAGGGGTTGCTTTCAATGCAGGTAATTTATTTGGTAAATTAGTTCTGAAGGCATTAAGCGTTTTTAAGTATTCCTATAAAAGAGAAAAATACAGTAAGAAGTTGCTAAGTGCAAATTGTATAAGGCTATATTTTTAAAGTACAGTGAAATAAATACATTAATAAATAATATTTATATAAAATAAACTGATTATAATACTTTTCTAAATTTATCTTGCATTAATATAACCTACAAAAATAATATTTTTTTTGAACAAAACTAATACCTGTGACTCATCAATAAATTTTTGGGCAGCCATTGTTACAAAACGAAGATCTGCTTGATGGGCAATGGCATCACTTGTAAATGCCTAAAACCCACATTAAAAATATAGATTACAACATTTCAGCAAAACAAATAAAGATTTATAGCAATAAGAACAGATGAGACAACATGTGTAATGGACATGCAACAAAATTTTCTTTTTAAACAAAAGATGAACATGTTTATGAGAAATAAGAAGCATTATGGTAAATATCATTGGTGATCCTCTATCAGAATACCTTGATTAGAGAAGTACAAGAAGGCTCTGTTACTATGAGTACACTTCCACACTTAGTTCGATGAAAATTGCTGTTTTCAAAAATGTAATTATATTGATACTTTAAAAAAAAGCTCACCATTAATAATCATATATTTTCGGATTTATTTTTTGTGTATAGCATTTAAACCCTATTTTTTATTTTAAATTATCACTGAACTAGCTACTTGGCCAATCACTAGTGTTAGCACTTCAAGCACAAAAGCTATGGAAAAGTATATAGATATTGGCTCTTGACCCATAAAGCTGATGCAGACTTTTTCAATCTCAATGCAGGGATTTCAGACTCAATATCAGGATAGAGGATTTTTTTGTGTTGTTAAGTAGCAAAAATTTTGAGAGTAATCCCACCGCTCTTTTTCTAAAGTTAATTGCTTAAAAAAATTTAGGCTTATACTCAAAAATACTATTACATGCTATTTTTCACAAACTATTATCCCATCATTACATTCCCCCCATTTGCTCTCCAGAATTTCCTATTATATTCCCCAAGCAAATTCACATACATTAATAAACTATCTTACCCTTATGTGTTCAGACTTTTTTCCTAATGCATTCAAATCACCAAAGCTGCCTTGAATTCTTTTAAATTCTTGTTGAGCTTCAATTAACCATTCTCTAAGTGTTTTAACCTCAGACTAAATAAAAATAATTAACACAGAAAATTCAATTAGCCAGAATATTATTTTTGTTGTCATATCACTTATTCAAAGAAAAGATTAAGCAACAAATAGATGCAAAGTAATTATTAAAATTGAGAGTTGAACTTCATGCTTTGACTTTTATGGCTTTGGCATAGTTTAGGTTTTAAAGAAATTTGGTGATGCCACTAATTTTTCTTTTAGACGACAGGCCCTGAAAATTTGTAAATTAAATCAGTTGTCTTAACAATAAAAAATATTACTAGTTTGCCGTTAGAATAATATTCCCTCGACGAAATCATGGTCTTAAAAAAACTAAAATAATTCATCAAATATTTGGTCTTGTATTACGCCCACAAAAGTTTGTTTACACACTTTTCAGACACTGTCTTTCTTAAAAACAGACAGTATCTGAACCTATAATCACAATTATATTAATCTGAATAAGATTCAGTTATCAAATATTAAAAATTAAACAATACTAAATTAGCTATACTAAAGCTTTTAATGCTTAAGAATTACTTTATTGGAATGAAAAACATGTCCCTAGTAGCAATTTTTCATTGACCGATAATCGAATTTTCATCGTTCACCGGTGAGCCGATGAGAATTCGAATATCGGATTTTCACTGAAAATTGCCCGATTGCTCGATAACTGCTCGGTTATGTCCGCTCGATCGAGCAGCCTAGGATGAGTTTTTCCGATGAGATTCCGATCAAGTGTCAAGAAGAAATCGATAAGAATCCGATGAGTAGTAATCGAAATCTCATCGGCCGATGGAATTTCGAACACTTTGCGATAAAATTCCGAACAGTTTACGACATGTTAGTACAAAAGTTTTAAACGAGATGGCGCCACTATTTTTTTTCTGTTAGTCAGGTAATATTTAGAATTCAGCAGGAGGACAGAACCCCCAATCTCAGGCTCCGCGCTCTTGACTTGCAACTGGAACTGTGCGTTAGACCTCACGGCTATGAACGCTTGCACAGTATTTGAGTTTAAATAAAGAGGTCAAAAGGTTGATCGTTAAAGAAGTTTTATGTTATTGATTACGACATTTTAATTTTGATTTTTCTTTTGCAAGTTGCAAACTCCTTTTAAATATTAATTTAAGTTAACAATACTAATAGAAATATCTTAAATTTAAAAATAACTCTTGGTAACTTACGTATTGAAAAGTTGTTTTGTTCATAATATTTATTCAAAAATCTATTTTCTTTAAGTTAAGTTTTTCAAAAATTAATCATGGCCAAAAAGTTAAAAATTAATTTCCAAGTAAATAAAAGAAATTAGTTATCACACAGTAAAAATATTTATCTTCGCACGCAATTAAAAATGTTGTGTGTAAGTAAATAAAAAATAACTATTACCAGTTTGAATATAATAGCTTTCGAATATGAAGTTTTCGAAATAATTTAACGCAATTTGTATGTACTAAAATAAAAAAAGCCACATTTTTCGGTTTCTTATCGTTGCGATATCGATTCGTCATAATTTTCCGATGAAACGTACATTGATTGAATTTTCACTTTTGACCGATATCGAATCGATGACTTTTATCGATAGAATTTCGTTCGCCGATTTCCGATGTCGCCTCGTGCACTTTCGGATTACGGATGCGATCACCGGTGAGTTTTCGCTGAATCCGATGAACGATCGATGATCGATCGAGAAAATTTCGAGAAACACTGCTACTAGGGGTACTTGAAAATATTTAACAAAATTAAATCAACTTTACAATCAAACTTTTTGTTCTCTTATTGATTTACTTAGTATTTTTTAAGGTCTTTAGTATTCTTGTTGTGCTGTTTTGAAAGCATAGTTAAAGAAAAAACTTTTTTCATTAACATTACAGTTTTGTAAATATGCAACATTCAAGAAATAATTTGTAAATTGTCTCAAAAAATAAGCTTACCCGATATTTTTGCAGTTCATCAAAGGCAGATATTAAACGCTTTAAAAACCGGTTGCATTCATTTAAAAGAGAATCATAACGTGTTCGTAGTGAAATCAAATTTTTCTGCAAATAGTTGATTTCTTCTTTGCTAAGAACTTCTAGACCCCTTTGAGCCAAATTTCGCATCTGGTCTAAACAAGTGGTAATCAAATTTTGTTTGCTCTCAAGTTCTTCTTTCAAGACCTATAATTTATAAATAAAAATCAAAGTTGAAATATAAAAGTAAAATTTTTTACAGGAAAATAGTAATTAGCAGCACAAATCATTCAGTTTCGCGGATGGTGTTATTTATTGCATGGCATCCTTTTATATTTAATTAAAAAATTTTAGTTTCATCAATGAACAAAAAATGTAAACTACAGATGAAAACACAAAAGATCTATAGTTGATAAAAACAAACAGATACCAAACATGTATTCAGCACTAAAAAATACACAAGAATACTCATAAATATATGCTATTAAAAAAGATTAAATGAAGCTTCAAAAATTTGTATTCATATAATAAATATTTTCATTTCTTAAAACCTCAACATCCAATGAAATAAATGCACCCCAAAAGTTTAAAAATAAAGTATTATTTGGTTAGTTAATGAAAAAAAAAACTTAGAAAAAGATAGAAATACTTTAACAGTAGATATTTGAAGCTGTAGGTTTGGGAGATGCCCTTGAATCACACCAAGATCGGTAAGTTTTTCTTCCACATCTTTCATCCAGGAATTGAGTTGAGCAGTATTATCTTGGCAAACTTTGAAGTTTTCTTCAACAGCCACCTTATATAACATTAAAAAAGAATGGCAGAAAAGAAATACATTAGTACAGAGCCAAAAAATCTAAAATGATTTAGAACCATTTAAGGTTTTTAAATGTATGAAATACTCAATACATTTTGGTTGCCTTTCCTAAAAAAAAACACTTCAGAATTAAATAACTTTTTTCAAAATAGAAGTGTAGTATGTACCACTAGAATAAGTACTACTTTAGAACTGTCTATCGTATCTATACCAGCATTTATGTTACACTTAATATATTTTGTGTTATTTTCACTGAAAATTGCAGAACTATAATGTGATGTGCATAACACTTTACACACATGACCCATATCCATTGAATCTCCTTGTTTCCTCAACTTCAAAAAATACATGATTAACTCAAATTATACAATAAAAAGTGGTAACTGAGCAATACTCTTGTGAAACATTAAATTCAAAATGGAATGATCAAACATTCCCAAGGTAGATCACAAGCAGAATCGTAATTGTGTAACATGATCATTTGAAAAAAATGTTATGTAGTTTTTCAAAGGAATGCTTTTTTTTATAACAATACACACACTCCTCAAAAGTTTTATTTTTATTTAATTATATTTAAACATTTAAATGTGTATTTATATATATTTATGTGTATTTATATATATTTATGTTTATTTATATATATTTATGTTTATTTATATATATTTATGGTATATTTATATATATATTTATGGTATATTTATATATATATATTTGTATATTTATGTAATTAAATATTTTTAAAATCTCAAAATTGTATTATTTCTTTAAACATTGAAAATAAGTTACTATTAAAAATATATATTGTTGGCTTGGTGCAGAAAAATTTTAAGTGCATTGAAAATCGAAAATATTTAGTTATATGCTTGGAAGTAGCTTTGGCGATAATAGACTTGAACATACCAAGGTCAAAATACTCAACACATAATAGAACCACTGTTTTCTACCCTTATAAGGTTGTTCTTAACTTAATCAATGATTCTCCCTAACTTTCAACTATGATTGATTGTTTTCCCAAGTTGGACCTAAGACATACGTAAACGCTACAATGTCAGGTTTCTACAATTGAAAGTAATTACCATCTTTCCAACTTTATTAAAACTAGTTTTATGCACTTTAATTTTTTTTTGCCCTAAGCCTCTCATATATATTGACACTGTGGAAAAAAAAAATAATTTTAGAAACTTGCAACAATGTTTCTTTGTATAGAATCTAATCCTATATGTTATTAGTTTGATAACAGAAACAAATACAGTTCACTATAGCACATATAAAACAAGTTGCATGTTATTTAAATTTTTAAAAGTACATTTTATCAATAATTTATTAAATACTACAAAAAATATTGACACATAAACACTGTCAGATTTGAAAAGCATATTTTAAGGTAAATCTAACCATATTAAAATTAGTTTCCTTTTGTTATCGACTCAATGTTAAACGAAATTTGCAAAATTTGTTTAAACTTTTGATTTTAATAATTTTCAATGTAATAATTTCACTGTTTTACAAACGGCTGGGGTGAATCAAATCACTTTAAACACTGCATAATATTTATTTATCATTTTGAATAAAATGTTATTTTGACAGAGCTACAGAAAACAAAATTTGGTATAACTTTTTTAATACATACTATGAACATTAGTTCTTAAGATACAGGGTAAGGTAATGAAGTAGCAGCATTGAAGGATATTGCAAGTTATGGCCATACAACCCATGCACACATTCTCTTGTATTTTTTAAAAAAACCCATAATAAGCAAGTTGATGGTTATTGTCTCAACATAATGCGAGCTAAAACTTGATTGTTTACCCCAAATGAATATAACTTCAAAAACATATTTAGCTTAAATGTTTTTTCAACTTTTTTTTTTTAATTTTGTTAGCCGCAAGTTACAATAACAGAAGCAAATCAGAATTTTTAATGTTCTGAAATATTAATATTTAAGTGTTTCTTCATACATTTCATACTGATTTTTACTGATGCATATATTTTTATGTGTATAAGAACAAAAAAATATATATTGTGCTCAACTATTTAAGAGTCCTATTTGATAACATTTCACGAAAAAAATCAATTGTAAAATGCCCGAATTTCCGTTGGGGGAAAAAAAACAGATTTAAGTACCTTATGAAAGACTATAAGGAAATGTGGGAATATTTCCAAAATAAAATACTAGTCATATTTTTGTATTTTGTAGTGATAGTTTGTTACTTATTCCTCTTCTATAAAAATAAAATTTTAAATGTGGCTTGAAAAGTTGTTACTTCGTACAATATTATATCGCGTACAATATTTATTATACAATTTCAAATAAAGTGAATGGGAAAGTGTTTTTTTTGTCCAGAACAATTTTAAATCAGAAAATTATTCTGGACCATAGTTAGAAATGTATCACACAAATATAGTCTACAGTAAAAAAAAACATTACTTAGCCTAACTACAGAAGGAATAAGCTATAGGTATTAGCATTAGTTAAATGGAGAAAATCACCCCCTCCCCCTATAGCTTGAATAACCTCGGAACATATATTTGTGAGAAGTATCAAAACTTACTATTTTATTACTATTACTTATTTAGCAAGCAACTCTTTTTTTAAAAAATTAAGACACATTGAGTTTATTTGTATAAAATTTTCTACCATGGAAGATGTTATTTTAAAAATCATTTCCACATTATACAATAATTGAGAACCTTTAAAAAAATAAGTATTTTTAATGAATCGCTTTATCAGTTTGTGTGTATATAAATGATAATTATTAATATCATTGCAAAAATTAAATTGTTGAAACATATCTAACAAAAGACTTATTTTAGATCAAGACAATATTGATGTTAATTTGATAACCGGGCACTTTGTTTAGGAATTTTTAGTAATAATTAGTTTAGCGAAATCTTTCCTTCCTTTAAATATTTGGGAATTAATTTTTAATATTATTTATACTTTTTAAAAAATGTACCTGTTTAGCAAGCATGATTGAACAATGCAGTTAAATTTAAGAATAGACATAGTAGTACTTGGTAACAAAAAAATACATACTGAATCAACATCCGGCTGCTCTTCAGTTAATGAAACTTCCCTTTTGTTTGTGAAAGTAAACTTAGAAGTCTGTGATATCAATTTTTTATCAATTGTTTGGTGTATTAACATGCTATCAGTTTTTATGTTAATATTACTTGAGTCTGGCTGTTCAAACATTGATGGTAAAGTATCATCATTCGAAACAAAACTTGACAACACCGAAGAACTAGTTGAAAAAGTATACTGCAAGTCTGAATTAAAATCACTACTGATACCCGAGTTACTAGCATTCACAAGATTAGTCGAGTTTTCATCAGAATTCGTAACATCAGAAGTTATTGGTTTGTCTTTACTAACATTGTCTTTGGATGCAGCACTATAAGAAACAGAAGTTGCACATTCCATTATATTAGTATTGATTATATCTTTTGGTGAAACAATTTGATTAACACTAGATGCTTTGTCAGTCGGTTTTATTGTTTCATCATATTTTTGAGATACAGTTTCATTTAAAAGCAACCCAGAAGATTTTGGCTCTTTTGTAACATATTTCTGTACTTCTCCAAATATTTGTATTTTAGTAAGTAATTTTTCTTCTTCTTTGTGCAATAATTTTATGTCAGTTACTGGTACTTTTATTTCGTTCAATGGAGACTTAGCCACTGTTACTGAGAACTCTGTTTCTTTTATGGGGGATTTTGTTTCTCTTCTTGGTGATTTCATTTCTTTTGCAAACGATTTGGTTTCATTTACAGAGAATGATTCAATTTCTCTTGTAGGTAATTTAGTTGCTCTTGCAGGTGTTTTAGTTTCTCTTGCAAGTGATGCAGTTCCTTTTGAAGGTGATTTAGTTTCTGTTGTATATGTTTTAGTTTGTTTTGTAGGCGATTTAGTTTGTCTAGTAGGTAATTTGTTTTCTCTTCCTCCTATTTCTATTGTAGGTGCTTTCGTTTCCCTTGTGGGTGTTTTAGTTTCTCTAGTAGGCAATTCACTTTCTCCTGTAGATGATTTAGCACTTCCAATAGGCGATTTACTATCTCTTGCCAGTGATTTAGTATTTCTTGCAGGCAATGTAGTTCCTTTTGAAGGTAATTCAGTTTCTGTTTTATATGTTTTAGTTTGTTTTGTAGGCGATTTAGTTTGTCTTGTAGGTAATTTATTTTCTCTAGTTGGCAATTCACTTTCTCCTGTAGATGATTTAACTTCTCCTATAGGGGATTTACTATCTCTTGCCAGTGATTTAGTTTCTCCGACTAGTGATATAGTATCTGCAACCAAGGATTTCGTTTCTCCACCTGGTGATTTCGTTTCGCCAACTGGTGATTTCGTTTCTCCGACTGGTAATTTTCCTTCTCCAACTGGTGATTTAGTTACTCTATCAGTTGATTTAATTTCTCTAACTGGTTTTGCTTTGCTAAATGGTGATTTAGTTTCTCTAACTGGGTATTTAGTTTCTCTATCTGGTGACTTAGTTTCTCTCACTAGTAATTTAGTATCTACAATTGGTAATCTTGTTTCTCCAACCGGAAATTTAGTTTCTCTATTTTGTGATTTAGTTTCTCTATCTTGTGATTTAGTTTCTACAACTGGAGATTTTGCTTCTCCAACTAGTGATTTCATTTTACTAACTGGTAATTTTGTTTCTCTTCCTGGTGATTTCGTTTCTCCAACTAGTAATTTCGCATCTCCAACTGGAGATTTAGTTTCTCTTTCTGGTGATTTCGTTTCTCCAACTAGTGATTTCACTTCTCCGACTGGCGATTTTCCTTCTCCAACTGGCGATTTTCCTTCTCCAACTGGCGATTTAGTTACTCTATCAGGTGATTTAATTTCTCTAACAGGTTTTGCTTTGCTAAATGCTGATTTAGTTTCTCTAACTGGGTATTTAGTTTCTCTATCTGGTGACTTAGTTTCTCTAACTGATGATTTAGTTTCTCTCACTAGTAATTTAGTATCTTCAATTGGTAATCTTGTTTCTCCAACCGGAAATTTTGTTTCTCTAATTGGAGATTTTGCTTCTCCAACTGGTGATTTAGTTTCTCTAACTGGTGATTTAGTTTCTCTAACTGGTGATTTAGTTTCTCTAACTGGCGATTTAGTTTCTTCAACTGGAGATTTTGCTTCTCCAACTGGTGATTTTCTTTCCCTCTCTGATGATTTCGTTTCTCTTTCTGGTAATTTCGTATCTCCAACGGGAGATTTAGTTTCTTTTTCTGGTGCATTAGCTTCTCTTTCTATTGATTTTGCTTCTCCAACTGGAGATTTAGTTTCTCTTTCTGGTGATTTAGTTTCTTTTTCTGGTGATTTAGTTTCTCTTTCTGGTGATTTAGTTTCCTTATCTTGTGATTTAGTGTCTCTATCTGTGATTTAGTTTCTCCAACTGGTGATTTTTGCTTCTCCAGCGGGGGATTTCGTTTTGCTAACTGGTGATTTTTTTTCTCTTTCGAGTGATTTTGTTTCTCCAACTGGTGATTTGCTTCTCCAACTAGAGATTTAGTTTCTCTTTCTGGTGATTTAGTTTCTTTTACTGGCAATTTAGTTTCTCTAACTGGTGATTTATTTTCTCCAACTGGTGATTTTGCTTCTCCCACAGGGAATTTCGTTTTGCTAACTAGTGATTTCGTATCTTCAACTGGTGATTTCGTATCTCCAACTGGAGATTTAGTTTCTTTTTCTGGAGATTTAGTTTCTTTTTCTGGAGATTTAGCTTCTCTTTCTGGTGATTTAGCTTCTCTTTCTGGTGATTTAGCTTCTCTTTCTGGTGATTTAGCTTCTCTTTCTGGTGATTTAGCTTCTCTTTCTATTGATTTCGCTTCTCCAACTGGAGATTTAGTTTCTCTTTCTGGTGATTTTGCTTCTCCAGTGGGGGATTTTGTTTTGCTAACTGGTGATTTAGTTTCTCTTTCTAGTGATTTTGTTTCTCCAACTGGTGATTTTGCTTCTCCAACTAAAGATTTAGTTTCTCTTTCTGGTGATTTAGTTTCTTTTACTGGCAATTTAGTTTCTCTAACTGGTGATTTATTTTCTCCAACTGGTGATTTTGCTTCTCCCACAGGGAATTTCGTTTTGCTAACTAGTGATTTCGTATCTTCAACTGGTGATTTCGTATCTCCAACTGGAGATTTAGTTTCTTTTTCTGGAGATTTAGTTTCTTTTTCTGGAGATTTAGCTTCTCTTTCTGGTGATTTAGCTTCTCTTTCTGGTGATTTAGCTTCTCTTTCTGGTGATTTAGCTTCTCTTTCTATTGATTTCGCTTCTCCAACTGGAGATTTAGTTTCTCTTTCTGGGATTTTGCTTCTCCAGTGGGGGATTTTGTTTTGCTAACTGGTGATTTTGTTTCTCTTTCTAGTGATTTTGTTTCTCTCCAACTGGTGATTTAGTTTTTCTATCAATTGATACATTTTCTGTGGAAGATTCTTTAACAGATAAAAATTCTGAAAGATTATTAGCTGGTTTTGCAGATATTTTCGATTCTATAGTTGGAACTTTAGATTCTTTGTCACACAACACAACTTCCCTTAAAGGTGAAAAAGTATCACTGATTTTCGATTTAATTTTCCTTCCAAGGGATATATTTTTGCTAGCCACTATTTCAGTGTGTGTTTTTGCCAATTTACTTTCATTCATGTCGGATTCAGTCTCTGTAACAACCGAAAACAGTTCTTTTTCAATAGATTTATTTCCTGCAATCTTTGCCATTGTATTGGTTGTTGGTTCTTTCACAAATGCTTTGCATTCAAATTCTAATTTTAGGTTTTCGTTATAAAGAGGGTCAAGTTTATTAGATGGACAATGAGTTTCTTGTGTGGATGTTCTTATTTCTCGTACAGTTGATTGATATATGTTTGTAGGTACAAATGTGTATCCAAGAGGCGATATTATTTCTTCTGTATGTAAATTAGGTTCTATTTCTGATGATGCGAATTCAATTTCAGGTTTTGCTGAACCTTCTGCTGACATGTCTGTAGTAGATTTACTTTCGGTTATGTGGTCTCTTTTTAAATGCTTAGTTTCTGTATCAGTTGATTGAGTAAAAGTTTCAAAAAACTTAGTGTTTTTATTGGGAAAATCACTATCAATTTGTAAAAGTTCAAGTTTTTCTTTTGGATTAGTTTTAATTTCTTTTTCAGTACTTAAAACTTCTTCTCCTAGTGAAGTAATTTCTTGATCTAAAGCAATAGTTTTGTCTTTACTTATTGAAGTCACATCTGTAGAACCTGAAGTTCCATTTTTAAACAAGGTAACTTCATGTGGAAATATTGGCACTTCCTTAGAAATTGCTTCAGTTTCAATTGTAACTGCATATGTTTCATTTATTTCTTCAGTATCTAATTTTATTTGTTTTGAAATTGAGGAAGTTTCTTCTGAAGGAGTTATTTCTTTTCCAGTGAAAAAAGTTCTCTGGACAGGCAATAATGATGTTTCTTTAGAAATTAATTCAGTTTTTGGTTTCATTTTTGTATTTTTGACTGGCGAAACTACTTTAAGAGATAATTTTGTTTCAGTTACAAATATATTTCCTTTCTCTGATAATATACTTTCTTTGGAAAGTGTTAAACTTTCACCCTTTAGGTCAAATTTTCTGTTTTGATTTTCGATAGCTTCTTGTTTAGATTCTAAATCGTTATCAGTTGATAAGATTTCAAGTTCTGAATTTTTAGTTCCTTTTTCACATGATTTGGCATATTTTCCAGGCAATGTTAATTCAATTGCAGGCTCCTCATCTGGAAGTTGCTTGTTTATATCAATATTACTTTCACCTAGGTTACTTTGTAAATTTATATTCTTGTATATCAGTTCAATGTTGGTGGTCTGAAGTGAATTTAATTTTGACAATCCTATTTCACTTTTTTCTGACAGGATTTTTTCATTACTTACTTCAGATATTTCATGTTCTATTTTCACTTCTTGTGAACTTAATTCTTTGTTTTTATTGATCGGTTTAGTATCTAGAACAACTTTCGGGCTTTCAACAAAAGTACTTGTTTCAGACGATACATTACAATTTTCAAAAACTGGATGTAATAAATTAGCTGGTTCTAAACTTTCATCCCAAATTAGTTTTTTGTCACAAGGTTGACTGTCTGATGAGTTTAAATATAAATCATGTTGTTTGAAATAATTAATATCAGGCAAACTACTCATCAAATTCTTATCATGAATATTAGTTATGCTCTCAATTTCAAGTTGTTTCCCAGTCATTAAGCTGCTCAATGAAAAATCATTTCTTTGAAGAATAAATTCATTTTTAATGTCTCTAACATTTTTATTGTCATTGCCAAGTTTAGAGCAATCATCTGTTTTTATTGAAGTGGCTAATAAAGTTTTATCTTCATTACATGTATCATGTACTTTGGTATCAAACACAGAAACAATTTGTTCAGAATTCATTCTCTGATCTATATTCAAACCTGAAGCTTTTGCCTGAGAAAATTCATCAATATTTTTAAATGAGTTCATTGTGCTTGTATAATGACTATGTGTTTTGGAATGAAGTAAATTTTCATTTTGTTTCAACACATTATCAGAAAAGTAAGTATCAAGCAAACTTCCAGCAGAAACATTTTGATACTTTTCACTATTTTTGATTAATTCAGAATCGATACAAGAATATTTAGATTGAGAAATATCACAGATATCTTTCACAGCATTAATTTCTGGTTTCATTGAACTATGTTCAAGAGGTAAAGAAGTTGGTCGTGGTGAAGTTTTTTCTAACGTCCTATCATTTGCGAGCAAACTACAAGACGAATCAGGACTTATAAAGGGCCGGCTCGGAATGTCAGATAATATCAAATACCCTAATCTAACAGCATCATATAGGTTTAATTGATTTCCAGTAGAACTTTCAATGTAAAAACCATTTTCACTATTAATAACATTGATATCAATGGCTTTCCTTAAAGTCAAAGTTTCTTCCCTTTGAACATCATAAACTATCGAGCGTAAATCAATCAAGTCCTTTTTTACTAGATCAATAAAGCCAAAAGATTCTTTACAATTTGGAATAATAAACATCTTTGTGTTTTTATTATACAGATTTTGGAAGGCTTGGGTAAGTGTGAATTTATTTTTCAGAATATTTTCTACAGTATTAGATTGAACATTTAGATTATGAGGATTATTTGTTTTAGACATTCGATTCAACAATAACTCAGAATCCAACCTTCTATTGTCCCCTTGTGAAACAGTGTTAATATACATTTGATTAGAAGATATTTGGTCAATATCTGTAGTACATCTTTCTTCATTGTCAGTTTGAGGAAGTTCTTTGCTCTGCCTTACATCTGCATTTTTAAAATATGGAATACTGGTTACTCGCACAGGCTTGGCGATAAGTAATCCAGACCTCATTGCTTCCCTTATATCCAATTTTTCACCAGTAACCGGATTTTGAAAAATAAAGTTTTTAACATCAATCAATTTGTTATTAATAACATCATCTAAAAGGAAATACTCTCTTTGTGGTTGAAATGGAATTGTTAGAAGTTTAGAAGTATCAATAGCTTTTTGCAAAGGAATTCTTTCTTCAATGATAGGAATAATGAATTCCTTAGACTCAATGTCAATATATCCATATTGTAAAGCAGTTGGAAATGTAAAAGTCAGTAAAGGTGGACATTTAAATGGCACTTCTGTTGAATTAAATAGTCCTTTGTGAAAAGCTTCCATAATTGAAAATTTTCCTGATGGTAACAAGATTTCCCCTGTTTTAGGATTAAAAACACCGAGCCTAATAGCTTCCAAGATAGACATTGTACAGTGAGTGTTTGGGTCAGTGTACAGTGAATAAGGATTTACGATATCACAAATTAATGCTTCTTCAAATGTAAGTTTAACACCACTTTCAGGATGAATGATTTTATTCGACGAAGCATCATAAAGGCCTTGAATAATTGTTTGGTCTATACTTAATGAACAACCTACGGGCACTAACAGTTTTCCTGACTCATCAATCAAATTATTTCTCAATGCTTCTTTTATGGTTATAAATCGACCTTGTTGATAATCAGGGATTTTTCCAGTTGCTTCCTTTAAATAGTTTGCTAACTCATACTTGCCTAATTCTTTATTTGTAGACCTTTCTTGAGAAATTTTCATCAAACTATCAGCAGTACTTCTATCAATATATCCTTCAATAAGAGCATCTTTTGGACTAAGCAACCTTTGAGGAATTTTCTGACTCAAGTTTTGATTTTGTCTTGGCCAAAATTCTGATCCATTTGATGTATTGCAATTTTGATAACTTAAATAAGAAATCAATGGAACTTCACAACTAGAATCAAACGAATCTTGAATTCTCATACAATCGTTTTTTAAGGATGAGTGCGCCTGATTAGTTTCACTACAAATTTTAGAATTTGCCGAGTTTGAAGACTCAGAAGTTGTCATAGCTGCATTTTGTTGTTTATTTTCAGTAAATATAATGAATTCTTTTTCAATCGCTTGTTGCATGGATATTTTATTACCACTTTTATCATAATAACACCCAGTGGAATCTAATATTTTCGTTTCCAATGCACAGTCAAGAGGAATCATTTCTTCAGAAAAAGGTACAAAGACACTTGTAGATCTGATGTTGATTATTTCCATGTTCACTGTCTCTACAAAAGTTAGCAAACGATCTGTACCAGGAATAGTAAATAAACCTGTTTCTGGATTGAAAAGATTTTCATTTATAGCAACTTTTAAATCCCAACCTCCTGGAGGTAGTTGCAGTATTTGAATGCTTTCATTACATTCTTTAATTGTATCAGTTTTTGAGGAATTATTATCATTCACACACTTTTTTGCTATTGATTCTATATCCATCTTATTTTCCTTGGGGTGGAGCATATTTAAATTCAAAGGTAACATAAATGATTGATTATTTTCAGAACAAAATAATTTATTGTCATGGTCTTGAGAATTTCCTTCTGAAACACCATCTTCACTTGTTTCTTTAATGATGTTAGATGTTTTTAATGACTCATTAATTTTATTCAAAGAGAGTAAGCCATCTGTCTGATATTGAGTTTGTAAATTACCATTCTTTTCTTCGACCATCAATAAACCTACTTCAGAATTCGTATTTAAAATACTGGTGGCTTTACCAATAACATTAAAATCAATGGAGGAATTCAAACTGTCTTTGACAGAAACTTGAAAGTTGTTTTCATTTGAAACTTTGCTAGATTCAGGTGTATTATAAATTTCATGTTTTAAAGAATCCTCACAACTTTGGTTTGACTGTTCATTTTCACTTCCTGCATATTTATATGCAGTGTCAACAGCAGGATCAGCTGATACTTGACCAGGCAAAGATACTTGTTCAATAAAAGGGGACTTGAAAGAAACCGGAACAGCTTTAGAGATGATGGGGAGCCACTATTAAAAAATTCAGAAAGAGGAAAGAAATAATCAAAGCAGAGATAATAAAACATGCACATTTCAAAACAAACATAAAATAAAATATAAATTAAAATGAAACATATTAGTTAAAATAATAATAAAATATTTGGAAATGTGTGCAATAGAAGTAAAATAATAAAATAAAGTGCTTTTTAAAAAAAAAATAAAATGTGATACTTTATAATACTAGCATTCAGACATTTATAGTTAAAAAAATTTCTGCTCATGCATTTGGTTTAATGAATTTAAACACTAATTATGTTTTCGCATAAAAAATTTATATTTTTGCAAAGGACTTTCAAAAGATTTTTTAAAGTTAAATAACAAAATGCAAGAGAACATTATTACTAATAATTTTACCAATAAATTAATAGTTTGATTTGCAATAACATTATTTGTTTTTAATTAACAGTTATTAAATACAATATAATTTAGTTATCATTTAGTAATATTTTAATGACATTTTATGATGCGATTTTTAAATATACACCCAAATACACTTGATATGTTTTTTTATGTGCAAGTAGAAATAAAAATGTTACAAAATCATGAAAAAAGTTTTAATTATAATCATGAGCATTAGTACTTTTACTACCAAAAAAATCCATTCATAATAAAATGTTAAGAATACCCAATTTAAAATATTGTTCTAACAAGAGATACAGCCACATATTTTTAGTGTTATTTTACCTTTCCCTTAAATGTTTTGTAATTTTTAAAATGTATCACTTATCTTCTTTCTTTACATTACATATTAAAAATCTTTAAAAAAGTGTTTTTTTCTTAGATTGTACGATTAATTTCTTATGTATACACAATCAAAAATACTAAAATTTTGAAAGCAATAAGTAAATTTTGAGCATAAAATATTGGGATTGATATTTATTCGATATTCTTTTGCTCTCTAATTATAGGTTTTGGTTGCACACAATATCACATTCTATTAAATTATTTATCTACTTTTTCTAATTCTTGATTCTTATACAAAAATAATTACCTTTTCATTTTGTTGATCTGTAAAAACTTCTTTTAGCTCCGCTAAATAATCTAAAATAGCTTTCATTAAAGAAGAATAGTGTTGATTCAAATATTCTAGTTCATTTTCAATACCATCCACTCCAGAAATCAGAGTAGGACTCTTTTGAAGGCTAGCATCCAAACTTGGATGTTCTTCTTCCAAACTTTCTTTATAATGCTTCAGTCTGAGGTCATAAATCTAAAGGGACAAACCAACTTGTATCCCACACAATATAAAAGAGTGTTTTGTTTGAACATAAAAGACAAGCCACTAAGAAGTAAAATAGGCACATTCCACTTACGAATAGCAGATGCGTAGGTGACTTTCTAAAGGAATTGGGAAGGAAAAGAGCCAAGCCTATTCAAATGCATGCGTTTCTTTAACATGTAAAATAAACTAACAAGCACAAGAGTAGATTTGAAAGAAATTTAAAGTAGATGTGTAACAAATATGCAGAAATTTTTGTACACTAAAATAAATAAAATAAATGTAATAAGTTTATAATATCATAATACAATTTCATACATACATATATATATATACATATATATATATATATATATATATATATATATATATATATATATATATATATATATATATATATATATATATATATATTATATATATATATATATATATATATATATATATATATATATATATATATATATATATATATATCAAGAAATAATTAAAAAAATAAATTTAAGTATTAAACATCAAATACATAGCTTCAATTAATATACATACAATTTTAGAAACATCTGACAATTCTTAACACAGAGGACAAAAGCTGACATGCTTGAGCTAGTTCTGAGCAAAACTATTTAATAGGATAAAAAAGCAATAGACATGCAACTTGTTTTATTTTCCATGCACAGTACACAAATACAATTCTCTATTGAAACCAAAAGCAAAGAAATTTTGAAGATATATACAAGTTTTTATAAAATTTAGTCTAAGTTATAATATAGAATAAATATATATGTTTTCTACCTTAGCTTCTCTTATGTATCTGGCTCCTAAGGTATTTGTTTCTTCAAAAGAAGAATTTTTTTCCGATATGGAGGAATACAAATTCTGGAAAAAAATACTATATTTAGCTAAATAAGATTCTGGAATCTAAATAAATAAAGTAAATGAAGCATATGGATCAACGGTAATAGCCCTTCTGATAAAAAATACTAACTATCCCTATAATATTAATTACCTTTTCTTTACATGAATGAAACATTAACTATGAGCTTAATTATTTAAGAGTCAATGAAGCATGTTCTTAAAAATCTTTTTCTTTGATATATATCAGACAAAAAACACTTAAATTAACTGTTTATACTTGTGTATAAGTCAACCCCCATTTATAAAACAAATATTCTTCCAAAATTGGAAACCTGTGTATTAGTCGAGGTAGATGAATAAAAATGGAAACCAGTTGATGCCAAACTGCAAAATTTTCTATTGTAAAAAAAATTAAACCGTAACAAAAATAAAAAGGTTTCGGATGAGTGTCATTGACATATTTATCGTTATTTTGATAATCTTGAAATAGAGAGGCATAGCAGACGCTATTTTGACTGCCAAACAAGGGAGCCTTGGCAGTCACGGACTAGTGTTCTCTTTGTGCACTTGAAGAAGCAACCAACTTGTTAACTAAAATGCCCTCTTTCAAAGCTACACTGCGCCATTACACTTAGAACTAACAATTAGGCGAGGCCCAGTAGCTTAGTGGTAGTGCTTTGCATTGCCGTGCCACAGGTCCGGGGATCGAATCCCGGATTGGGTGAGGTTGACTCATCCTTTCATTCCTTAAGCGGGTCAGTAAAGTAAAGACCAAACATGCTTGGGAACTAAACACTGGGGATTCCGGTGAGGTTACCACCTAACCGGGGTCATATGCCTAGTACCCCAGAGCCCTTGGTCACTTAAGCAGAAATAGGCATGGCAGGCCTTGACCCCACTAACACGCCATTGCGAAAAAAAGGTTTAGTTTTTAACAATAAGGCATCATTAGGGGATGTCTGTTAACAGACACCTGTTGTAATTCATCTCCAAAATATAACTGCCTCTGTGTCTTTATTTTGAATAGATAATATCTAAACATTAAGTTTTATTAAAATTTAGATATAGTTTAAGGATAGGGTGAATTACTTTCGGAAATTTGATGTTCAGGCAACATTGGTCGATGCTTTGAACCAATACCAATTTTAATTTATTTTCAAAATATAACTGCTTCTGTGTCTTTATTTTTAATAGAAAACATATAAACCTTAAGTTTTATCAAAATTTAGGTATAGTCTAAGGATAGTAGATTTTCTATTATTGGAAATATCATGTTACAGGTTAAGTTGACTCCGATTTTTACAGAGCTAACTCTGACAAAAATTTCTCAGCTTCGAACAGGAATACTAAAGTATTAGAACAATATTTTGATATTACTATGAATAAATATGCACAAAACTTGCTGCATTTCAAGCTTTTATGAATTAGTTAATAATTTTGGGTTTGGTTAGAAAGTCTCCCTGTGTGCCTTTTGGTGAGAGTGTAGAAGATCAATGAAACTTAAAAAAAAAAAACCTGTATAGAATAGAATTAAAACCTCTAGAAGGGGGTTGAAAATATTCCCCCAGAAGATTTCCCAATACTACATATAAAATTATCTATGATGAAATTTTTTAGTAATTAATGTAAAAACATTAAATAAAACTTCAAAAAGTTTTACATATATACCATTGAAGGTTCAACTGTCATTTCTATTTCTTTGGTTGTCATTTTTTTCACAGTTTTTAAACTATTTAACTTCAGAGTTGTTTCCGAAATCCAAAGATTATCTTTTTCAATCTTGTTTTTGTAGGTTCTAAGTAATTCATAGGAAGCTCCACAACTTCTCAATCTATAAGAATAAATAAGACAATCACAGAAAAGCTCCAAGTGAAAGTAAATATCTGAAATGAATTTAATTGATCAACAACATTTTGAGTTGATGAAAGCAAAATTTGTTTAAAGGGCCATCTTGATATTAAAACTACAACAAACTAAAAAATTTCCAAAGGCAACACCCAATTTTTTTTTAAATAAAAATATTCAGCACCTTCAAAATACCCAAAATCTTAGCTATTGTTATCTAAAAATAATAATTTGCTGAGACATTCAATCAAATAATTTGATTTAAACTTTTTGAAAACAAATAGCATGTCTACCCTTTTTTAAAAATCTTCATTTAATTTCGTATAAACTGATTGTATGAATTAGAAATAATTTTTATAAATGCATATTTAATTACCTATCGATGCCCAGTGGCTTAGTGGTAGTGCTTCGCATTGCCATGCCACAAGTCTGGGGATCGAGTCCCAGATCGAACGAGGTTGACTCCTCCTTTCAACCCTTAAGTGGGTCGATAAAACGAGGACCAAGCATGCTTGTGAACTAAATACTGGGGGTTCCGCGTGAGGCTGATCACCTTACCGGGACATATGCCTAGCACCCCAGAGCCCTTGGTCACGTAAGCTAAAATAGGAACGGCAGGCCTTGGCCCACTAACGAGCTGTTACACCAAGAAGTTAAGTTTCAATTACCTATCTGGTAGTAATAAAAGCTTTAGACTGACCTAACAAAGACAGGCACCAATCATTATTATGAAGCAAAATTTAAAAATCGTAATAACTTATATAGATCTGAAAATTTTTGGTTGTGGCTGAATTAACATTGCACTAGAGCTACACACGAAGGCCATTTATGACACGTTGCTAAATTGAAAACAGCAGTCAAGTGAGGAGACCAACAACCTGAACTGGCGCACAACTGAAGCTTGACAAAGCATCGTATGCTTTATGCATCAGTTGTTTAGATCACAACATATTTAATGTGCAGCAGTATCTTATACAAATTTTTTTGCTTCATGACAATCAGATTATGAGATGGCTAAAACGGGGACAGGAAGACCTAGGAAGGTATCCTCCATGACCAATAAGACTAATACTTATCAATATACATTAATGATTAAAACTGAAGTGGGGGTAAAGACATAAAGACTCCAATTCTCCACAATGTCAAAATCCAACTTTCCATTTTTAAGTTCTTCCAAATTTAACAAAAGGAAAGTAGGCTAAATTTCCCAAAAGTTTCCTTTTAACCCCCTTGTGCTGGACATGCAAAAATGCTTGCGATTTTTAACTTTCATTTTGCTTCAAAGTTGTCGAACCCTTTAAAATTGGTAATCCCTTCCGTAGAATGTTACTATAAGGTTGCTTTGGGTGATAGATCAGGTGTTGCCATCATCTCATCGATGGCTTTGAATCTCCTTGTCACTAGACCTTGTGTAGCTCGAGTGCCAATTCAATTCAACCAAGAAACAAACAAAATTCACAGGAAAAATAGGCTAATGAGATATTTGAGGGTTTTTTCTTGTTCATCGTTTTAAATTATGAGGCATTGATACATAAAAGTGAATACATACTTTATAAAAAGGTATAGCACATATTTATAGTCCGATTATTCTAAATATATTACAAAAATTTATTTGTTTTAAAATATTGCATGTGTTTCAATGCAAATCTATAATTAATTAAGAACATTTCTTTTATAAATAGAAAATACGGATTTAACTGTTATTTATGTGTTAGGTAAAACAATCATAAAGTATTAAACCAAAAAGAAAATTACCTTTCAACAATTTGAGATTTAGCACTGTCCCATCTTATCAAGAGCTTTTTTAAATCACTTTCAAATTTATTTACATCAGGATGGTTGGATTGCTTTGTTCTGATTCTTTGCATCAGTTCTTTTATTTTTCTAGAGGATTTCTGAGTATCATCAATAATACTTTGTGATTTTTGCATATCTTCTTGAAACACCTGTTACAAGAAATATTAGTAAAACTTCTTGTATGAGAAAGGTGTATGGATAATTATTCCTATTTTATATATAATTACATTAAAATATAGGTTGCACTTTTATCAAATACTTTTTGTTAACTTCTTAAAAAATAAATTACACTTAAAGATGCACTATAAGAAGTTTAGTAGGGTGAAACAAAATTCTATTCTGATATATTAAGAATTTAACCCAGTTAGTGAAAATAATGCATTTTTGAGTCAAGAAACAAAGAATTCCTTAACTTTATTGAAAGCACATTTTAATGCCAAAATGTAGTACATTCACCATAACCTTTTCAATGGAATACTATTTGTTCTTTTTGTAAACAAGCAGATGCACTATTTTAGTTATTAATTAGAAATCTGAAGTTTTGCTTCCTTTGAAAAACGGTGACATTACATTGAATTAATTATTTCCAATTAAATATTTATTTTTAATTATTAAAAATATGTTGAGATATTTAACCTGCACACTTATTTTGCTAATATAAGTTTTTTTTTGAAAAATTTGATTTATGAATTTGAAATGTAGTGACTTCCAGTAACATCTTTGAGAATTTCCAAAAACATTTTAGAACAAGATTATAATCAAAATCATACTACAAGCAATAATACATTTTGTAGTTTCAAACGTTAGTTCTGACAAAACATAAAAGGCATAAATTAGGAAATTGTTTAAATAGTCTCCTCATGCAATTTATATTATTTAACCTGTCTTAAAGATGAAATCGCCGGTGAGCTTTTAACTCAGTATGCATTTGACCAAGGTCGAAATTAAAACAAAATTTCCAACTGCAGAAAAGAAAAATTTACACTTATTTTTTTAAGCAAAAAATAAATAAAAGGATGACACTGTTTGACCTGGGAATATGTCAAGTTTTGGATCTAAAAAGTTAATCTGTTCTACTCTATGCACTTGATCAAATTAACAAGTGATAAAAAAAACAGCTATTCAATCTTAGATTTCTTAAATTTTAAATTCAACTTAGTCTTAACCATTTAAAATTTCTTCACAATAAACCATAGGGAACCAACATGTAAAATTATATAAATTTTTACCAAAAGGTTGTCATGTACTTCTTGCAAATCTTCTGAACTAGATGAAAGGTTATTACAGGATGCTAGTTTAACTTCTATACAGGACACTGCTTGAGTAGCCTCATTTAGACGATGAAGTCCAACTTCTACAGTTTTGAGTCTATATAAAAAAATTAATGAAAAATGATACCAAAACTCAAAACAGCAAACTCATGTTTGCTAACATGATTTGAAGTCTATATAAAAAAACAAAATTGTAGGAATTTTAAAATACTGTATAATCTGATTAAATGGTCATTTAAGGGACTGCAATAGTTATGACATTATAAACGAGTAACATTATACACAAGGTTGAATATGTTGTTGTTGTTTCTAATCTCCCGTTTGTCTGACGAAGTCAGACAATAACAGTGAATCCGTTGACAAGAATGAAGTCTGACACCAGAAGTGGACAGTTGTAAATGTGTTCCCAGTCCAGTTCAAGGCAGTCCAAGATGTGCTGAGGTGATGCTTGTTCTTTTTGGCATTTAGGGCAAAGAGGAAAACTTTTGCCACCCCCAGAATATGTAAGGCTTTTTAAGTGTCCAGTGGCTAGTCGGGACAGACGGGTGTTGGTTTGCCGGTCACAAGGAAGAGAAAGGGAGAGTCCTGGTTTTTTGGCTTTATACCAGTCGTGAGACGGAGGTATTAGCCAATTCTCTTTATTCTGAGCTACTTTCATTAAGTATAACTCCTGATATGCGAGTTCTTGGGTAGAAGGGACTGGGTGTTCTAGTCCCTCCCTAGCAAGAGTGTCGTCCACTTTGTTTCCGTGGATATCTACACGAGATGGGACCCATTGAAAGTTCACTTTGTGCTGCTGGGATATGATCTTAATTTTTCTTAGGATAGATAGGCTGGTTTAGATTGAATATTAATGTTGGAAATCATGTAAAATATGTATTAAGATATAAAATAACAGCTATTGAATAAATTTCAACCAAATAGGCAATTAGTAGTTTAAATAAAATAATTTGCAACTAGCAATTCTAAATAAATTAAATATAATAATTACTTACAGAGTATTTTTTCTGCCATTTTAACAAATATATATGGCAGTAAAATAACGAATTATTAAAAATTTATAATTTTATGGGTGTAAGCGATATCAATAAACAACCGATCATTCGATTGGAATGCAAATTCCAGGTTTTTTTCTCCATTATGAAACATCCAATCAAAAAGCAGCAAGGTACAACAAATTTTAGGATGAATCACTTTTGAATGATTCATTGCTGGCTTGAAATTTAAGTGAAAAAAGAAGAGAAGAAGTCTTTTAGAAACTAGTCAAAAACAAAATTCTCCTTCTCCATCAATAAATATTTTTATAAGCTGGAAAAAAATTCAAATTTGGCTAATAAAATAAAATTTAAACTGGGAAAATCATGTTTTTATTAAAAAAAATTTCTTTAAGAAAGCATTTTGAATATCATATAAATGTAAATTTATAGCATTATAACCAAGGAATTAATTAAAAATTTTCTTTATAAGAAATATATTATAACATTACAGTTTATGGACATTTCAAGGAACCAAATGTTTATGGCATTATAATAAACAAGTTGTCTTTGTAACCAAGTTTGACAGTATATAAAAACACTAAAAATGTATAAGGGATTGACAAGTTAGGTTAGTTTTGAATTATTGTTGCACTAGAGCTACACGAGGGCTATTGGCGACGGGCGTTGCAATCCAGAACCACAGACAAGTGACAAGCCGAAACCTGAGTAGGCACCCAAGGCAACCGTTTAGGTTGCCTTGGGTGCCTACTTTGAAGCATATTTAACATGCACTCCCTCTACACGGAGTATTATTAAGTCGGACATTTTTGGCTGCACAGGCCATTTATAGGTTGGCAGTTAATTTGGCGATGCCTGGATCCGAACCTGGGACCGTCCGGATGCAAGGCGAACACTTTAACTGACTGTGTTCCCCAGCTTCGAGATTGACAGGATCCCCCAAACAAATAATGAATAAAGGCTAAGGAGTAACACACAGTAAAAAAATACTAGTTTTTACGTAAAATCAAAATCAATAATTACTTTTCTATGAACAAATTTGAATTTTCCCATATTTTGTCCCATGTTTGAGTAAAAGCATCATATTTCATCTGTAATGCTGTTGTTTTTTTATTGGTGTTCTTAAATGCTTGAACAACTTCATTGATTTGATCTTCCAATCCTCTCAATTCAATATCAAAGTCCTATATAAAAATATTGTTCATTATAAAAGAACATGAATAAAAAATTTTAATGAACCATTATATCACACAATAGGGTTTTAACTTTAAAAGCTTACTTTATGTTCAATCACAGAAGTTTCTAAAGCATCCAAATCCCATACAATTGGTGCTTGCAGTTTACTTTTAAGGAACTTTTCCTTTTCATTCAATGTATTTTGCAAGCCACAAATTGTATCAGATAGTTTTCGTTCTACACTTTTCAGGGATTTGTCAGCTATAAGAAAATAAATTTGTAGTTGACATGGTACAGAAGAATAAAATATAGTTAATAGTTCATGTATTTCAAAATAACTTATGTAACTGATGTAAATTAAACACAATATAAATTACATATCATAATATAAATTATTAAAGTTGATAAAAAGTCTTGCATAACAGTTTATTTTTAACTATCACAGATTTTGTTATTTATTTAGTTAAATGAAATTTTTTAAAGCATGCATGTTTTTTTTAAAACAAACAAATTAAAGTTTTAGATTTGGTAAACTATTTTCTAAAATATATTTTATATGAAAAATATTTACTTTCTGTGTGTGATTCAGAAAGTTTCTTAACCAAAGAATCAAATAACTGATTGCATTGATCCATTTCTTGCTTTAGCTTAATCATTGATGGTTCAGATTCTCCCCCCTCTTTAATGAGCTTCAGAGCATCTGAATTAAGAGCCTTTAGAATGGACTCCCGCTGAGAAACATCTAAACTTCGGAGCTGATTTAGAAAAATAAATAAATTATAAAAGTTGAAGTACACTGCTCAAAACAATTAGGGGAGCACTTAGCATACTTTTGTTAACCCTTTCAGTTCCAACTTTTTTATTTTTTATTCTAAAAATCTAAAACTTGTGAAATAGATTCATTACACACCCAGAATGAAATGGTAAACTACAGGGGAAACAATTCTTAATTTTTTAACGAAAATTTAAGGGGGGGGGGGTAATTGGAATCATAACTTTTGAATACATTATAACAATATCAAAACTTTATTTGTTAAAAAAAAAAGAGTTAAACCAATTTTTAAACAGCTAAGAATGCAAGCATGAAGAATTTAGGGTAAATTTATTTCATAAAATTTTTTTAGAGGTAATTTTATTTTACCATGCTTTTTATATTTTTATTTAATTAAAAAATTATTATTTCATTCTTCAAAAGACACGATTCTTCTATCTAACGATAAATAATGCGAGCTCAACTTGAGTGAGAAAAAAAATCGCAAGCTGATGATTCCAAATGGAATCATTGGGGGTGAAAGGGTTTAAACCATGTACTCCCCTAATTGTTTTGTGCAGTGAATTTTTTTAAAAAGGTAGTAATGGAAGTTGTTTGACATCAAAATATTTTTTGTTGTGGCTATAACACTGTGTAACTTTTTTATAATATATAATTAAAATGTAAGCATAATAGTAAAAATAAATTTAAAAAAAAATATTAATGATTTATAATAATATTTTGCAATTTACAGATAACATTTTTAGCATGACTTTGGATTGAATGGTTTATTTCGAGGCATAGAGTTCAACCTTCCTGAGGAAATTTTAAGGATAAAACCTGCATTTTCACTTCATTTGAAAAAGTATAAGCAAGCATTTTTTAAAAACAAAACCAATTCTAAGGTTTTGCAATTTTTATTATACATAAAAAAATTAAAATAAAAATTTCACATACATGTGTCAAATCCCATGACTTGACAACTTTAATAGTTGCAAAGATCAGATTTTGTCTTAGCTTCTTCTGTTTTCGTGTCCAAAGTATCAACAGATCATCATAACGTTTTTTCAAGCTACCAAAAAAAAATAGGAAAAAAAATCACCTTTGCTGTACGAACTTTATTTGCACATGATGCGCTGATATATAGGATTATTCACATTCACCAAATGTTAATATTATTTTGCTATTAAAATCAAAAAGCTACTTTATTCTTAGTTAAGCAAACAAATATAATTCATTTAAAAAATATTTTTATTCAATAAACACTAGGCTCATAAAAAATATGAAATATTTTTCTGATGCAAAAACTGCCAATTTAAAAGTTATGCTGATTTTCTTTGCAATTTCATTCGTATGAACTAATATCTTTGAAATTTCTAAAACAAATTGGCAGCATTTTTTAAAGATCTGTTTAAATTCAAACAATCCATTTAGTAATAGACAAAGATTGTTGGGTTGAAGCAGCACAGACTAACTATAGGTAACTGGATAGAAGACTCAAG
This sequence comes from Oedothorax gibbosus, assembly GCA_019343175.1. Lineage (NCBI taxonomy): Eukaryota > Metazoa > Arthropoda > Arachnida > Araneae > Linyphiidae > Oedothorax > Oedothorax gibbosus. The sequence goes on along the minus strand of JAFNEN010000019.1, from coordinate 517,037 downwards.
TCTTCACACACAAAGGCTAATAAAATTACAATTGATTATGAGGTCAATAAACAAACAAGTACGAGGCAATATTGGCTGTGTTAAAGATTTGTTTGTAGAGGCAAGAAAGATAATCGGAAGCGTTCCTTAAAATAATCATAATAATATTTGTATTTAGATTATAAATTGTGTAAAATACAGAAGTTAAAAAACTGTTAATTTGCTTTACATTAATTTTTTTAACAGACATATTTTGACCATATGGTGTAATATTTCAGGGTATGATATAAAATTCAAAATTTCTTTGGTCATTGGAACAGTTATATACACAGAAATGTCATGTTACATTCATAGAAATGCTGTCATCATATATATATATATATATATATATATATATATATATATATATATATATATATATATATATATATATATATATATATATATATATATATATTATATATATATATATATATATATATATATATATATATATATATAAATAAAAGAAAGAGTGTGTGTGTGTCTGTTTGTCTTCGAATCGTAAAAGACCTACTTATACTGCCCTCAGAAATTCGAAATTTTTAAGATAGATTCCCTTTAATACCAACGTGTGCACCTGAGGCTTAGTTTTTCATATTTGTTCAATTTTTAGAGAAAATTCGAATTTTCTGAAAAAAGTACACCACTTTCGCTCAAATCTGATCATTTTTTCTCTTTCCTGATGCCATCGGCTGAAAAAATTAAATAAAACTTTTAACGAAAACATTTAAAATTCAAAATGTTTATTTTATTCTTTTGCCATTACTTTCTGAAACTAAATTCATTATTTGAAAAATAATTGACATGTTTCAAGTGACGTACTTCCGCCAGTCTTCATTCCCGGATTTTATTGTGGGTTTATTTGATGATTTTTTCATTGATTTTTCTGTTGACTGCATGTATGCATATTTAAGCAATAAATGTATAGTTAAGCTATTACTGAACTATGATGGTTAATAAAGGCCATCGCACTAGAGCTATTAGTGTTTTATGTCTTTATTTTTTCGCCAAATACGTTGCTAAACTCTCCAAATTATTAACTAAAATTCGCCAAATAGGCAATTTCTTTTATAAATAATTTATAAGCTGGTCGATTGTTCGAAGGTCATTGTGTTAGAGCTGTATAATGGGTGTGGGTAGCTATATCTATTTTCTCGCCAAATTATTTCCCAAAACCCGTCAAATGAGCTAAAAGGTTTTATGTATTTATGAAGGAATTGTGATGACATTTATGCGTGCATTTTATAGCGTATTTTTCATTTTGGAAATTTAAGGCAATGAAACGGGATTTTATAATTTATAACGAGCGGAAACAATAATAAGTTTATGATCCTATAACAGGGTATATGGTACACATATTTGGAATCTATTTGATATTTTTTTATTCTGTGCGAAGAACGGGTATAAATTTGCTAGTATATATATATATATATAATCAACAAATTACGTGACTGCAGGATTGGGAATTAGAGATGGAATTTATTTACTAAAAATTAAAAAAAAAACTGAATTATAATGCTAAATAACTTGTTTTAGTCACCAATCAGAATTAGGATATGGGTCAATCTGGTATAATTATCAAACAATATTTGAAGAATTTATTACCTTTGTGCTAAATCAGTTGCTTCAGCATTTGGCGGAGGTATTTTAAAACAAACACTTGGTATTACAGACTCTTTGTTATTATTTCCTAAAACCTTTAGAGAAAATTTAAAGTATTATAAAAGATAGCTATAATTATCTCTCATCCAAAAAATTAAGAACGAAACATTTCACAATCTAAGAGCAATTACATATTTTAAAAGAAAAATATTCATATTGGTTAAAATTATGCTATTGTTCATAATTTTAGTTAGATGCAAGGATTGAAAATTATAGTATAAAAAAGACAAAAGTAAAATATATAGAAAATAAAGTTTAGTATATACTAAGTCGGTCAAATGACAAAACCACGAATGTGTAGATTCTAAGGATTTGCGGTTTTTGAAAAACAAAACCGCTTCTCGGTTCAATCTGTTCTTTTTTCCCTTCCGGTTTTAACCGGGACCAGTTAAAAGTAACTAAAAACCGGTCCTTTGAAAAACCGGTTCTAGTTGCTTGGTTGGTTGAACGATTCCGAGGGTCTATTTAGGTGAGGTTTGAATTATCGTAGCACTAGAGCTACAAGAGTGCTATCGGTGACGGGCATCGTAATTTAGAACCACAAATATGTGACGAGTCGACACCTGAGTGCAGGTGTCACACAACGCAGCTTTTAATGGCGACATCGTACGCAGCGTTGGTACTTTGGAGTATTAAGTGTACTAACTGTACCGTGAAGTGTACTAAGATGTACTACACTAGGGCTTTGGCGACGGGAGTTGTAATTTAGAACATTTAACAAACCAATACCGTTTTTTCTACTTAAAATATCGCGAAGGTATGATTTACGAATACTTCCTGAAAAACATAAAAATCGCAAAAAACTCTTTATCAGAAGGAATAATTTATATTGAGACGCCATTTTACATTTATAAACAATGATACTTATATTAAAATTTACTCTGGTTTTTTAACAACAACACTTTCACGCAGCATTTTTGTTTCCGCGTAATATGTTATAAAATATTATCGAATCCTTAGTTGTACAGCCGCCTGGGCCGTTTCAGTAGTGAAAGGATTAAAAGATAGCACTTCCTGCGCCAATTTCTGAAGATTTTTGTTGTGTAATAGGAATGTGTCATAGAAATAGCATTACCGGTAGCATAGTTCTTGATACCTTAGAGCATTATCCGCAGCGATAGTGTGTTAAAAAAATAAACCCATATTATACAAATCTATTATGATATTTTTTATGACGTCATAATCCATGAATTATCTAACTGCATTAAATTTTTCCTTCAGTTTAGGGGTGTCGGCTCATCACTTGACTGGGGTTCTTAATTACGACGCCCTTCGCCAACTGCCGTCGTGTAGCTCTGGTGAGACGACAATTCAAACTAACAATAACCTTCAGTTTACCCAGTTAAAATGTTTATACTGCACAAAAATGTTTATTAAAACTGGTTCTTCAGTTTTAACTGGTTCAGCTAAAGAAATGTTTTTGCCCAGTTAACCGAAGCCAAAAAACGGTTTAAATGTTTCCGGTTTTCCATCCCTTTGCATATTTGTGTTTTTGTACATTCGTGGTTTTGTCATTTTATCGACGATATGATACATTTAGTATACAAATGATTTTTAAATTTTCATTTCCTTGAAGACACAACTTAAAGATGTCTCAGGCGGAAATCATTTTTTTTTAAAAAGTGAACTATGCCCATAATTACCAGCATAAATTTTCTTTTGGCTGTTAACAATCAAAAATAAAAACAATGCGATTAAATTTTAGTCGTATTTTATTGGCTATAAAAATAGGTTAACTTTACATACCTTCCACGTCCTTTGCAATACTTCTTTCAAAATATATTGATCCCCTTTTACAATATTTACCTGTGAAACAAAAAATATAAATTTTCTAATTAAAAAAAGGTTGAAAATGCCAGTGTTTTAAAGTGTTTAAACTAAAAATATATAGAATATAATTAACCGCAATTATATTAAAAAAATAATAATAAATGAAAACAATACATTTGAATACCACAAGCAATAAAGTGCATTGAAATGTAGTGTTTTAGTTAGACCATATTTTTTGGAAATGTCAAATAAGAAGAAATAATAAGAAGAAGAAATGTAAAATAAGAAGTTTTTCTGCAATAAAATTAAAAAAATGCTTTTTCTTACATTTGAACTTTTAAAAATACATTAAATTTATCCAACATGAAAATAAAAATTTGAGTTTCCAAAAAATATAATTGTTGTATGCTAATAAAACATGAATTTTTTTAAAGGATAACAAATAAAATATTATCTTGAAGCAAATACACAAAGCATTTAAATGTCTGGCTGATCTAACTTTAAAAGGTCACTGATATTCAAAATTTAGAATTATTTTAAAACAGACCAAAAACAACCATCACTGATTAATAATTAGCCAAAACGAATTCAATATTTATCATAGTTTCCCTTTTATTCTATTTTCAAATGAGGCATATATTTTGGAATTTATAAGTTAGTTATTTTTTATTTTTTGTATAAAAGTATTTTTTTAACTAGGTGTTTTTTATAAGAATAAGACCAATTTCATAACCTGAACTTACTTCAGGACCTTTGTAATTACAAATTGCTAAAACTTGTAGGGGTTTTGAAGGCTGTAATCGTCTTTGTTTAAGTGGCACTACTTCATTAGCACTATTAACAAGGGTGCTAATAGTATCACTATATTTAGATAGGCCGTCTTTCATAGTGTCTATCTGTTTAAGGAAATTTTCACATTCATCAATGGATGAGGCTGTCTTGTTAAATGTTGTATTGAGTTTTTCTTCTGCCTTTTTAATCCATAGCTCAGACTCCCGGGCATCTTTAAAAAACTGAAAAAGACAATATATATATTGTAAGCATCAGAAACACAGTATACCAATTCTAAAATTTGGTTTATATTAAAAAAAATGTAATTAAAAAAAGTTGCCAAAATCAATAGCTTCAGATAACATTTTAAATTAGATTTCAGAAATTTTTAGTAAAGTATTAAAAATAAACCAAAATATGAACTGTGATAAATTTGTATATGTGTGCAACATGCACATAAGTTTCATTTAAAGTATAGAATTATTTTAATATGTACTTGAATAATCATAATTATTATTAGTATATCAAACCTTTTTTATTATCAAAAATAGTAAAATTCATTTCAAATGAGAATATTAGGGGACAAAAGTCTCTTAACGTAAATAAATGCATAAAATTATATTAAACACAATATTTACTTTATGATAAGCCAGGGCATGTCTTAGGTGAATTTCTAAGCAGAATGTGAGTTGAAGCAGCCATGACCATTGTTTTTGCATTTTCTTAAGGTATTCCTGCAACAGAAAAAAAACAAAAATATGAAATAAACAAAGAAGCACAAATCTACGCAAAATAAATTTTATGTGAAAAATAACATACATCAACACATTCAGATGCAGGATGATTTTGTAACAAAAGGCTTTCTCCTCGACTTTGAATAGCATTGAACTGTACTTCACGCTTCTCTAAGTCACTGGTCATTGTCTAAAAAAAAGCAATAAATTAAATTTCTCCAATTCTAATTCAATAGAACACATCAATCATAATTTGAGCTATGTTTAAACAAATTACATAATAGCAAATGTAAATTGAAAAATTAAACATCACAAAAAATACCTCTTGATGATGCTCCAGATTGTTTAAGTTTAAATTTTTGGCACTCCAATCACGGGCAATTTCTGTTTCTTCTTTGTCACTCATCCATTTCAATTCTCGAGTTGCAGATTGTATAAAATCCAACAAGCTTTCAAAGTCTTGCTGCTTTTTAGAAGTGTATAGCTAAAAAGGATGTTTTATTACTACATAGATACACACTTAGTACATAAGAACCAATTTTAAATAATAATTTTAGTTTCATAAAAAAGCATTTTTCACAAAGTACAAGTTGCCTTATTTTATGCATTTATTCTTTATATTCTTAAATCCATTAATATATAATAATTGAAAAATTATGTGTGTATACTGGAATAGAGGGCAAGAAATTTGGTTAAAATAAATGCCATAAATAAATGCTGTAATAGTGCATAAATGCTGTAATAGTGCAGTTCATGAAGTTTTAATACAATATATTTTAATGGGCTTGTTTCACGGAGGATCTGGCAACAGCTATGCGGTTTTGTTTGCATGTCTATTTTGATGTCTTCCAACAGTATTGCCACCAGTTTTAGGAGAAAAACTACTAAAAAATACCATTTAATTCTAAAATTACAAAAACATTCCATAAAAATACTAGCAAAGTGTTTCACGTTTTTTTAAAGTCACTAAAAAGATTCCAAAATGCAGCTAGTATTTTTACGATATTTTTTTGTAATTTAAGAATAATTCTAAAATAAATTCTAAAATTACAAAAAAATATCGTAAAAATACTAGCTGCATTTTGGAATCTTTTTAGTGAATTTAAAAAAAACGTGAAACGCTTTGCTAGTATTTTTATGGAATGTTTTTGTATTTTTAGAATTAAATGGAATTTTTTCATAGTTTTTCTCCTAAAACTGGTGGCAATACTGTTGGAAGACATCAAAATAGACATGCAAACAAAACCGCATAGCTATTGCCAGATCCTTCGTGAAACAAGCCCATTCAATATAATAAAAATAAAATATACGAAATCACTTAAATTGCGAAGATGAATTAAGATTAGTAGCCTACCCATGACACCCAGTAATAATTATTCCGCTTGTTCAGCAACCTCTCTGCATCATAGCACCACACAGCTCTGATTGTAAAATTACTAACATGACATACCTTTTAAGGAAAAATAAGAACTTACTATTAAAGTATTCAGTTGATCTTGAAGTGATTCTAGATCACCACCTTCCGACACATTTTCAGTATCTTTACCATTCTGTAAAGAGAAAAGGGAAAGTTAAATTGTTAATAAGTATTTAAATGGTTAGGAAATAATTAGAAATTTAATAAAAGTCTAGGTCATTCATATACTTAGATTTTTTTCTAGAAAAACAATTGATGTCTAGGACTAATCATATTTCAGTTATACCTTTTGAGGACTTGATGAACCAATTTTCTTTTTGAATTGTTTAATAGTCTTCTGTTCTAATTTGAGTTGATCAAGGTTCCCTTTTATCGTCTGATAATCATTACCGAATTCCAATGATTGTATATGTTTCTATAAATATAAATACAATTTTAAAAAATTGTTACAGGATTTTTAACAAATTTGTATTTTAATTGGCAAAATAAAAATAAAATAAAATGGAAATATAAACATACTTTCTTCCTGTCTATCCAGTCAAAGTGTTCTTTTAAAGATGAAGTTTGTTTGACATTAGTTTCTGAAACTTTTTCACTGGACAATGTCTTTGTTTTAGTAACCTTTTTTTCAATTATGATTTTATCAGATTCGTCTGTAAATGGAATAAAGCCAGACTCAACGATTTTCTCTTTCTTCAGATGTTTATACCTTTCTCTTAGAGATTCCAATCTGTAAAGTATACATCAATGATATAAAAACATTTTTTTTTCAAGAAATTAAAACCTGTAAAAAACAGTTACATATTAAAGTACAATTTTTAGTTAATGTCTTGAATGATTACCAGCTTGTATGTCATGATGCAAGATTTCAAATATAGATTGAAGTAGAAATTAATTAAACCATATAAACTTGAAAATCGGCCAGTAGTTGATAAGCCAATATTCATTTTCTTCCCTAAACTGCAAATGCAATTTTTTAATCCAGTTAATTAAAATATTTGCTTTTCAAAAGTATCTTAAGTAAACATTTTCCATTTCTAAAAAGAAAACAAAACAGGTACAATGGAATGATGCTGGGAAAGGGAGGCAATGGCGATTATGTATATTTAATGACTTTTTCTGAAGTTTGCTAACTAGCATATACTTAAGTGTGTGTATCGTTTTAAGTGTACTCACTTGAAAAATTTTTAATATTTAAACTTTTCAGAAAAGTTATATAAAAATCCAATTAGAAAACATTTCCTGGCATATTTATAAATTTTAATAACATAATACAGGTCATTCTCTGTAAAAAGCACAAATCAATGTCCCCAGTACTTTGCCTGTTATTTTTAAATTGTTTTTTTGAATTTTTATCAATGGATTTTTGGGGTTGATCAGTCTAAATTGACTCACAATCTTGATTGTTTCACTTAAAAATTATCAAATTAGTATAATTTACTTACAGAAAATTATGCATAAATACCCTATTCATCATTCCCTCGCACTGTCCTTGACTGTATGCTTTTACAACATTTAACATCATAAAAAAAGAACATTTTAAACTAATAATATATTAGGGTGGAACTATTTATGGTTAATCATTTTGTGTAGTTTCTGAAAATGTATATAATGTTTTTCTTCCATCAATAATTATTTTATAATTTTACGAATATTTAATCTTCTTGGATTACAGAGTCACTCCTCCACAACTTATTTAAAGTTAAATTAAAATCTTACTAAACGACTATGAAGTCGAACTAAAATTATCATGCGATTCTAAAAGAGCTGCTTGTAAATTAACCACCAGTTCTTTTCTTTTATGATTGATAAAATTTTTATAATAGTTTAAATGTAAAAAATGGCATGCATATTTTTTACTACCGTCTCACACTCATTTACCAATTATAGGTAAGTGTGAGTATTTTTGTACTTGTGCCTAATTGTGGGCATTCAGAGATGTAGTTTAACATACAATCATATTTTAAGAAAATACTTTGAAAATGATATCATTTGTCATTTCCTACAAAATCATTACTACCTTACATATCTCTCTTTCATGTTTCTTTCCAAGCATGCAAAAACAACCGGCTGTTTCGCCTATACTGTAGTTTTTTTTCCCAAAGCGCAAGTCTTTGAATATTTTACAGATGTCGGTGTTGTGCTGGAAGAGTGCAATTTCCCAGGATTTTTACATTTTTGCTGTGGCTCAAGTGAAAAAGAAGCATTTCACGAAACAATTTATTTAGATAAATAAGTATTTTTCTAAATGTGTTTTTGTCACTTTTAAAATAAAAATATACTTAATTTTTTCAGAAAGCTCATCAATAAACGATATTGTTTTATGATATGGCTTGATAAACAATGCAATTATGTTACACATAGACCACTGGAGAAAGGCCTTTTGATTTTAAACCATGGTCAAGTGAAGAGGTTGACAACTGAGCCAACATTGTTATCGTTTGTTTTAAGCAGAAGTGGATGTAACTAGACAGGAAATAGATTGAAATTAAGTTATAGAAATCTCGTCACAACATTACTTTTGAGAAAACAAGTCACAGACAAAGTAATCGACAAGTTGTATATTAAAATATTACTGCATTTGCAAAACAATTTTTTAATAAAATTTTAAGTGTGTAATTTTTCTAATTTAAAAAGAATGACCCATGTCTAAAGCAGTTTGAATTAAAAATTAAAGTAAAAAAAATAACTCTATTTTATTAAACTTTTAGATTAAAAATAAGAACAAAATGAATAAATAATTACCTAAGCTGCAATTCAGCAGTCTGTGAAAATTTGTGTTCTTGCAAAACAAGTAAATCTTTCTGCAAAGCTTTTAGCGATTCATCTATACATTTCAAATCATTTTTTATTTGATCACAGTTATTCTTGAAATCATCAGGGCGAAGTCTTTGTAAACGTTTCTCTTCCTATATAAATTAAATGTAAATTAATAAATACACATAAGTATTTGAAATAAAACTATACAGTTAATTTCTAAATAGGATTTTTTAATAGCATTAGGATTGTATCTAAAAAAAAGCTTTAAAAAAAGAAGAAAAAAGTGAAAAATATCTTCAATAATCAGATTTATTTTTAAACTTACAAAAACTTATTATAAAATCAAATGCCAAAAAAGCAAGCCAAGAAGGAGTAATAATAAGAGCATTTTAAATACTGTTTGTGTATATTAATATAGTAAATGAATGAAATTAAACTATACTATCAATAGGTATGTGTCTTACTGTAGGTAAAGTATGTTAAAAATCTATAGTAATATATTGTTTTAAAAGCAAGATTAGTTCATTTTGTACAATTGCATGCACTATAAGGTACATAGAATGAAAAAATACAATTTTGAATCTTGTTCGAGAATGCTTGCCAAAATGTGAGTATTTGTCAGTTGAACACCTATAAAAAAATTATCACGGTTTAACAACTCCTTAAGCCTTTCTACAATAAATGTTTATATACGCCAAAAAATTCAGTAAATCATCTTTGTGTAAAAAATAGAACTAGCAGTTATTTTTTTTACATTTGGAAAATAATCTTTTAAATGCTTATCATAAATTTGATATAATTAAGTATTTAAGGAAACAATCCTGAACTGTCCTTTCACTTCTTTGTTAAGTCTAGGGATAGTTTTAAAATAACTCTGCTTTCGCTTTTAAATTTACTAACTAGTATCAATTTTCTGGGCATCCCAGTAAATCCTTTTTCAATTTATCTAGCCAGAATTATTAAAATTTGAATTAAATAGATTTTTTAATTCAATTAAATAATTCAATTAAATAGATTTCCAAAATCGAATTTAAAAAAATCCTGGCTTAAAAAAGTATACAAGGATCCTCTGCAAACTTTCCAATTATTTATGGAATCATACAGCTAGTTTATGAACTTAAAATCAAAGGCAGTGCGACTTGAATCAAGTTATCAAAATAGTATTTCAGTGCTCTTATTTACTCCACCCTAATGTATAATATTTACTAACGTAGCTTTATTACGAAATGAAAACATTAATCTGTTTAGTTTTTTGATACAGTCACCACTAAGCTCTTACATTTTATTTTTTTCCAGATAAATGTTCAGTTTCTGATATAGAAAAAAATTATTTCCACGATTTATGTAAGCACTAGCATTCAGTAACAGGTTTCTTTAAAGTATAATTATTCAATCTCTTTCTGTCAAGTCATTTCTTTTCTAGTATCGTTGAAAAAGGGAATGCATAAAAGTGGACAATCAGGATAGCCAGTAAAGTAGGGGAAATGGTCCAGCAATTATAATCCCTATTTGTAAAGATTTGACTTAGTTTTCCTTAATGGCGAATTTGAATGGTGTATATTAAATGTCAGAAAAAATGGTGATGCTCAAAATTCCTACTAGAATCATCTCAGCTTTTGTAGTTTAGGGTCTGCAGTTCTAATCGCTAGAAATTGATCATTTGAGTGTCTAGAGGATAGGCACCAGTTAACTTCGTACTCAAGCTTGGGTTTGTTTATTGGTACATATGGGCTGTTCGACCATAATTTTTAATTTCAGGCATAAAAAAACTAGTGAATTTTTTTTTGAAATCCCTGTAAATGGGCTTATAAGGGTACTAGAATTACAAAAATAAGTTCAGAAAGGCTCATTTGTTTAAAAAATAAATAATAAGGGATGTTTTTTTTTTTAAAGAAAAAACAATATCAAAGAAACCGGTTTAAACCAGCCTTACGAAAATAACTAATTTTCAATGAAACCGAATCCCCGCCTCCAAAAAACGGTTAGTCTTAAAACCGGTTTCGGTTTTCCATCACTAGATCATGGAGACGGTAAGGAAATTCATTATGTTTTCCCGGTCTTTTTTGTGTTGGAACTAACTCCAATTTAACAGAAATTGATTTTTTTTACTCGTTTTACTCACTTCAGTATATTTATAGAAAAAAATTAAAATTATCTAGCAAAAATAAACCTTAACCCTGAGGAACTGTAATTAAAGCAATAAAGCCACACAGTTCATTCTAATAAGTTTATGAACTTTTAGTCTTGCGGAAAAAAATGTGGCTACTAACTAAAATGCGAGTTTTCTGCAATCCAGTTTTCATGATTGAAGAATTACTGTATCTTCATCCAGTGTCTCTCTTTACCACTTTAGCAATAAAACCAGTGAATGTACCAAAACCCAGGGACAAAGTTATGAGAAGAGAAATCCATATTATTAATATCCCATGGAAGGAATTTGTTAAGATATGTTATTAGTTCAATGGGGAACTTGCATGTGTCGGGAAATAGCGAAATACCATTTGTAAATGAAACTTCATGCGATTCTAAGAACATCGACATACATTTTACCTCAATCCGACCATTAGTTTATTTTTAATTAATTTTCAAAGTTTGCGCTTAGCCCCGCCCCTTGAAAACGCTGCCTCTGGCCTTCCCCCCCCGTGTGACGTCAATCGACCCAACTGGGAAAGCCAGAGATAGACGGCCGCTGTGTTTTGCGAATGTCACTCTAATGCTTTTCTTATCGCGTCGAATATTAAAGTTATGTAAATTCTGGAAAATATTAGTGCATACGAATGTTGCAAAGTAACTTGTTGTAATAGTACCACGAAAAAATTACACCAGAAAATTTATTTCAGCTCCCACAGAACGTTTATAAAGTTAAAAGTGGAAGCTTTTAAAAATGCTATATGTCCTTTCGTCACCTAGGGCGCGACTAGAAAAGAAATTTTGGGGTTGGGGCAGTCGTCGTAAATTTTATTTATATATTTTAATTAATATGACTTTAATTTAAATTATTTTTAATTAAAACTGTTTTTAATTGAAAAAAATATTTTTCAATGTAAATAGAGTTATTCCAATGTTAATAGTTTTTTTTGCTAATTTATTATTACTAATTATGTACATTAATTAGTTTTTGTTTTACATAACTAATGTTTGTATCAATAAACAATTAATGTTTTATTTTTAAAATAAAAATTAAGTGTGATAAATGGGGAAAAAATCAATTACAGAATGTTTTTATTGAGCATTTAACTTATTAGATAATTTAAATTACTTAATTTGTAGTGCAGAAACTAAACGAATTAAATCAATAATGAAATTAAACAAAATTTCATCACAAAAATTCCATTTAAAATTATATTTTAAATTTGTAAAACCAAAAAATTATTGGACATTTAAAAAGAAAATAGAGATAATTCCAGGTGTAACTGGCACTGTTAAAGGTCCACGGAGGCTAGAAATGATTATGTACATATATTGTATTAAAAAAAGTTTCAGAGAGAGTGGGAGTTGGATAAATTATCTGGCCATTTTTAATTTGATTAAATTTACAAAAGAAGGTTAATGAAGATCGGAAATTTTGGAAACTAAAGTATAAATTAGAAATAAAAAAAAAAATAAGTAAATTAAAAAAAAAAGAACAAATTTTTTTCTAAGTTTTATAACTCGCGCGTGTGTGACAGAGGTTCTGTTCTAGGTGATAGTTACTGTTACACACCTACGTGTTATTGTTTTCCTAGAGATGTTAAAAAAAAATACGTGTTGATAGTTAGGTTCAACAATGTTCAAAAAGGAAGCAGGTATTTTTATTCTTAATTGTACCATATAACATGCTCATGTTTATAAACTAAATTGCTTCTTTGAATTCAAATACAAATTAAAACTAAATTTAAATTATGGAAATAACTGCATTAAGAATGGGAAATATTTTTCATAGTTACAGGGATTGGATGAACTTGTTACGAGAATAATGTACAAAACTTGAATTCTGCGTTCCACATAATGTATCAACACACGCATTTCTTTTACAACTCAAGAAACATTAAAAAACTGCTTTTCTAAAGGGTTTTTCGTGGTGCTAATACAACAAGGTACTATGCAACATTCGTATGCACTAATATTTTCCAGAATTTACATAACTTTAATGGATTCGACGCGATAAGAAAAGCATTAGAGTGACATTCGCAAAACACAGCGGCCGTCTATCTCTGGCTTTCCCAGTTGGGTGGATTGACGTCACGCGGGGAGGGAAGGCCAGAGGCAGCGTTTTCAAGGGGCGGGGCAAATCGCAAACTTTGAAAATTAATTAAAAATAAACTAATGGTCGGATTGAGGTAAAATTTATGTCGATTTTCTTAGAATCGCATGGAGATTATTTTAAAAGAATAAAAAAAATACATGCAAGTTCCCCATTTAAAAGTCAAATGAATGTAAGTTTTAGGTAAAAAAATGTGTTAGTTTGTGTACTAAAACTAAAAATTTGACATTCGGGACAGGGGACAGTAAGGAATTTTCAGCAATGTTTTGTGTCCTAAAATTTTTTTAGAGTTTCTTTGTTTTAAAATACCTTTTGATAATTACAGTAGAGTCCCGGTTATCCGAAATTCGGCTTAACCGAAAGGGGCCGGATTTTTTTTTTCTAAAATATGAAGTGTATGCAAAAACGCATAAAGAAAGACACAAAAAATAAATACGTACTTACGAAGTTGGATTTATTTCTCAAAATATGCAAGAATTTTTTTTTACTGCTCAATTTTGGTTCGTTTTGAAGCACCCCTGTCCCACCTTCTTTTAAACAAGAGAACGTCTGAAGTACCTGCTTCATTTTACACTGCTATGTATCTAAGGGCCTGATCTAAGATTTTTGTAACAAGGCAAACACTCTCCGACGTCAAATGTTTTCTTCGCCAGCATTTATCTCGATTAAGGGGATGGAACCTCGATTAAGGGGACGTACATAAATTACGTCACGCAAAATTTTGACTTTTTTTACCCCTTCCTCCCCCTATGTCACATTTGATCGATCCCATACCCCTAAAATTACGTCGCGTTGTTGCAACCCCCCCCCCTTAAAGAAAAAGTTAATTTCAATATTTCCCTTTGTTTCTCAAATTTGAAAAAAAATGCATATTTTTATATTTTTAAAAAAATTAATTTGAAAAAGAAAATTTTTTTAAAATTTATCTTGGTTAAATAATTTATTCATAGGAATATACCAACATTGTATTCACATTTCCGTTGTCCAAGATCTAACTAGCCATTCGCTAATGTATTCTAAAAAAGGGGGGTCTTAGAGTAATCAGAACTGTCTATTTTAGTTCTGGGTCTTTTGGTGTTCGTCTAGGTAGCTGCCAGTCCTCTAATTGGTCAAGATAGTGTTGCAATTTTGCGTGTTTCGAAGTACCGTTACGAAAAGGTCTATAAAATATAGGAGACTAATAATGCCGACGTTGTTGCATATAATAATCTCCCCATCCCCTTTTTGAATTTAAGTGTTTCTTATAAAAAAAGATTTTAAATTTTTTCTCAAAAGCTTTATTTTGTAAAAACAGATTTTCCTTGCAAAATTAGAAATGTTCGAATCGTTACGTCATGCAAGCGATTACCCCTACCCCCCTCCATGTCACGATCCGTCACGTTGGTGCATACCCCTTCCTCCCCCCTCTGAGCGTGACGTAATTTATGTATGTCCCCTAACCAAAAGTGCTCCGGTCCCGTACCTTTCGGATAAGCGGGACTCTACTGTATATAAAGACCAGTCTGTTAGTATAATAAGAAAAATTAAAATTAAATATTTTTTTCATAAGTTATGCCCAAGGGTCATAAAAGTAAAAAGTATGGTAGGATTGCCCATATGCTTTTTTTTAATAAAAAAAAATAGATAACAATATCTAATGAACTAACTTACCTTAAAATTGTTTGTAATGTTTAAAAACATTAGTGGAATATGGTTAGAAATTAAATATATCTATTGAAAGGAATGGAATGCTTTAGAAACTTATAGCCGTGCTACACTTAAAATCATAAATCACATTTTACCTACCATATCTGTAAAAGACATCTGCATCAGCAAAATGTTTTTAAGAGAGTTTGGTACTTACCTAAGGTTTTTATATCTTTTCCTAATTTTTTTTAAACATGCAATAAAATAAGTAAAACTGTGAACAAAATGACATAAGTTATATTACAAAACATAAGGAGTAATGGAGATATACCTCAAAAATTCGTTTTTCAATATCTTCTATTTTTCCCGCACATTGCTTAGAATCTTTAACAAATTTCTCTGCTAAACGTTGCAATTTTTCTAATCTGCAAAAAATATTTAATCTATTACAGTAAACTCAATTAGAAATTCAAATCTATAACTGCATATTTATGTTTTGCTTTATGCACAATAATTTTTTTTATGCATAAATATCAGGAAATACCTGCAGATTTCGTCTTTAATTTTCTGGTTTCTATCTTCTAATGCCCAATTTGTTTGATCCCAAATTTTCTCTATTTCTTCAATTTTTATTTCTTTTGGAAAATCATCAATAGAGTGACGACTTGATTTCTATAAAATATTAAGTAAGATTATGTTAACACAATAAATTATATTTAAAGATTGAGATTTACTAATTTTTTTTGTTTTTAATAGAAATGAGTAATACAAACCTCAATATCTTTGTATAAATGTGATAATCTCTGTTTGTCTCGCAGTCTTTTTGGCAATTCATTAGATCGGAATTTTGAAGAATCCAAGAGTAAATTCTAAAATTTATTCAAGTATAAAATGAATATTTTTTATGAATAATTCAAAAATATATTATAATCTTACACAGTATTCCATTTTCTTAATTAATCAAGTGTTTCTTATAGAATAGTTATTTGTTTCAGCATACTTTTTATCTTAACAGAGATAAAAGTGTAAAAACGTTTTATAACACATAAAAATAAATTCAGAAAGTTTCCTAACTTTCGTGTTTTACAAAATAGATGAAAACTTATAAAGTAGTTACATTATTACTCATTCTCATCTGTATTCTTAAATCTGCTTGTGGTTCGAATATTAGGCAACAATTGCCCGAATATGTTAATTCGATTCACAGAAAGAAAAATAATTAAGTAAATAATAATTTTATCTCTATCAACCTACTCAGATTTCATTTTGATTAGCTAAGATCTTGCATTAAGTAATATATAAACAAAGAATTAAATTAGAACCTTCATATCAATCAAATTGTTAAAAAGTTTTTGGTTCGTAAATTTAGCACGGGACTCTTGCATCCACAACAATAAACTTTTGGCCAACTCTTTATATTCTTCTGTTTTACGGTTCCTTTCCTAAAAAGTAAAATTATCAATAAAAATTCCATCATTTTGTTTATTTATTAACCCTTTCAGTCCCAATGACAATTTGGCATCATCATTTTAGAATTTTTTTTCTGATCGTCTGTAGCCATTTATGATATCCAAAAGCACATCATTCGATCCTTCAAACTTTTTTCTATTAGAAAATAATTTTTATTAATCCCAATAGATGTCAGCCCTATTATATATTTTCTAATTATGATCAGAAACATGATGATGCCAAATGGCATCACTGGGACTGAAAGGGTTAAAAAAAATATTTGTTCATTAATACTTATAAAGTTTTCAAATAAATTTGTAAACTATAACATATGTTTTTCATAAACTGAATTGCTAATATGCATTGCTGTATATAACAATTAATTAACATTCATTTAAATAATAACAATACATATTAAAAGACACTCAAACTTACATCATCAGCAAAAGGATGATGATTAGGTGGTTCGGGAAATACATCATACAAGGATGAAATGTATGTAATAAGTGATTTTTCATCAGGTTCTGAAGTGTCAACATCTATGAAAAGTAGATATTATTCAACAATTAATTCAAATGTATACAAAACTTAAGAAAAATAAAGAACTCTTTCTCTGGGATTCTGAAAATTATAGAACAAGCACTATTTTTTCGCTAAACTATTTGAACATGTTCTTAGTGTAATGAAATCTCAACCTGGTTACATGGTATTCCAACAACAAAGTTATTCAAACCTGTTCTGAAATTTATATTATAAAATACATAGTAAAAAAATATCAATTTAACTAAATTTTGAATAATACTTGGCTATTTTATTAGCATAAAAATATTATTATTTTTAAAATCCATACTTTATCCAAATGCCAAAAGATTGAAAATAACATTTTAGCAATTTTCTTAAGCTCCATTTTCTCCCAAATAATCAACATAATATCCCAGAATAGAAATGACTGCATAATTTCAAATAAAGTAATTCTGAAGTGCACCAATAAGGTAATAATTTTATAGGAAATAATTTTCAAATTAATTTATTGAAAAAACTCAAGCAAATAAACCATACCTTCAGCATCCAGAAGCCTTGTAATGCCAAATTCTTTTTCAGCTAAAGAAAATGCTGCTGCTAAATTATCCTTTGCATTTCTAGCTCTCAAAGATTTAAAGTCGAACAGATCAGGTCGGTTTCTGTGAAGAATGGCATTGAATGCCAATCCGTCTCTCCAACTTCTGGTGAAGTCAGTAACTTTGACGCCAGGGTATCGTTCTGTGGTTCGTTGAGCCCATTTCAAAAGCGCCTCTCGAGCAGTTACTTTTTCATCTTCCATGCCAGTAATAATGTCTGATATCTGCATAAAAAAATAAATTTAAAACATATCCAGCACAATTTAATTTTGGCTCTTCAGTACAGAAGATGTCACTCAGGGCCGGATTACCAATTAGGCAAGTTAGGCAGTTGCCTACAGGCCCCGTACATTTTAGGGGTCCCGCAGCTTCCACTTAACAAATGGCCCCCTTAGAATTTACGTTTTTACTTTATTAAGGGAAGGACTTTATTAAGGGTTACTTTATTAAGTAAGGAATTTTCATCGCTCGAGTTAAAAAACAAAAAAAAACACGTCAATACACAAGCCTTAAAGGGGGTAAAAGAAACATATATCTGTTCCCTAGACTAACAACCCACCCCACAACACGTGGTAATGACCCAAGAGAAGTTTTCGTTATCTGAGGCAATAAAAATGGTCGGATACAATTACCACTGTCTTCCGCGAAAGATGTTAGGGGCTATTTTTGAAGCCTTCACACCCCTCTCTTATAGGGTTGTAATCAACACAAAAGCTATTGATAAATAGCACCTTATTTGGTTACTTTTATCTAAACTGGCCACAGTAAGATATTTTTGAATTTTTGATGGGTTCTTTTGCTAAGTTTTGGATTCACTAGAAGACATTTTGTAATTTTGAATGAAAACGAGGTTCTAGTAGGAAGTAATTGTTTTGGTTAAGTTTTACTAACGTTTATGCTCGTCGAATTAAAAAGCTCATTCGGATTTTAATATATATATATACCCTTAGATACGCCTAATTTATAAGAACGTTTTGGAGCAAAAATTATAACTGCTTTAGAATTCAGTTAAAACTAGGTATTTTTAAAACTCTCAAAAACCAACAAAAAAACATTCTTTTTTTGCCGACTTTTCTTTTTTTTTAATTTGAAATATTTAACAAAAGAAATTTGCTATCAACATCGAAGAGATTTCCGAATATCTATCTTTAAACCTCTTTCAAATTCCGTTCTAATTTCCTATTTTAAAGAATCTATTTTTCATTTGAAAGGTGTATGACAACGTGTACCAATCTTTTCTCTTGTATGTTGTATGCCTGTACTTCCGGATGGTCATCAATGTCCGGGTGGACAGAGACAGTAGGCAAAACTATGCATTGCATAGGGGCCTGCAAAAAGTTAAAGGGCCTATTTTTTCTTAAAAATTTAATCACAAACATTTTTAAAGAAAAATATTTTTTTTATTTGCAAATTACTAAAATATTTAATAGTTCGAAATTAACATTGGGCCAGAAATGTCCAGGATTAGGGCTCCTACTAGAAAGAGACCAAAAATTCTGTTCCAATGTTAAAAAAATGGATTAATTTTGTAAAATTCGTTAGAATTATTGCAATGTTCATGCTTTTAATAATTTTTTTTTTAATTTTAAAGACAGCTTTAAATGCAAAATTCTTTAAAATATCTAATAAGAGAGGGCGAGAGGGGCTTTGGCACTTTAGGGTATATTTACGAACGGGGCCTAAGGTCCACAATATTTTGGTATTTTGTAACCTCAAAATTTATTTAATTAGGGGAAAAATGCGGAAATTGGAAATGTCAGTGTTTACTGTAATTTTTACTGCAATACTTCATGACTTTTTAACAATTTTTTGTTTTATTATTACGAAATTTTTTTCTTCAATAATTCAAACTGCAAAATTATTCCATCTTTAGAAATAAATTTCGCAAAAGGGGCCCTTCAGGGATTGATTAATGCCCCCACACCTTTTAATTTTTTAAAAAGCCATTAAACATTTATTATTAGGCAAATCTCACTTATTTTTTTTAAATTCGAATAAAATAAGAATAAAACTGAAATATTCTAAATTAGTTTTTCTGAAATATACCATTTTTAATTTATGAAATAGGGTATGATTCACCAATTATTAGTACACCAAAAATAGTAAAAATTAAATTAATTTTTAATGCAATATATTTTATTGAAAAATATCCGGTTGTCACTTTTCACACACACTTGGCTCGAAATAATAACTGGACATGCCGTTTTTTGTCCTGTGGGCAGACAAGAATTTTTTTAGAGCGATTAAGACTGAGAAGAAAGATTTTATTTCCTTCATTTCCTGTTTTGGGGGTCTGGTTGTCTGGGTCTGTCCCCTCACTCAGTCGTTTATCTATCTCTTGATCATTCCTCATCCCCTGTCCTCACTTGTAGCAAAAGACCAGGGCTAAGGCCAATGGACAAAAATCACAAAAAATAGATAAAAGACACTAAATTTATTGCTGGTGTGTCACTAAAGGTTGTAAGTTCAATTCAATCCTTAGCCTTGGTGTTGGGCAGTTTAGTATTTGACTCTGTGAGGATTCGTTGATAATTTTTTCCCTGTCTGAATCGAGTATTTGTGTCATTCATAAGTGGCTAAAGGCCTGTTTAAAGTTAAGATATTAATAAAAATTTAAATTCATTTAATGTCAAAACTTAATATAATTGAGCTTTCGTAAAAATATAATTTTCGCTTTAATATGCACTATTTTTAATATTGCTATGGACATTAAGTGTTCGGTGAGTAATTGTTTAAATTTTTGGTCAATTGCGTATTTCTGTCCGTCGTTTAGATTTATTGGTATTTATAAATCAATTCCTATTTTACGATCATTAAATAATACAAAAAGTGATGTAAAACAAATTACTGCTTCAGAATTTAAAATTTGGATGTTATTGATTTTATTTGTGTGAGTTCTGATGATGTCCACTGAAAAAAATGCATAGCATTTCTTCATGCCGAAAAAAAAGAGCAAAGGGTGTGGGGGGGGGGGGAAGCGAAGGGGGCCCCGTCAAAATCAACTGCCTACAGGCCCCTACACTGTTTAATCCGGCCCTGATGTCACTAATTTTCAATCGATTTTTTTTTGTAAATTAGTGTAAATTCTCAATTTAAAAACAGTACAGAAGCTGCTTTCCAAAAGAAGCTTACTGTATATTGCCTACAGCTTCATTTTGATGTAGTGGCAATGCTAAGGCTATGTTAAGGCATGATTCATGAAAAATTCACCAGTATTTTTAAAGCACTAGCAATGTCACTCGAGTTGTTGTCACCGAAATTGTTTTACAGATGCTTATTCATAGAAGTGGAAACATTATATATAGAAAAAAACACTCCCACATTAAAAAAATAGTAAAAATATATTTATATCTATTTTCATGCATAAATTAGTGATGAATTGTAAAATTAAAAAAAAAAGAATTATACTTTAGGCAACTGCGAATTGGCGGCGTTAGAGTAAAGGTAAAGAGCACAATTTTCTAGTACTTAAAAATTATGTCAATATTCACAAGTGTCTGCACGTTACCCCACTTTTATTAATAACTCCAAACTCTTAAAACTCAAATGTAATAAACAAACTATGCTGTTTTTCACTTAATTTTTTTAAGGATTAATTGATAATTGAATTTACCTAGTTTTGATTAGGTTTGGTTGAATTAACTTATTAAAAAAAATTCCATTGGAGTTACGAGATTTAGTGAATTTTAATTTATTATACAGCTTTTAAGTGTGGAAAACCACTGAGGAGGTTAAAATCAAGCATTGAACCAATTATTATATTAAAATTAATAATGGAAGATGCGCAAGACATTAGTATGGCCCAACCCATAAGAATTTTCCAAGGCAGGCGCTGGGCAGCTGATTCTAATTTCGTGGAAACCCACCTTTACAAAAAATAATTATTAACCATACTTTTCAGACACACCTTGAATAATCAACACATCCAAGAGTGAAAATGACCGTAAATTGGGGCTGAGTGTCCGTAATGACTTTTCTGTGCAAATTTGTGGATGCTGTCTTCGGGTAACGTACATACATAAGAAAAAAAAGAAAAGGAAAAAAAACACCTTAAATATCAATTTCCATTACCTTTGATAAAATATTTGCCACGATATTAAAAAACAGTAATTTTGAACAAACTTCGGGGGTTATCTCCAAAGCATTCAATCTAATATCTAGATGTGTCTTCAAACGACGGCGACAACCGATATTTCAGAGCGTTAGCTTTTTTTTTAGAAACTAGTAATTGTTTTTGCAGTTTAAAAAGAACCGTTCCTAACACTTAACGTGAAATTAAAAAAAAAAGTTGCGTTGGGTGCCTACTCAAGTGTCGGCTCGTCACTTAGACAGTGGTTCTAAAATATTAGGACGCCCGTCGCCAACAGCCCTCCTGTAGATCTCGTGCGACGATAATTCAACATATCTATCATAAGATTATCAGTTTCACTGCTGTTCAAATACTATTATCGTGAATTTAAGAGGGACCCGTAGTCCCATAGAGCTAATGCATTAGTTTTGAAATCACAATTTTTGCAAAAGAATTGTTTTGTTTTGCCATGTAATCCCATTTTCACCAGGTATGGGAATCATCATAACATCAATTTAAAACAAATTGAAAAGAAAATAACATCCGGTTATTTAATTATTAATTGATAAAGTTTTAAAATAGTGTCGCCATCTGCTGGGCATTTGGGGCATTTTAAAACTTCAAAAATCTATAATTACATAACTAGATAACATTTTCTTTTCAAATTTGTTTCTTTTTTATGTCGATTCTCATATCTGGGGAAAAAGGGCTAACACGGCAAAGCAATACTTCTGCGGAAGTTGTGGTTCCAAAACTAATGCATTATAGCTCTATGGGACTGACAATCCCTCTTAATTAACTAACAACTTAAATCCATACAGTATTTTTAATTTGAAAATGTATTATGAAAACGTGATGCTAGTCTTACGTTTTGAGTTAATGGTAGGATTCTAAATTAAACCAAAAATTAAGAAAAAAAGAAATTCTACCAAAAATTAAAAAAAAAGAAACTTATAAGTTAGCACGAAAAAAACGCGGAGGAAAAAACACAAAATTATGAGAATTAACCCTTTATCTAATGATGTACTTATGAGTATCACTTATAAGGCAGCTGTTTTACTTTTCATTATTCATTTGGAGAAAATGGGGCCAAAGGCGATTTTTAATTGAAATATACGGTTTCGGCACATTAAAGTCGACAAAGGTAAAGTAAATTCTTCAGAAAATTTTAACTTTAGTTACCGGCGCCAATTCCTAATGCCGTGACGAAACTTATAAGTCCTATTTAAATGACCGTTGTTTTACTTTTTATTGTTCGTTTAACGCATTGACTGCCGATTCATCGATAACAGCACATTCCGATAAAAATCAAAGTACCATTTCGCCAAACGTTCTTATGAATTTAAGTTCTTTTGAAAACGTGATAAACATGATGGTCTTAGTGGTTAGACAAACTAAACGATCTTGCTATTTCATATGCACTTTTGAATGATATTTAATTGACAACTAGTAATCCCAGATGTGAATGAGGAACTTCCATAGATTATAAAGCTAGACAGCTAAAGCTATCATACATAGATTATAAAGCTTCTGAAAGTTAATTGTGTTATTGCGAAGTATATTTCTCGCCTATTGACGACAAATATAATCCAGCCATAAATTTGTAGGAATGTTAACATAGCAAACAAATTTAAAGTTGTCAAGTGATGGTCACTATGATTGCAAGATTGATGAATTACACTAAAAGCCGCTACATGAATGTAGCATGCATCTAATTTTAATGAGACAAAACAATTGTGCATTTTATATGCCCCAAAGGACCTTTAATTTAGATGTTAACCATCGATAGTTAATGGAACCACAATGGTATTTAAAAAAAATACACGTCTTTAGCGAATCGTAGCAGATTATTGCAATATCTTCAAGAATCATTCTTAAACATTCATTAATATCTTATGCTGGTGAAGAGTTGAAGACTGATAGTCAATCTTGTTTTAAGTTTATACAGACCTAAAATTTTATTAAGTTCAGATTTTCTACTAATTAGAATCTTCCAATTGCTAATTACGAATCCCAGATTTCTAGGGTGAGAAATGGTAGAATTAGTATTTTCGGAGATTTTCCAGAGTTTATTATCTACATACGAAAGTAATAAGGAACCATTTCACGATCAAAAATTTTTAGACATCTACATAACTGATTTAAATATAATTAAGTTTTTGTAATAATAGATAATTATCCACCAGAAAAATAAATACAAGAAAAAAGTTATGGATAAAACATTTTTGCTTTTAAAAGTATTATGTTTTTGGTTTTTGAAGATTCATATAATTTGGGCTTTTTATAAAGAGCGAAGGGCCACAAGAAAAAATCGTTAATGGACCGTATTCACTTTCTGCTAGTTTATCCAAGTAAATAAAGATAAATGAAAACCATAGTACTAAACAATTTACGTAGGACAAGTTACACGAAAAACGAATATGAAAAACTTAATGTCACTTTTTTTTCGGAAATGAAAGTAATAATGATATTCACATAGTAATTGTTTATTCACATAGTAGTCGTTTATTCACGTACTCGTTAATGGGATAATAAACAGTTATGGCTGTAGGTGGGCCAATGTTATTTGTCGGTATCCGGCATTTCGAAACAGGCCTTTTAGAAGATGAATATGCGAGGGATTATTACCAAAGCTATCATGCAAGGCCAGCGATTACACCCGCAACGACCAAAAGGGAAAACTAGATCTAAAATTAAGAGCAGTTTTAGGAATTTTTTTAATATTTATTTGTGTTAGTTGTTGCTCAAAAATTGCAACATTGAATAAAACTTCATAGCATCGATAAAAATTTGAGATCACAGAATTTACTGATTCGAAAGCAAGTGTTCAACAAATACATTTTAATGTACAAAACAAAAATGACTAGATTTCAAATATTTCACTAATATCAAAAGTAGTAATTTCAACATACGCTTCCTTCAGTAAAATGTTAAACCTTAGTGGGAATTTCTCCAATGCACTTTACCCTTTTTTTTACATTTAGCGATTCATATATGAAGTATATTTTTACAGTTCTAGTGGTTTTTTAAAATTCATTTAGGTACATAACAATCAATTTCCAATAATAAAAATACTACAGCATATTTACATATGGTGTATTGCTTAATCTGAAAAAACGTTTTTAAAGTTGGCAGTGGTATTTTTCATATAAAGATCACTCTTAAGTGGAATGTTCAGTCTTGGTCAATTTCATAGAGCTAATGCATTAGTTTTGAAATCGCAAGTTCTGTGAAAGTATTGCTTTGCCATGTAAGCATTTTTCGCCAGTTATGAGAATCGTCATAAAAGCAAAATGAAACAAAAATAGCATCCGGTTATTTGATAATAAATTGGTAAGTGTTAAAAAAATAGGATCGCCCTCTTCGTTATATTTTGGGGGTAATTAGAGCTTAAAAATTTAATAATTAAGTACCTAGATGATATTTTCCATTCAAATTTATTTTATATTGCTGTTATGACGATTTTCATAACTGGCGAAAAAATGCTTATATGGCGAAGCTATGTAAGCATTTTTTCGCCACGCATTTGTTTTTTTCAAAACTGATGCATTAGCTCCATGAGACTGACCATCCCTCTGAAGGTAAACCTTTGTCCCCTGCAAAATTTGCATTACTGGTCAATTCATGCTGAAGAGTCTAATTGATCAAGTCAAAATCTTCAACTAGGTTAAATAACTTTAAAATAAAATGAGCTGGGGACTTTTTCTTAAACTGTACTATAAGTTTATTTCTGAATCAAATAAAACTTATGTTATTAGGTTTAGATATTTATTATAAATAGCATCTCTGTGAAAACTACTCCCCCCACCCTCTCACGTTAACACAGTTAAACCCACCTAAAAGTACAGGGCGGTTATAAAATAACGCTCGCTATTCGCAGTGGTCTGTAGCTTGAATGAATAATCCGAATGCAACAAGCATTGAGACACTTACTAATCTAGAAGGGGGGAAAAAGAATGGAAACGTGGAAAAGAAACTCGTCTCTTGACCAGGGTTCTAAATTACGAGGCGTAGCCAATTATGGCCAACACAGCCAATTACACCTCGTAATTTAGAACCCTGGTCAAAAGACGAGTATCTTTTTTTATGATTCCATTATTTCCCCCCCCCCTCCCCCCCTTCTTGATTAGTAAGTGTCTCGATGTTGGTTGCATTCGGATTATTCATTCAAGCTACAGACCTCTCCGAATAGCGAGCGTTATTTTATAACCACATATATACTAATTGAAACTTCTCTTGAATTCAGTCAAAATAGAGAATAACAGTAGTTGCACTAACTCGAAAATAACACACGAAATCGTGGATTTTTATATTTCACAAATAGGGGTCACTGACTCAACATAGCGGATTGATTTTCCTTACAATATAAAGTAGCAAATAAACTTTAAGATACATTTTTGTTTTTTTAATTACAATGTTCACGATGACTATATATCAAAGTAAATAATTTGTCTTCAAAAAATGTTGCTTTAACCTGCTTTTCCATAAAGAGTCACGGAATTTGTTAGGTCAGAAGAGCGAGCGAGAAAAAAATAGTCAAAACCTTCAAGGCTGTGTTATAGAATTTTATATATATTAACTATAGGGTGGCGCAAATAAAAGTGGCCCCGGCGTAGAGATAAGAATACATGGAGATGCTTAGCGAGAAAAACTTTTGAAGCCGTCTGAAAGTATTCACGTCGAAATAAAAGATTATTCAAGCGTGCAATCGCTTCACTTGACATAACTATATTTTCATTGCTTGGTTCGGATTAGCATCACATTAGATCTACTCAAGTACTCATGGACTGTTGGCGAATTCAGATCTTATAGTGCGTATTATATGAAGACGGCCTCTTATGTAAATTTTGTATCTTGCAATCAATTTAAAATGTTTTGTATTAACACAAACAAAATGGTCCAATTCTCTAGGATAAATAACGGCCGAAATAATTACTGGTGGAAACTTTTTTTGCACAGCTGTACAAACCTTCAGTTTGTATTGCGTTCCAACTAGCTTGTCAAACCATAGCATATATGCCGGCATATAATTCGCCAAGCGTTTGTTTGGGCTTAATTTTGAAGCGATTAATAGCTTCACTTAGGAAACCTGTTCTTGCATTGGTTTTTGACTTGGCAACAATTCTCTATTATTCCTATCTCCATCACGGGGCCACTTTTATTTGCGCCACCCTGTAGAATTTTGTATATTAAGTAGGTCTCCTTCAACTAAACAACCATTAATTCTTGAATAATCTACTTGGGTAATAATTTAATATATTTCCATTGAAGCAAGCATAACCATGTAACGGAATTATTAAAGTTGCGCATAATTTTGCAGGTAAAATTTCGGCAGTTTTCAAGTGGCTGATGTAACGGAGTGCAACTCATTTTGCAACCGACATAAAAAAAAAAATTCTGATAAAACTTGAAGCATTTTCTGTATTTTGTGATGTTTAAATTTTCGTGTTTTTCTAAAAAAAGAAATAATCTGCACCATTTAGATACACGCAAAGCCATTAAAACGACGTGGTAGACATGATCCATCCAATTCTATTCTTCCAATATAATTACCCTAATCTGCCATTCAACATTTACATATATATTTTTAAAAGAACAGTAGCTCCGAGTTTCTGTTCTTCCATTGGAAAGTACTCGATTTTATCTTTCTGATCAAACTTAATTTTTTATAATGTCGATGGGTTAGTAGAAATTAATTTTAAGTAAATGCGCAGTTCTACCATAATTTTTATTTTAATATGTATCAGATATAAGAAACCTGTGAAAATGAAGCTTTACTAAAACTCATACAAATGCTTATTTGTGTTTGAAAATAAAAATAAAAAATATCCAGCAAGGATCATTTGTAAAAATTGTGTTAGGAATGGATCTCTTTTGAAAAAAAAATGCCTTGTTATCCCGGTTATTTTTAAACTTTGGTTAAATCGATCGGATTAAACCGATATTATAAACTGGTAAAAGCCGGTTAATGTTGAGGACCGGAAAATAAATTGATGAGTTAGAAAATGATATTGTGTCATTTTGCTTTCAAAAATTACATTTAAAAAAAACCTTTCAATCCTTCACTTCACTTTCCCATCGTAAAGCTTTAACGACGAAAAGTGATTTGAAATCTTCAATTTTAATGGATGTTGATGTCTTAGCCCAGCGGTTCCCAACCTGGGGGCGATCGCCCCCAAGTGGGCGTTTTGTGTTATCAAGGGGGCAAAAAATACTTGAGGGGCGATCAGGGGGCGATGAGGATTCAAAGGGGTAAAATTAAAATAATGTTGTACCTTTGTACAGTAAAACCATTCTCCAACCATAACCAAACCAGCCAATTTTTACATTCAACTCTCTTAAATTTTCTAGAAACCAGTAAAATTATCTTAGTTAATTATTTCACTTTTGTTCTTTAAAAATATGTTAAAAAAATGTGTTTTATGTTTTTTCTATTATATTTAAAAGTGACCGGATAAAGCTACTTTGGTTGCTTTTATAAACGGTTAGTAAGCATTATAAAACTATTTATAGTTACACTTTAACTCAAATTATGATTAGACATAGCATGAAAATTAAAAGGGGGCGATGGATGGTGATCAACGTAAAATACGAGGCGATGGTCCAGAAAAGGTTGGGAACCACTCTCTTAGCCCAAAAAATATACATTTTTCAATGCCTTTGAAATGTACTGTTGGAAAAATGCTGTTTTTGAAACCCCGGAAAAAAACAATGGATAAACAAACAACAACCCATAAGTGCTTGGCGCGACCCTCGTACTTTTGTTACACAAATAAATGACCTGAATTCAAAAGCAGAAAAGTGTTTTGTTCAGATCCTCTTTTATCGAATCATTTCAGTTCTTAAAGTTTAAAATAAATTCTACAGTAGCGTAAAAACAAAACATCAATTTAAATGGATGCCAGGTCTCAGTGGTTGTTTTTATTTAAAAAATAGTTTTAAACTAATTTCGAAAAAAACACTTTGAAAACAATGGATTCGATGTACCCTCATCACAAGGTCACCCCTATACAAGGTCACAAAACTGCTCAATAATATTTGAACGGCGAGTAAGATCGAATGATCGCGGGTCTCTAAACCGTCAGTAAAGTCCAAACCGTCACACACACAAAAGTGCCTCTGTGTTAATCCAATACAAAAAAATTCTCCCGCTGTATTGAGTCTTTTTTTATAAACGTTTTTTTATATGATAAAAGTAACAAGACTTACAGGTCTCTATAATTCCGCTGTTTGAAATTGGTTCGAATATTTTGTAGTAAATTATTAATTGAAAAAAAAATATTCGAACCCATTTCAAAAAGTGGGATTATAAAAAGTGGGAGACCTGTAAGTCAGCAACATTTCATATAAACAAACCGTTTGTAAAAATATTCAATACAGCCGGAGAAATGTGGCTTAGTAAATAATTTTTTCTATTGGATTAACACAGAGGCATTTTAGTTTGGAGACCCGCTGTCCATCGGCCCTTAAGAAGAACAAGTTAACATTGTCTTTACCATCCGACTTGCACCTAAGCAAACGGTTGAAGATCAGACAGAAAGCAACAGAATACTGTCTTCCTCATCCTGAACAAATCTCCGGCAAGAAAAAAAGTAGGGCGCCGCACAAGCAAGGTCCTTATAAGGCTTTCATCGCAGGTAGCCGAAGACTCCTTTTCCCCACCCACCTTATTCAAGCTGAGAAAAGGCCTCACAAGAAACACGATTTCACCACAGGAACATGTTAACTCAAAGAGAACCAAACGACCGTTTTACTCATTATTATTGGTATTAGACGATATTGTCTGGCAAAAATATCTGCATTTTGAAGCTATTATACTTTTAAAATTAGAAGTTAGGGCTACAATGCATTCAGTTTACTAAAATGAATATCTATAATGTCTAAACTCACCCGCTAAAAAGGGGGTTTGATTTTTTGTAATATATATTTTTAAAAAATCTGGAACCAACTAAAGTGCATACACAAAGAAACAATTTAAAATTTATTTTGTAACGAAGGAATAGCCAGAGAACTGGAAATTTTATATTGAATCACACAAACATATAAAATATGATTCAAAAAGTCAATCTGAACCACCGAAAATAATAAGCTTAATTGGGGGGGGGGGGGGGGATACCACCGGAAGTCTGGACTTTAACCAAAGTCTTCTCTCTGTTAATCCAAAGGGGGAAAATAAGCTTAATTACTCCAGCTGTATTGAATATTTCAAACGGTTTTTAATATGATAAATGTAGCTGGTTCAACTGTCTATATAAATTTATTTTTTGAAATTGGCTCAAATATTTTATTGTAAAGGGGACGCGGTACCCAAAACATTATTTCTAGAAATAATAACATTAATTTGTACATTATGCTGGTTTTATTTAATGTTCACTCTAAATAAACATTTTCTAGCAATAAAAACAAATATTTACAGGTAGTTTTTCATTTATTTAAAAAAAAGTCAAAATTTAGAACTTTTTTAAAACGCTACTCCTCTTTCAATTTTGAGAATTATTCCACCAAATTTTTATAGTTTGTTTTTAGTACTATTTGTTCAAAAACTGTACATGGATTTTAAAATGTGAGCTACAGTTAAAAAGTAACATGCAATTATACTAAAAATCACAAAAAAATTACAAATTATTGAATTTAACATTTTTTTTTTTAAACAACTATACACGCTATTCCATGCCCAATTTTGTGCACCATATATATAAGAACACAGGTTAAAAACTTCAAAATTCTAACTTAATTAGCAAAAAAGCCTTAGGGATTTATTAAACACAAGAATTGAAATACGCGAAACAGAGAAAAAAGGTTGAAAGCAGATGAAATACGTATTCAAACTCATAGGAATGACTCCAAAAAATATTTAATAACTTTTTTTCTACAGAAGATATCATTATGAAACTTCCAGTAAATGTCCAGAAAGATTTTGTGAATAATAAGAAGTAAAAACTGAAAAATCGATATTTTGACTAATTTTGGGTACCGCGTCCCCTAAATACAGTTAAACAATGTCTTTGGCAGCGGTTCCCGGACATAATCCCGACAGCCAAAAAATTCCGCCAGAGTGCCGACAAGGAAATAATGCCGACAGGGACGAAATTCCGACAAATCAATAAATTAATGCCGTTTTGCTTGATTACGGGCAATTTAATTAATAATTTTTGCATTTGTATTTTTTGCATTTTTTCTGCCTTCGGGATTATGTCCCAGACCCCTTTGGCAGATGAAAATCATGTTGCGATCAACTTACTAGAAGAAATCCGGAAATGATAAATCTATATTTTTTTTTGACTAAGTATAGAAATAGTATTAGTAATAGCAACAAAACAAATTGCAAAGAAAAATATCAACCGGTTAAACAATTATTTTTTGAATAGTCATCATAGTTTATAGACAGATGGAGAGACGATTTTAAAACTTTAATAATTGAAGAGCTTAGTGGAAGAACGTGCTAAGTGACAAAAAGGTAAAAACGAGAAAATGAGCTTTAAAGTTTTTAGTTTGCACCTAGATCCGTTAAAACAGGTACTTACAAACGGTCAAAAATATACTTAACTTTAAGTTTATGAAAAAGGAGAAACTTATTATCGTTAAAGGATGGAACAATATATCTATTGACACAAAAATCTGTTTTTTTCTTCAAAAATGACAGTTAGCACGTTCTTCCACTAAGCTCTTCAATTATTAACCGGATGGTTTGATTGAATTAACTAGAGCTACACGAGTGCTATCAAGTAACCGGATGATCTTAGTTTCTTTCGGAACAACACAATCCGCTAAATTGATGAGAAAATAAAAGAAACACCGTAAAAGATGATGCTCAAGGTTTCGTATGATGAATAACTCCGTATAGCTAAGGTTAGTAGTGAAATTAGGCTGATTATTTGCATTAATGGGAGGCGAAATCTTGCTACAATATCATTACGATGATTTTTTTAATGGGCATTTGCAGCATTGGCTTATATTCAACGAAAAAATGCGTATAAATTATAACAAAATTAAGTTAACATTTTTGGTTTACTAGTTTTAATTTTTGGGAACAAAAACAAGTTTTACTTTGCTGAAATATCGTCGCACTACAGCTATACACGAAAGCTTTTGGCGACGGACCTCGTTGTTTTGAACAGTGGTCTAGTGGCAAGGCCAACACTTGAGCTAGGACCCATCGCAACTTTGCACCGATGTCGTATGCGGAATCAGGAATTTAGAGCACGACAAATTTAACGTGCATCATTCCACATACACGATATTGTTTACTGGCGGGATTTTTTTGCAACGTGATTTGTTTCATAGGATGGCTAAGTCAAGGACAGACCTGCAAAGGCGTGTTCCTTGGCATGGCGCCTTTAGACTGTAACAAAAATTCGGCTGTATTTTACAGAAAAAAAACTGTCAGCTGGGGTACCAGAAAACTACCGTAAGACTTACAGAAAAAAATCTTTATTTTCTACGAATAATTTGTAATTTTAACGCAAAGTCTGTTTTTTAACAGACAAAAATTATATTAAAAAAAACTTTAACTACTCACAGTCACTCAAGTGACAAGCAGCCATACTAACCACAGTACTGCCGTGGGCAGGTAAACTGCAGTATCTAGACTAGTGACTTGGGTCATTGTTGAAAGTACTCAATAACTTTAACCTATAAAAAAGTATACTGAAAGCTGAAAGAATAATTATTTCAGAGTAAAAATGGTCCAGTTCATTGTTATGGTTACTGCAGTTTACCTGCCCATGGCAGAGTACTAACATCCCCAACCCGGATTCAAGCTATGGACCTTTAGATCTCCAGCTTAACTATCTCCCAACTAAGCTAGTTCGGTGAGCAGAGATCTCACAAACAGTTGAAATGCCTCTTCGGTTTGTAGTCTAATACACTTTACACGGTTAAAAACAGAAAAAAATGTAAGAAAATAACAGTATTTTTTTGCTAATATATAGTATTTTTTGTAAAATTACAAATTTTTTTACAGTGTAGCCTCCCTGCCCAAAACAAAGGTGGCACTTAGGAAAGGCTGAATAAATATGCTATGGTCGTGTCACTAAAAGCCATAAATTAAAGCGGGAAACTTCGTACCAAACAAAGGAATAATTTTGAAAGAATTTTACTGAGAATTTGAAGAGAATGCGCTTAGGAAATTGTGTGCTTAAGGTGACGCATGTACATTTTTCTATACCGCAGGAGTGTGATAAACATTTAAGTGAATAAATTATTAATAGTTTACATGAATGGTTAAATATTTCGAGAACAATTCACATTGAAAATGAAATCTCAAGTTATATTGAATTTTCGAATGTCTTAGAAAGATTGAAATGCTTTTAACTGTAGAGGAAGTATTTTAAGTATAAAAATAAAATAATGCAGTTGAACAATGAGTAAAAAGGCAGATGGAAAAGCGCGGATCATCGCAGCCGTGCCCCGATTCAAACAAAACAAGAAAAAAGAAGTTTCAATCAGTCGTCTGGTATGGCACCGACATCACTTTAAACGGCTTATTAAACATAGCTCTGACATTTCGTATTTGTAATTCAATTTTCGAAATTGGTTCGCATATGTATTGTAAAATTATACATTGATTGTCAAAAAAAATATTCGAACCCCCCCTTCCCTAAAAAAAAAAAGAAATATAGAGACATTTAAAACCAGCTACACCATATAAAAAAACCGCTTGCAAATACATTCAATACCAACTGGAGTCATTAAGCTTCGAAACTTATAGCATAGAAAAGACTCTTTGCTTAGGAATTCGATTGCCAATCTCTTTCCCCCCTTTAGTTACCTTTGTGTCGACAGTTTTATGTTGGTTTAACGACACTTTCGGTCAAGTTTATCAAAAAGTAATTAAAAAGTTTATTTAATGTCTTTACTTACTCTCCCTTCCACATACAGCAGTAGGTAGATAGATCATTGAAGCTCCTGATAAACTCCCATAACTGTTGAGTCAATTATTTTACTCTTCAGTTAATATTAGTTTATATAGGTTGTATATACAGTAAAAAAATAAACACCTAAACGCAATATAAACATAAATATATTCTTTGGTTTACAATTTAAAAAGCTAAATCCTTCAAGCCATTTAAAGTTTAATCAAATCATTTTTAAAAGCGAATATTTTTTTTTCCAATATTCAATATTTTTTTAAGCTTAATAAAACTATGTTGATAATTATTAATGATAATAAAATGTTCAGACAGACAAAAAAAGTTTTATTTAAGGATTATTGATTAATCTTTAATTAGTGTCAGCATGACTTGCGTATAGATTAATCAAAACTAGCAACGAATATTCAAGGTCAAAAGAGCTTAATACTCTTAATTTATTTGATCATGTTGTTAAACAATGAAAAAATAAAACTAAAGGATTTGTTAAGCATCTTAAAAGAAAGCTTTCGAAATTGATTTCAAATTGAAACTTTTTTTGTGTCTATGAGATAACACCCAAACCTAGAATTTGTATTTTACATTTTAAACACGTAATGTCAATGTAAACTATTTATTGAAATTTTAGAAAATATATGCCTCATAAGAAATGAAAGAACATTTTCTGGGCTTTAATTTGGAAATTTTAAAATTAAATGTAAAAAAAATGCTATGCTAATTTTTTCCATAATTTTGTATTATATATTTATATTTCCAAAGCATAGTTAATTTTTGTTGGAATTTGTAAATTATTTTTTGTAATTGAAAAAATCTTATTTCAAGACTTTTGAAACAAAGTGAAGTTCGATATTTTTTGTGGTTCCAGAGAAAATACATTTTATAAAAAAATTTAAAAACAAGAATTTTACATTTAAATTTAATTATTAACCACTTTTTATTAAAATGCTTCAAAACATTTTTGCTATTTTCATTAAATATAATAAAATGAAGTAAAAACAATTGTATTGAATACCTCTCATTCGTTATGAAATTTATGAGTGCAAACAACCATGTATTATAGATTATATTCTTTTGATCACAAACATTAGGGCAGAAAAACTCTTATTGATAAGAATGTATTGTTGACTATCTTGCTTCATGAGCTTTCAAACACTTTGGCATTCAACAACCGCTTACTCCAAGCAAATATTAGCCGAAATACAAAGAAGGAAGAGACCGGAGGTATGATGAAACAAGACTCGGATGAAAGTGGTCTGTAATGTTTTGTTACAAGACAAACATCTTATTGAAGTATTAACTTTCAAAAGACAGAGAGCCAGCGAGTGCAGAACGTAATTGCCCAATAGCTTTCAAATACAGAAACACCACTCATTAAATAAATATACAGAAAAAGCGACAAAAAAATTAAGATGCATAATAGATTGCGGAAAATGCAACTTTTTAAAAAAAATTACAGTAATAAAAAATATATTCAAGTAACATTAAATTAAATGATTTAATATTATTCGCATGTTTTACAATATTCCTAGAAGTGTTATAACAAAGGCACTATGAATTGAATTTTTAACAGATTTTTTTTCATGTTAACTTTTCCGCTTACATGGTAAAACCAAAGAAAATTCGTACTTTTTTTTCCAGTGAACACGTCTTAAACACGG
The DNA here is from genome assembly GCA_019343175.1 of Oedothorax gibbosus. NCBI lineage: Eukaryota > Metazoa > Arthropoda > Arachnida > Araneae > Linyphiidae > Oedothorax > Oedothorax gibbosus. The sequence goes on along the minus strand of JAFNEN010000019.1, from coordinate 481,869 downwards.
ATGGGTTTATAAATGGACCAATGTTTAAGTCCCAACACTGCTGATAAAACTGGAAAAATTAAAAGTGAAACACACTTCTAATTCAGAGATCTGTTGCGAAAAAAGCTAAAAAAAAAAAAATCTCATACCTTTTAAGTTTTAAGAGAAGCCAATGCCTATCGAAATTATAAGAAAATGCAGCTGTCAAAATTACAGAGTAGCGTAAGTGTTTAAACCAATGTATATAAAACAGAAGCACAAAATTGTGGAAAAGAGCTGATGACAATACATTAAATAATACTATGCAAAAAAATCCTGGAAGCCACATGTTCGAAAACTGTGCAACCGTAAAAAGAGGAATGCGCATTGTTGAAAAAAATGAAGAATCCCAAAATAATGAAGCAATTGTTATATCTAACCCATTAACGAGAATTTGTGAATACCATTAACACCTTTTTTTTTATATAAAAGAGTTCACTTTAATTTTTTTTAATTCGTTTTTGTGTAATTTAATGGAAAATTTTCTTGCCAATCATCGTAATGGGTTAACTGGTTATTTTGTAGCATACCTTATTAAGTTGTTAATAAGTTGTTTTATTTTCTCTTTTTAATCCAAGGCTACGGTCAGTTTATAAAATAGGTACATAACGCTATACGGAAATACTCATTAATTTTTGACGCTTCACGAACTTTTTTTTAAATATTTTTTAATGAATCTCTTGACAATCGATATATATTAGTCACAAATTTATAAAAGATTACAAATTTGGTATCGCCGTTAAAAATTTTAAGTTGATATTTTTAAAGTTGATGAAGAACTTTAATACACTTTTTTAATCAATCAAAATGCAGACGAACCAAGTTGAACTCTGATATTAAATGAATAACTGTTAAATAACGAGTAAGGAGTAAAGGACTGTGGACTTCTTTTCCGCTCGTTCTACAGAGTTATTCCTCGTTTTGTTATTCTTACTTTTGAATTTTTTTATACATACAAATTTATAACCACATTGAAGGTCATAAATTTGTATGTATAAAAAAATTCAAAAGTAAGAATAACAAAACGAGGATAACCAATTCACATCAGACTTTCACAGTTCTACCTAGTTAAGGTTAAACTACAAAGGTGGTGAAGCTTAGTACGCACCACATTGGGATTGCAGTTATGATAACACCAGCACTTGGTGAAACTTTGCACTTAACATTTAACATGTTATAAAAACACTACAGGTGTATAAAAACAACGAAATCCTTCGAGAAGATGGTAACGCGACATACCTTTGATTTCTTTTGCTTGGTGGTGGTGCGGGTGACAGTGCGCACCTGTGGGGACGACTCCTTCGAAGATGTGACAGTGGTCTCGGTCACAGTCTTGTTTCCACCAAGTTGTTTTACAACGCGAGTGGTGTGGACAATCCGACTGCCCTCTCCACCTTCGGACGACTCCTTTGCTGGGCTTCCATCTTCCCTGGAAGTCACGACCCGAGTTCGAACTACCGGGCTCGATACGACACTGGTCTGGACTACTGGGTCCCCGCTACTGGACGACATATCCTCTCTGGAAGTCACAACCTTCGTGGTGCGAACCACCGGGCCCGAAACAACCCTAATCTGGGCTACTGGGTCCCCACCGGACGACATCTCTTCTCGGGTAGTTACGATTCGGGTCTGGATGACAGGCTGCTTGCCCGAGTTTCCTCGGGACGACGAGATAACTCGGGTCGACTGGACAACGGGCTCTTCCGAGTATCCTCGGGACGACGACATCACTCGGGTGGTCTGGACCACGGGCTGGTCAGAACTGGTGACCACTTGGGTGGTGCGGATCACCGGCTCGCTGCTTGACTCTTCCCGGGAGGTAGACTCCACCACGCGGGTTCGGATAACAGGATCACTGCCGGATGACATGATCCGGGTGGTACGGACAACGGGCTCTGTGGCCCGGGTAGACGATGAAACGACGCGGCGACTAGCGCTGCTGCTACTCGAAGACGACGATTGCATGACCCTTCTGCAAGGGCGACCAATCTGAGACTGGGAGAGAGGCAAGAGAGCGACGAAAGAAACCGGCCGCACGCTGCCCACACCTTTCTCCAACCTGGCGGCAAGGTCAAGAAGAGCAGAATGGAGAGCAACACATGTTTGTTTGGGCAGGGATGAAAAACTATGGATGTTTCGCACCTTTGACGAGGTACAGTTCAATTGGAAGGCGCAATATTAAAATTGAGTTGTCTGAAGTATAACAAGTTACTCTATCAATTTTTAAAGATTTGACGTTCAAACTAATGTCCTCACAATTTAGAACTTACGAATCTTACAGGTCTCCACATCACATAAATTAAAGACGATGCGGATTATCACGATGATTATTCTTGTTCAAGATATAATGAGCCTTAAAAATAAATGATACAAAGAAAAAAAATACTTAAAGACGACTTGTCTGTTAGAAACCGTCTTTGGCCGTTTTCATCAAGCAAACCAATCAAAGCGGCGTACGGGCGTATTAAAACAAATGTTAGAATGAACTATTAATTACTAAAAACTGACATAGCTTATTTGTTTATTTATAACACACAAACAAATGCATATTTTTACAGCTCAAAACCTCAAATTTCACTAAATTGACGTGCATCCCAGCAATTGTTAAGAGCTTTTTTTTAAAATACTTGTAAAACATACCTTTAACTAGGGTGACCGGACGTACTGCATTTCGCAGTATACAGATTAGTGTGTTATTCAACTATCTAGTTATAAAAATTGTGCAAATAGTTCCTAATAAATTGTTTCATAGTTCTTTCACATAAAAACAACGTAATTAATTTATGTTGTGAATATTTAATGGTGATTTCATAGTCGAAAAGTTAATCACCGAAACAAATCTGGTCAGGATACCTTTAACTATATAATAAATATATAAAATATGTTATATAAAGAATATATATGTATGATTTTTTTCGGGAGTGAAGAGGATATATTTGATTCATGCATGGGGGGGGGGGGGGGGGGAGAATCCAAAACCTAAATCCAATACCTTTCTGATGACAAGGCGACTAACTAGATCTGCAAGAGTAAAATTCTGACGAGGTTTTTAAATGTTTTAATTTTACGTGGGTATTCAGTTTACGAGAGCCTGAGCTCATGTGCCATGTTATTATCCCTGTTGATGCGAAGCACTAGAAGTACAAGAATAGAATTTTTATGTGATTTTCGCATCATTTAATGTTTTATTTCTTTGTATTCCATTTATGATGAAAACATCACAGATTGTATGCAAGAATTTTGTTGACATTCAGTAAAACCAAAAAATGTACCAAGTAAACAAAATTCTTGTCTTGATTAGCTTGATAAAAAAAGAACATGTAAAACAGCAGAATACAGCGGGATATGAACAGACTTTACAGACTTTGGTACAGAGGTCAGTGCTCTTACCCTTCCCGTTGAAATTTAAAATGATCACTGGTACCCCCATTAGTAGCAGCCCATCTCTCCGGTAAGGATAATAGGTGTAAATACCCCATCCGACTTATTTGTTTTGGTCAATCGACTCTGAAGCATCATAGTGTTCTAAAGGAAGGGTGCGCGAAGCCAACAGGTGGAATGGGGGCAAATCGTGATTGAAACATCTGCAAAGGCACCTGCCTCTCTTCCCCTCTTTTGACATTCACCAAGAATTTAATTCAAATCACACAAGGTCGCAATAATCACTACTAACTAGAATTGAACAATCCAGGTGAGAGAAACATTTCCCCACAGTAGTCTGCAAAATCGGCAACCTTACCGTTTATAATAATTGATGACGGTATTTTACGATTATATCTGAAAAAATAGTATAGTCGAGTATCTCCAACAAGATTAGATTCGTTTCCTTTTAGGGGGCTTCTTTATTTTTCGTGGCGATACCGGAACAATTTGACCTGGACCTATTGCTAAAAAGCTATTCTGGACGCAGACGTTAAGAACTAGATTAAATTTAACAAAGATTTTTTTTAAAGTATTTTTCTCTGTTTTAAATGCGCGCTGTATCCTTACCTAAAAAGGACAACTATCATTTATAAGGTAACTCATAAAAAAAATCCTTAATTACATTTCAGTTTATTCAAATAAGTTAGGTAAGTCATTTTTTTACACAAAAAGAACACTTGTGTTTGGCTCTGTCAATTTGCATATACTAGGTGTAAATTTATTATGCTAAATTAATTCAACAGCCCACACACGAATTTCCTAGGTTTACACCAAAAACCACTAAAAAGATACGGAATTTTAGTATAGCTTTCATACGAAAAAAAAAGTTATAAAAGCATACCGTCAATGAAGTGGCTTATTAGGAGGCGGATTGGTTTAGTCAGGTCTCAACCCACGTTCCCGGACTGGTTCTGGCCTACGCAACCGCCCCCTCTATACGCTCGAGGAAAGGAAGCAAACACACGAATCTGTTGTCTCGCGAAAAAATACGAAAGAATTGGTGAAGAAGGGAAAGCCTCGTGACTAATTGAGCAACCTGTGGCCTTAAATGAGCCCGTAATTGGATCATTTGGGAACAACGAAGGCGGCTTTACCCTCTGACCGTTGGAAATACATTTCGGTGCTCGTTTATCTGTTTTTTTTTTAACAAATATAAATACTAATTGTTGACTTGAAATTAAATGCAAAAGCAGAATTTTATTCACACATTTACTCGCGTATATTAGCATGTTTCGAAAAATACTCAAATATGTCTAGGTTTTTTTTAAAAAGGTTTTTGAAACATTATAAAAAGTTTCGAGGTATGAAATTATTAACCAAAAATTTTATAGCTAATAAAGTTCTACACAAAAAGAAATTGAGAAATTAAATTATTTAGAAAGTTGTGTCATTAATTAAAATGGTAATTACATCAAATCAAAGTTATATTAAAAGTGATTTGAAAAGAGGAAAAACCGTTATGATGATCTAAGAATTATTATATTTAATAGCCTATTTACAGCTTGACATTCTCCATGTTCTACGGATAAATGGTCTGCGGGGAAAATCCTAGATGTAAATAGTTCCATATCAAAGCAAGATAATTTATCTATATATATATTTTAGAAACAAAAGTTGTGTTTGGGATATACTAAGTACACAATAATATCCAAAAATTTAAATGAATTTTGCTTACACAACTCGTTTATATCAATATTTTTAAAACATTCCATCATGTCAAATTTCTTCCCCCCCCCCCCCCAAAAAAAAAACACTGTTTTCCTCTTATGTGGTTGATATTAAACGTTTCGTTGGCAATATTCCGAACACTGTTAGTTATTTTTTTGTTAATTGCTATTGATAAAACTTTTGAAAGTCTTTAATTATGATTTGTAGTTTGGTTACGTACCTTCTATTAAACACTACAAACATCTTTACGGTTATCTTTAAACAAAGTTTTTAATTTTTACAAAATAACCTCAAAACAAGATATCAGTAACGCGCATATTTGATGTATAACAACTTTAAAAAAAAATGGATTCCTCGGCTGTTTTTTTAAATATTTTTTTACAAGGTTACCCACCTCACACTTTCTATCGAATTTATAAATTATTTCATCTTTGTCGTCCGCAGGATCCTATAAATTTCCGTATATTTTTCTTTTCCTAAACATCACTAAGTATCCTTTACCACGCCCCAATTCTTCCTTTCTTTAAGATCTTGCACATATGCTTTGAAAAGGATTTTGTTTTCCGAATTATGAAACTGAACAATGGATAGTTTCGTCCTAAAACCCGATTGGCTTAATATAACTTATGTTTATAATCGCCAAAGCCTAAATTAAGTACTTAACTAAAAGTTCCTTCTGTCGCCTTAATTATGCAAAAATGACATAAGTACAAGTTGTTACCTAGTAAATATAACCAAATTAGCTGATTTGAAAGATATTGGTTTAAGTCATGTATAAAGACTATGCCGAGTATAAAAGAAATTTATAACTTAAGAGGGACTATCAGTCCCATAGAGATAATGCTTTAGTTTTGAAATCACAATTTTTGCAAAAGAATTGCTTTGCCATGTTATCCCATTTTCACCAGGTATGGGAATCATCATAACATCAATTTAAAACAAAATTGAATAGAAAATAACATCCGGTTATTTAATTATTAATTGATAAAGTTTTAAAATAGTGTCGCCATCTGCTGTAAATTTTTTGGCATTTTAAAACTTCAAAAATATATAATTAAATAACTAGATAACATTTTCGTTTCAAAATTTGTTTCATTTCGATGTTATGTTGATTCTCATATCTGGGAAAAAAGGGCTAACATGGCAAAGCAATACTTCTGCTGAAGTTGTGATTAGAAAACTAATGCATTAGCTCTATGGGACTGACAATCCCTCTTAAAGAAACATACTTCAATCTATCACAAACACTCCTATGATTCACTGTTAAAAAGAAACCTACTCCATCGTCAGCATTCAGTTGTAGAGCTATGTCACCCTATTAAGATAAGATTACATCGCTGAATGGGCAGTTGGAAGCCAATTGAGCAGAAGCTAAAAGACATATTCTAAGGAACTAAATGACCCTGTTAAAATGTCGGGCACGTCTCCGATTGCACTTATCATTTAAAGAGCAAAAACTTCAATTTTCTCCGTGTGAATTTCACAAGTTTTTATAACATTTATTTAAAACGATCACAGTCTACGATATGTGTAAAATAATATTTGCAATTTCAAAAATTTAATAAAATAGAACAGTTTTAACTTATTAACGACCGTTGGCAAGAAAATTTGCCATGTGAAAATAAGCTTTCTGCTTAAATATAACACAAATGAAAATATAACACAAAATGACTACCATTGTAATAAACAAGTTATGTAAAACAATTTAAATTACCCCAAAAAATGAATTTTAAAAACTTAAAGTTAACGTTTTTATTCGGTAAGGAAGGTGCTAATAGTCTCCACAAATGGGTCTAAGAAAAAGATGTTAGGCCATTGCTTTGGTATAAAATGTTAAGTGTTTCGTTGCAATAGATGTCATTTAATGAGCAGCTATATTTAAAAGCACTGTCCAAATAAAAAAAATATGATTTGTTCTCAGATTCGTTTGATGTCAATTTTTGAAATGAGTTTTTCTAAAAGAGGTAGATCAATATAAGCAATATAAACTTCAAATTTATACCAATACATACCAAACTTTACCCACAGTTCATAGGAGTAGAAAAATTAACACAAACTGTCTCATTATTGCTTTTTCCTCACTAGTAAAAAGTGAAATGCCAACGAATCGAACACAATTGAACAAACTCTTAATTCAATGAAAACAAATTTTCAAGATTAGTTTACATAAGAATATAAAAAAATAAGAGATTTACGGACGCCATTGGCGACGTTTCCTTGGATTGTCCATAGTGGTGGGTTACAATATATCAACTCCAAATAGTTTGTTGTCTTAAATTGGGTTACCAAGTCACAATTAAAATAGTCTTCGTTGAGGGCGATTTTGTCGCCAAAGACAATGAGATTGAATTTTTTCAAAACCGCCAACTTCGGTAATGCGCAGCAACGCAAAAAACTCAAGTCTTCTCTGATTTCTACGATGGGTTTGTTTAAAGTGATACAGGATACAATACAGGAAACAAATCTCGAGATTTAGATGATAGAAATGTAAATGAAGATAGCACGTGGATTTTGTTACTTGGTCATTCAAAAGGTAAACCTATCTACCCACTATCCTTATTTGTCACAAGTCAAATGTTTTCGACAAAATAAAATACAGAAAAAATAAGTGTTTCGACGGTACGAATAACCAAGCACTAAAATTCATTTGCGTGAATTAAAAAGACTAGAAAAAAGAATGTTAAAAGTAAAATATTTCAAATTGGACAGATAAAAGTTTATCAAGTAACACACAAAAAATAAGAAATAGGGTTTTTTGGAATATTGAAATTAATACTTTAAACAAACTTATCGCCCCTCCGTAAGAATAACTTATTTTAAAGCAAAAATACACAACTTTCGGTTAATATACTATTCAAAAGTATAAATGCGTTTTTAATTGAGAACTGGGCATCAATTATAAAAAGACGACAAGCATACGCCTTTCAGTTATTGTTTAAGCGTTACCCAACCAGTAGCGCCATAGAATGGTGATCTCGAAAGAATACTTCCAGTCTATAAGAAAGATCACAAAGTATAATTAATGGTTCGGAAGTTGCATTCGTGAGGTTTATCAGTTCACACGACAAAATCAGTTTATGAAAAATGCATTGTTTAATTTTAACCCACTCAAATTTGACCAGATCAATTAACCATGCTCAATTCCCATCAGATCAAAGATAAGGACTTCGTGTCTGGTAAAAAAAATTACGCATTTCCAATAGCCGGCCGACGGGTTCCGCCCATATAGACATGACAGCCAACGATGGGCGAATCCTTTCCATATTAATGGAAGTCCATTTTTAAATCCCCCCAAAATTGTGAGAGGATCCTCTGGTATGGAACAACCATCCAATTAAACAGTTGTACTTAGTCATTTGACTAATTCTTATTCTCAGTGTATTTGTATGGGCGTCGGACAGCGATCGAAATCTACATATAAGGCATTTGCATGGCAGATGGGAACAACTTTATCGATTTTGTTTTCGCAATAAAACTGCAGTTTATCAGCGGCCACGAGGAGATATTGCAAAGTTGTGGGCTGTGAAAAAAAATGGAACATGCTAGTTTCGTTTCACCTGTTGCTGTCGTAGTAAAGGTAAATCCAGACACAGGGAAAGTGAAATACTAGCGAACGTTTTCAGAGGGGTTTTCCCTCCAAATTTTTAAAACAGTTTCAATTGCGATATGGGAGTAATTAAGAACATTATTAAATGATGCAAGAAACACTTTAATTTTCTAATCCTTCAGTTCGCAAAGAAGATAAATAAAATATCGAAAAGATTGTAAAGAACACAATTCTGAGTTTAAAGTGACATTAAGCTCAATCTAACTGGAACCGAAGATAAAACACCAAAAACTTAACTTTGGAAAAATTCTTCAGTTCGTTTCGGATTAACATAATTAAAAAGCTTAGTGGAGGAACGTGCTAAGTTATATATTTGAAAAAATTGAGATTTTTGTCTCAATGAACATATTATTCTATCGATAAAGATAAATTTAAATTTATGACAGAGGGGAAACTTGTTAAGACGATTTTTTTAACCGATTGAAAGTACCATTTTTAACGGATTTAAGTGCAAACTCAAAACTTTAAAACTCGTTTTCTTAATTCTACCTCTTTGTCACTAATCACGTTCTTCTACTAAGCTCTTCAATTCTGCTCGAAATGTGTAGTAAGTGGTCTGGGAAAAGAACCGTTGAGTGAGGAGTTGGTCGAGTGGGCCTATTCGGTGGGAGTCGAGTGGGCCGATGAGTCAGGGTGAAGGCCGGGCGCGGTGCTCAGACTACGCGGAATGCGGCCCACTGACGATCCATCAATGATCCATCCATTATGATCTATTGGTCTAGTTTAAGTCAGAGGATGGCCATTTTAATAACGTCGCACTACAGCTATACACGAAAGCTTTTGGCGACGGACCTCGTTGTTCTGAACCGTGGTCCAGTGGCAAGGCCAACACTTGAGCTAGGACCCATCGCAACTTTGCACCAATGCCGTATGCGGAATCAGGAATTTAGAACACGACAGATTTAACGTACATCATTCCATATACAGGATATTATTTAATGGCGGGATTTTTTTTTTGGCAACGTGATCTGTTTCATAGGATGGCTAAGTCGAGGACAGACCTGCAAAGGTGTGTTCTTTGGCATGACGCCTTTAGACTGCAACAAAAAGTCTGTTGTTCTTACAGAAAAAAAAGTATCAGCTGGTGTGCCAGAAATATACCGTAAAATTTTTAACGATAATCTGTTGATTTTATACGAATAATTTGTAATTTTGAAGCAAAATCTGTTTAACAGACAAATTAATATAAAAAGTTTTACGAGCAATTAGCGAAGGTATAAGGGATCATTAATAGTCCTTTTTAACCACAGTCGAATAATAAAAAGTACTACTATAACAGTAAAAATTCAATCACGAAGTGTACTAAGGACCAACTGAGAGTTGTTTATTCCATAATTAGCAACTTTAAATAGAATTTAAAAGTCACGCTTAACTTCTTTCTAAAATGAATTAAGTTTAATTTTAAGTAGTGAAAACAACAAAGTGAAAAATAATTTATTAATACTCTTTAATGACCATCAAGCAGGAAATAAAACATTCGTTAACATTTCTCTTTTGTCACCACACAATGCTAGCCTAAACAATTCAGCCTTCAAATTGCAAACATACTCTACAATTTAAGTATGTGCACGCTATGCAATTAAAATACTATTTTGTGAATATGTAAACAGCATCTTGAATGAAAATAGTTCAATTGATGGATAAACTGCCTCCTAAACGAACAGCTTAAAAATAAAACTGTTTGTTTTAATTCATTAATCTGTCCTTGATAAACTTACGATTCTTTAGTCAGCATGCAATCTGTAATTGACATGTTCGAAAAACTCTAAAATTATAGTTGCAAAACTCACATTCTCCAAAGTATAACTAAGATATAGGATCCGACCTGCTCATTGGTGACGTAAATTCAATTAGACGAAGTCCTTTTCGAGCTTGTACAAGATTTAATTATGATAAAACAAGCAACTATAAACGAAAAATCCCTTATATTTAATAACTGTGCAAAGCGTATTTAATAGATTTTATCGCAAGATGCTACAAGTTTGTCCATTATGTTTATTTAAAAATATATAAAAATATAAACGACGGGGCAGCAATTTTTTTTAAGCGCGGTAAAGTTACGAACATAGAAATCAGATTTTAAATTATTTTGGACGGTAAGTTAGATGAATAGGCAGAATACTTCATTTCGGGTGTTTCTTTGTTAAAAAAAATTAATGACAGGCGTTCTATTTGGATTGGAGTATTTTAAAACCGGTCTAGCATATTCAAATTCATTTTTAAAAATAGCGACAATTCACTTGTCCTTTTAAGGATGCGAGAAAAACTAATTTCTTGCCACAGCATTACCATTTAAATAAAATGAAGCAAGTTATTATTTTTTTTTAATTATGCGCGTCACACTTTCATGCGCTATAATTTACTTATCGCATGAACTGTCAGTTGACGTAATTAATTTAATAGTTTGCAGGTCTGTGATTACTATATTACTTTCTTTTAAAGCGTCATCTTCATTATATTCTTTCCGATTAAACAACACAGTACCCACTTTGAGTGTCCAATAGTTGTTTCGATTTCACATCGTACTGTATTTGCAGAAGGCGATACGATGTTATAGATATGTTAGCGATATTTTCAGTGCTACACAAAGGAAAAGACCCGCAAACAAATCTTCCCAATTTTGGAGATGAAAGAACAGATGAAAGAACACATGTTAGGTAAAAGAAATACAAACCTATTTGTTGAGCTTTTAAACTACAAACCGGCCTAAATATTAACCCTTAGGATTTTTTTCGCTCGTAAAATCGTTCTAAAAGCAGCAAGTTGACTCATTGCAGTAAATGAAGATTTTGTTTTTTTCCTGGGCCGAAGATAATTTCGAGGATCAAATTTAATTTTATTTAGGTTGAGTTTGTGAAAAATCGATTTAAATAGTAAGCGATAATGTTACTGCTGACCAGCTTAGAAACATATTTCAAAGTTTACATGCGGAAAATATTGCAGGTTTGTCCTGCTAGGGTTAATGGCTTTCATTCCTTCTAAAAAGCCAAATTAAATAAAATAGTTTTAAGGTGAATTTAAGAACATCAAATATTTTTAGTGCTCTTTTTAAGGGGAGTCGGATGGTTCTATCTCGCCCATGTTAATTTACCTAACTTCAGGAACATTTTTCTCAGGAACTATACGAGATATCATTATAAACTTTCTTATATTGTGTTCCTTACATAAATCTTTGATTTAAACTGAGGATATTTCAAAATATTAAAAAAAAATTTAGTGATTTTTTTAAAAAATATGTATTGAAAAACACAAAAAAAAATCTGATTTAAAGTTATATAACTTTTTTTTGAGAAGAGATATTTTAAATTCCTCAGTTTAAATCAAAGAGCTATTATTGGGGAAGAAATAATAAAACAAAACATGTTGATATCTTTAATAGTTCCTGAGAAAAATTTTCCTAACTGTTGAAAAACCTTATATTTCAGGAAACGCAAAAGAAAAGTAAGGTTTAGGTAAGAACTGATATTAAGCGTTTCTCAAAAATGCTTATAAAAAGAAAACCACTTAACAGAAATCGATAATCTTGGTCTTAAATTAAAGCTACTTTTAAGCAGAATAAAAATAAAGGAAAAACAGAAAATCGACATATTTTTATCCAAATACCCATCCGACCCCCCCCCCCCCATCCCTTAAAACATTTAATGGGGGGTGGGGGGGAACCTTGTGGCCACCCTTGCCCTTATCCACCCACTTTCAACGCAGGAGCTGAAAGTAGCGCAAGAGCGAGGGATGTTGAAAACAAGAAATACTTTTCTTTCAACCCGATATTTCATATTTAAAAAAACAAAAACTTTTTCAGTTTTTCGTAATTTTTTTTAAGCTTCAAAACAATTTTTGAAAATAAAATAGTCACAACACTGATGATTAATCTCTCGGTGGATAAGTACAAAATATTTGTCTTTTCAATATATGAGAGTGCATAACAACCAACAAAAATATTTCGACGGCAATTTCAATCTTATAAGCAGCTCTAAATGGCGTAGTTAAATGCCAATAACTTCAAAACTTAAAGCAACAAGCACTGGATAGGATGTTATGGATTTCGTTTGGTTGTTTCGAATACCAAAGAACATTTTTTGGTTTTGGTTGAGTCCCACTAAAGCTGAGCTCTGTTTAATCCTAAGCAAAACCCGATTCCTTACTGTGTTTTGGTTAGATAAAAGTCACTTTGGAGCTATACACACGGATAGGCTTTACAAATTTGAGCCGCGGTCAAGAATTCTTTAATTTAGAATTAGGGTAGATTTACAGAATAACTTTATGAAAGATCACCCGAAGTTAAAAATTGTAAGACCTATTACAGTACCCTCTCTTTAATCCGAAGTTATAGGAAAAAATTACTTCGGGTAGTCGAAATCGTGATCTTTCTAAATGACAGATTTGATTTGAATTAACGTCACACTAGAGCTACACGAGATCTATTGGAGTTCGGCGTCATAATTAAGAACCACAGTCATGTGACTTCGAATTGACAGAGGGAAGGTTGGTCGACTTCTTTGAATCATGCCATCTTACACCGTGTCCTCTTTCTTACAGTGGCTCTACGCCTTTTAAAAGTGTATAACCAAGCGCGAAGGTAATAGGATAAAAGAAGCATAACTCTTCCCCCCTCTCACTCCTTCTAGGAAACACTTCTTTATAACAAAATTACCCTTAAATTTTTTTTTTTAATTGCTGCTGCCTAGTGGATATTATCTGAACTAGGACTTTTTACATTATTATATTGAAATTATACATAGATTAGTGCATGCAATTGCGCTGCTAACTCAAAAATGATAAAAAGTGGAATTGGTTCATCCAAATATCAACCAAAACCGTCGGTCTATAGGAGGGGAGGACAGATTAGCGACGGCCGGATAAAGGGTGTGACCAGGGCCGGATTAAACAGTGTAAGGGCCCGTAGGCAGGCAGAGGTTTTAGACGGGGCCCTCTGGCTCCTGGCGTTGCTTTTTTTATGCTATGCTCAACCGCTGGCTCAATAACATTCCGATACCTATTGGTTATTCAGCCAAAAATATCGCTCTCTTTCTTCCATTTTTCTTAATTGTCATTTTAGAACTAATAATGAAATTTATGAATGTTGAGGGCTAAAAAAAAAACTGAAGACAAAGGTTATTTGAAAAAAAATTCTAATGGGCCCTTTGGATGCTTCGAGGCCCTGAAAATAGACGGGGCCTGGAGGCAACTGCCTACTTTGCCTGATTGGTAATCCGGCTCTGGGTGTGACGGTATTTCAAATCTAACAATCAGAAACAAGAACTAAAAAAGCTAAAACTTCAAAAGAACGCGTTTTATGTTGAAGTAGGAAGACGTTCTAGCCGGGCGTTTCCCGTGCGTTTCTCCCCCGCAGAGATCGGGGGCGGCTTTGACCATAAACAGCGAAGAACAGAGATGTTTGCCATTTGTACACGGAAAGATCTCTTTTGAAATAAAACATTGAATTCCGAATCAAGGGCCAAGTTGAAGGAACAGTGTCGCAATGTTTGAGTGCATGGCTTATGGAGCCTACTCGAAAAGAAGTTCAACTCGGATTGGCCACTCAAATAAAAATAAAGAGATACTTGGAGGGTAGGCGCATCACCTACATAAACATATGTTTGAAGAAAAACTTCTTTCGCGGCCCCCTTTTTAACCTTAAAAAAATTAATTCAGGGGCGCGACGCCCATTGTGGGCCAAGATCTGCTGTGCCCCTTTCAGCTCTTTTGATGAAGGACCCTACAATGTGATAAATGTCTCGGTCAGGTGGACAACCTCACATGATTCCCCCCCCCCCCCCCTTCCTTTTTCTTCTTTTGTTAGATTGACCTTGTGCTTAGCTATTTGGTCACCTTAAACAGTATTATGCGACTTTATTATCCAAAGTTGCGAGCTTTAACTACGACTAACTTTCCGGATTTGCTGACTTCATATTGTCTACGTCAGCCTCTTAAGATCTAAATTTTAAAAAAGTTACAATTAAAAAAGTAACACTAGCTTGCGAACTAGGACGCCGATTTCGAAAATAGAAATAGTTTTCCGTCTTTAGAAATCGCACTTGGATATTCTTTAAAAAATCCAACTTAATCCCAAGCCCTTTGTATATGAATTCAATGCACATAATATTTTGAAACTACATACCTTGAAAAATGTTTGGGTTGGTATAAAACTAAAAAAAAAAGTATGACAAAGCTTTAAATAAATTTTGTTTAAAGTTTAACTTTCTAAAAACTTATATTTCATGGCCGATTTGGTTTAATTTTTTTCCCCACAAATTTTGCCATTTATACTGGTTTTTTTTTTCGATTTTTGAGCATCATGTAACAGTTATAATCGATATCTGTGATACAAAATATTGTGGAATAGAATGTTGCGTAGTTTTGAGAACTAAAAGCATAATCTTCTTTTATTCTAAAAATCTCAAATTTGTGAAATCGATTCATTGTGCATCCAGAATGAAATGGTAAAAAACAGCGGGGGGGGGGGGGGGGGGGGATCTTAATTTTTTAAACTAAAATTTAACGGAAAATATTTTTTAATAAATTATAACATAAAAATAGTTACAATAAATTTTTAAACTTCTAAAAAATGCATGCATGAAGAATTTAGGGTCAATTTATTTCCTAAAATTGTTTCAGTGAGAATTTTATTTTACCATAATTTTCATATTTTCATTTAGTTAAAACACGCATTATTTAATTCTTCAAAGAGATGATCTAACGATACATAAGTGCGAGCTTAACGTAGTCAGAAAAAAAATTGCAAGCTGATGATTCCAAATGGGGTGAAAGGGAACAATGCGCTCTTCTTATTGTTTTGAGCAGTGTAGCTGACAGTCTGAAAATGATTTTCTTTTCTATAATTTCAGTTTAAAAGTAAATAAACTGCTTATTTCGGCTTATTTTAGAGAAAAAAGAAACAAACGTTGTAAAATTTAAAACTATTTCTTTCATAAAAATAAAGCGGGAAATCCAATTTTTGAAGTATTATACTACGTTGAGAAGTACCGTGGATGAGTAATTTATTCTATTTCAGCCCAAAAGTCACGTAAATGTGTATTTTTTTTCCAGCGAAATATATAGTTCATGCTATTATTGTTTATTAAAACAAAAATGACAATAGTATTTTCATGTTTATAGTCATTAGCATCTTTTTCAGTTTTATAGCTGTAAAGTATACAAAAAACAACTGTTTTAAAAGTTTGAAGATCTTGAAATAAAAATTTTTGGGCCCCAGTACACTATGCTGATGTTTATTACTATTATAATAAATTTTAATTTAATAATGAAATAGCAAGAACACAGAAAATTCCAAAAATAGGCTGAAAAATAGCATTTTCAGTTAATTCTTCCTAAATGAACTGAATTGAATTCAAGATATGATGGAATTTGTCACAATTTTTTCCTAAACTCACCATCCAAAATTACATGGAATTAGTCATTAGAGTTCAGTTCACAGAACCAACGCAGGCTAGTGCAGAATGCCAAGAATTTAACTTATCTTATGAAGAAAGGAGACTTTGAAATGAAGACAAAAAAAAAGTTTTAAAAAATTCTATAGAAGGGGAGGGTGTTGAATTTGTATATTGATTCAGCCATAACTCTGTTTTGTACATGAAAAAGGTTATGTGGTCTCTTTGTAAAAATTTCATACGATGTATCATGTGTATTTCTTACTTGTGATGATTTTTACAGAAATATTGACTTAAAGATACACAGAATGCAAAATGTATCAAAATATTTTTTGAGTCTTTTTTTATAGCTTATTTCGTTGAATAAACTCTTTAAGCCTCAACCCAAAGTTTCATAATTTTAACTGGAGTAGAAAAAGTCCAAGCATTTTTGTTTTATTTACTAATTTATTTTGGTTTAACTTACTAATAAATGAAACTTATCTTTAAATTTTCCTAGTTTCTTCAAAATAAGCATATCAAAAACAAAAATTCCATTAGGTTGTCTACAACATACTAAAACTAGATAGGTAAATCATCATAAGAATTAAATCCATTATTTAAGTAGGCAAATTCACATACCTAGTTATTACTGCAGGTAACTTATTCTAGCTAGTGTTCACTTAATATAACTAGACCCCACAATATATAGCTATCAGTCCACCACAATATATAACTATCATAATGTGCTAAAAAATCTGAAACCAGTGCCCCCCCCCCCCCCCAACTCCTTCAAAATAAATTATTCATGGGCATATCAAAAACTCTTCTAAAATATAAACGAAGGACTAACTTCCAAAACAGAAAGTGGCACAATATAAAAAAGAGCTGGATATTTTTTAATGAAAGACTGTAAAAAGCAGTCGCACACTTCAGATTAGACACTGGCCATTACTGTTTGGAGGCGCATCTGAATGCTGAATAGAACAGGTGTTCTCTATACGAGCGCTTGCAAATTATGCAGTGCTGGAGTAATGAACATAGGACACATACTTGGGTGTTCAGAACTGGATGGACGAGCTCAACAACAAGGAGACATTGTTAAACTCTATCAGAACTCTAATGGACTGGCGAAAGATGTCAGCCTCCACTTCATTGTCTTTGCTTACTTGGACTTCCCATACGGCTGTTTCCTGTGGTTTTCTATTTGTGTATATATTTTGTTAAAATTCTTCAATTTTGTTATTTGTTGCATTGTTTGTTATTTGTTCGTGATAAGATTTCTGTAGTATGGAATGAATTCCAATGAAGCATATGTTAAAAATACATCAATACAAATTTACCCCCACCCTTAATCCAAAGTATATATGTCCAGGTTATAAATTACATACTTTTACAATATCATCAGTCATACAAAGAACTCATATAAAGAATTTAAAAGTGCTTTTGATGGAGAGCATGAAAACTTGTAGCAATGAAAAAAAAAATAGGTCATGCTTCCTTGCTAAACTTACTAAACAGAACAATATGCTAAGAAAAAAAATGATACTTTTATAATGCCACTTAGAATACTTTTGTATTTTTATATGTTAAAAAATAGTTCAGGAAATTAGTATGAATTTGTTCTAAGCAATTACACACTAGAAATATCTATTTTCACAGGAATTACACTATTATAATTTAAATATTCACTATTAAAACTAATATTATCTTCCTTACTACAACATCTCTTACAGGTATATTCCTTACATAAAAATATTTTTTAAACAAATATATATATTTGAAAGAAAATATTTTTTAAATATATCGTTTAAGATTTACTGAGGGGCACTTTAATTTATGGAATGCTATTAATGCAAAGGTCTAGGTATTTGGACCTCTAAATAATGGAAATATTAATAAACATTAAAATCAAGGATCCTATATGATTCTAATAATTTATGATACTAGTTAGTTGACACAAAAAAAAATGGGCTACACTTTATTTGCCAGTTGGCTTGGGTCAGATTTTCTAACGAAAATTAAATTAAAACTATTACAAGACAAAGTACTTGATCTTTTAGCATAAAACGTATCCTTGCAGAAAAAGTGCCATCTCATCTTTATGTTACTAGTATGGTAGATGTTGAAACTTACTCAACAACAGAAAGCTTTCGCAGGGAATTCAGAATATTACAACTACCATTGAAGGTTTCCACGCTTTTAATGGGAAGTAATTCAAAACAACCAAATAGAAACTGAATAAGCATTGCACCAAAAGAAAATTTTTCTAAAATAATATTAAAGTGAAGTGGGAATACATTTATCCATTGTCGGTTAAAAGAAAAGGCAGAGACAAAACTATTAGTAATAAAAATATTAGTAAGTTAGATTGAAATATTGTAGAATTCATTAACTTTTAGTATACTAATTTAATTTCCGTAACACTAAAACACTTAGCAGTACAAATGACATGTTATACAAATCGACCCATTTTTGGTAAATATTATACCATGCTTTAAACAGGAATTTTATGTTTAATAAATCTTATTTCAGAAATGACTACATAATTTCACTATACTCTTATAGAAGAGAAGAGTAATTTGATTTTTGATGTACCTGATCTTATTAGTTAAGATACTGTCATAATCATTCTCATGAAACATGAAAATGGTTTTCATTTTAGGCTGATATTGAATCAAAAAATTTATAACAGATTTTCATGGTTGTGCCTTCTGCACTTTTTGGAATGCTGTGTGTGATCATCAATGAATTTTCAGTAAATCCATGCCTTTTTGATGATCAAAGCAGCAAATATCTATAAACGATGCTAGAAGAAAACTCTTTCTGAATTGACAACTTTTGTTTGGCTTTTAGTTGTACATAATGGCAGATTTTTAAATATCATGATCGAAGAAAAATAAAATTTAACAAAAATTAATTATAAAAGCAAGCACATAAATACAACAAAAAGATTTTTTGATAATAAAAGGCAAATGCACTAGGTCAAACCAGAAAATTCTTTGTCCAAGAGTCCTCTTTACCATTAGTATTTATCATTTCAAATTCGATTTAACCAAAGAGCAGTATATTTGCCTGGAGTTAAGATGAGTTATACAAGAAAATCAACTAGATACCTTTTATCAAGCATGTATTAAATTAAGAAAGTGCATCGTAACTAAACATGTCAATATTAAAATATAGCTTAAAATTAACAATGTATTAAATTTTAATATTCAATTTTTTTATTATTTAATAACGTACAGTCAAACTCGGTTACAATAACAACTCGTTTACAAAGCCATACATGTTCAGTCCCTATAATTGCCCATATGTTATATTATCTTGCTTATAACAATTAACTCCTCGGTTATAATGCTAAAAATATCTATATTTATATGATATCCATAATGCCTTGGAAATTAAAGAAATGTTTTAAATAATTCAGTTTTCGTTATACAATTTTTTTTCTATTATCCAAAGAATGTGAAAAGTCACAGAATTTGACATTTATTTCTTGACTAAAAATTAGAGACCCAAGAGAAGGGGAATTTAAACTACTACCAATGGCACATAAGTCTAAATTTTATTCAATAGATGTCATTTTATAACTTTAATAATATGAAAATTAATAATAAGAAACCTCCTTTCAGAGGCATCGAAAAAAGTAGAAGAGGCTATTGCCACTAATAAACAACAGAAATGGGCAGAGTTCTGCGAAACCCTAGACCCAAATAAAGACACAAAATTTTGGAAAATTACTAAGGTATTAAATAATACTCTAGGCCATTATGTCTCACAGTCTTCAAATGTCTTAAATTCACCAGGGGTCCCAGGAGATACAAATGTTAAAGTAGCAAATGAGTTGGCAAGTCATTTCTCAAGCGTTAGTAAAATCGAATATCATAAGAAGGATAAGAAAATAAAACGATCTGCTACAAAAATACTCAGGGATGTAAGAAGACAGAAGAATGAAGACAACTTTATAAAAGAAATCACTATGGAAGAGCTTCTTGAGGCGGTCAATTATATAAAAATCAACAAATCCCCTGGAATTGACCTAATATTCGGTGAAATGATAAAACATCTAGGTGAAAACGCAAAGAGGCTCTTGCTGAGCATTTTCAACACATCATGGAGGTCTGGAAGACTCCCCAAAATATGGAAAACATCTATTATCATACCCATACTGAAACCACGCAAGTCAGCCACGGAAAGCAAAAACTTTAGACCTATCGCCCTCACCAGCATACTTTGCAAATTGATGGATCGCATAATATACCAAAGAATGGTTGAGTTCCTCACCGAGAAAAACGTGATCAATTTCTACCAAACAGCTTACAGAAAATTACATTCAACCCAGGACCAGTTATTCTATTTCTGCCAGTCTGTAATTAATGGCTTTCAGGAACGATTGCCAAAAAAGACTACAGCTATTTTTCTGGACATGTCTGCTGCCTTCGATAGAGTATGGCGCCAGAAACTCATCACACTAATATACGACTATGGTATTGGAGGACATGCTCTGACATGGATTAATGACTTCCTGAGGAGGAGAATAAAGGTGCGATACAACGGTTGTCTGTCCAAATGTAAGAACATCTTTGCCGGAGTGCCACAAGGCTCTGTTTTGAGTCCTCTATTTTTTCTACTTTATATAAATGACATTCAACCCAACCTTCAAAATGGAACTAAAGTAGCCTGTTACGCCGATGATATTGCGATATGGCACACGGACAGAGACATCGACATGTCAGAAAAGGCACTACAGAAGTCCCTCAATGGAATTGTCAAATGGACACAGGATCTAAAGCTAAAAATCAATGTTGAAAAAACAAATTTTAGCGTCTTCTCAACAGACAGGAAGCACAGAAAACTTTTTGATCCTAAATTAAATATCGAAGGTAAATGTATTGTAAAGGCATCCAATCCCAAATATCTAGGAATAATTCTAGATGCCGAATTGAGATTCACTGAGCATGTGAAGACAGTCTCTGAAAGAGTCCTAAAAAAATTGAAAATTATCAGGAGTCTCTGCGGCACGGACTGGGGAGCTTCTGTCAAAACTCTTAAGACCACATATATTTCACTTATTAGACCCATTATGGAATATGCTTCCCCAATATGGGCTCATGCTTCCGATACGGCCTTAAATAAGTTAGAAAGCATTCAAGCGAGAGCTGCTAAGATAATAACAGGAGCAGTTTCATCCACCAATAATGGAAAAATAATTAGGGAGTGTGGTCTAGAAACTCTACAAGATAGAAGAAAAGTAAATATGATTAAGTTTACGAACAAAACATGTAGTCTCCCTCCTGAACATATATCTCGCATTGCCTTTAGAGAGTGGAATGATATGTCAAGACTGAAACGATCTTCACCTATGCAATATGATAGAGATATCAGAGGAAGTGTTGGCCTTGAACACAACAAATGGGCTATTGTTCAAGAACCCATCTCTTTCAAAAAGCTTCCAATGAACACCAGCGTTCACATTGACCTTTTGGAGCCATGCAACAAAAATGAACAAAAGGACATCATTAGGAAAAAGGGACTCAATGCAATAGAACAATTTCCAAAAGAAGACTTTGTACATGCATACACAGATGGCTCCTCTGACAAAACCATCACCAACGGGGGTGCTGGTGTGTTTTTAACTACTTCAGATGGTGTGTTTCACCAGGGCAAATATGGTGCGGGAAACATAGCCTCTAACTTCACCTGTGAGCTGAGGGCAATTCTGGAGGCACTAAATATCTATAAGGCCCTTCCCACTTCCAAGCAGGCAAAAGGCCTAGTAATATTTTGCGACTCAAAGGCCGCCCTCCAAGCAATTCTAAAAGGACATTCTTCTATCACCCAAGAAATCATCTCAGGTCTTCAAGATCTTCAGACTATAAACAAGACCTGCATCCTCCAGTGGATTCCTGCACACGTCAACATAGAAGATAATGAAACTGCGGATAGATTGGCCAAGGAGGGCAGAGACCTCAACACTAGCTGCAGTGATGTTTCTCTTCAGGATGCGAATGCAGTGGCCAGATATAAGCTTAGAGAAAAATCCATTCAGACCAAACATCTTCTCTCTGAAATAACTGCGAACAGATCTACTCTTAAAACCATAACTAGGCTGAGAACCGGACACCACAGGGGTATGAAGATAGATGGAGATGGCAAGAAGATCTATAGAAGCTGTGAACATTATCCTGATACACAGCTTACGCCTACTCACATCTATGAGTGTCCGGCTATGAGCGCCAGCCTGAGAAAGATTGGAGTACTGCCGACTATGCTAGATCCGTATGGAGACAACATCAAGCAAGTCGTAGAAGAAATTATCAAAATTCACGGACACACATAGAGTTAGACTCTCATGGACACGACAAAAAAAATAATAAAATAAATAATAATATGAGTAGATAATATGTATTTTACATGATTTCCTATACTTAATATTCAACCTTGTTTATAACGGTACTTGTTTATAACATCTTAAACATTGTCGTACCCTGAATTATGCTATAACCAGGTTATACTATAATTTTAATAATGTATACAGCATGGAAGTTATAATCAAACTAATAACTAGAGTTTGGAAAAAGCAGGAATTCCCTTGTATTAGAAGACAGATTTTGTAATTCCGAATTAATTTATCGATATATAAATACACTCAAAGTGCTTTTAAATAATAGTTCACAATATAAATCACATACAGAAAAGCTCATTTAATGAAATTTAAGTATATTACAAAAATGAATATTTTCATATATAGGCAATAAAGCATTTTCATTTTACCACATGCACATTTTTTTAGATAACTTATAGTATCCTGATGTCGCCTTCAGGCGACAGTAATCTATCACTCTTAATTAAATGATTGTCAAAAAAACTGGTGAAAATTGGTCTAAAAATTTTAATTATTGACTAAATTTGAAAGATATTTGGACCAGCTACATTTATAATAGAAAAAAACAGTTTGTAAAAATATTCAATACAGCTGGAATAACTAAGTTTCAAAAATTATTTGTCCTCAGATTAACATAGAAAAGACTTTGGTTTGGAGGCTCGACTTCTGTTCTCGTACCCCTTAAGCTTATTATTTTCGGAGAATCAGAAATCAGTATTTAGAATAGTATGGCATCTAATATTTCGTTGAAAAACTGATGAAAAAATTTAAAATCTTCCAACCAATTTCAAAAAGTGGGATTATAGAGCCAGCTACATTTATCATATTTAAAAAAAACCCTCATTTTTCCATTGGATTAACATATACACTTTGGTTTGGATACCAGTTCCTATTCCTCATTAATAAAAATGCTAATTATAACAACAGTAAGGGTAGAAATTTACTATAGATATTTATTGTCCTTGTCAATTAAACAATTACAAGCATGGAGGACCTTTAGCCTTCTAGACACAAGCCATGTCTTCTTCTGCAAGTATAATTGAATATGAAGCAGGAAACGAGATGTAAACAGAAAGATGTTAAAATTTGACGTGGCTTCAAATTGCCTCAAAATGTTCCTGGTCTGAATTATAATTTCACAGGTTTTAAGAAGGTAATATGTAACCTTATATTGTGGAAATAACATGAAGGATTAAAAAAACACATAGAGGCTATTAAATGTTAACATAGAGGCAGCAAATATGTTAGTTTATAAAATAAAGCTAACCTGAAAATGGAGGATAATTGTCCATATTAAACCCAATGTCAGCTTAGGATTTCCATCAACAATATCGTCTGGACGAATATTCACTAACTTTATCTGAAATCAAAATATGCTATTAAAAAAATTACAAGAAACAGTCACAGTAGCATTTTTAGAGCCATTTCTCAGATTAAAAAAATATACATGAAGAAAGGAAAACTTTTCATTTGTTTCAGAAATATCAAATAACTATTTGCCCATTACATATATATTTACTGAAAAAAATATTGATATGCTATTATTAAACATTATTTGCCACAAACATGTTACTTTAAAGTTCGGGCATTTTGATCACAAATAATCAGAAGTACAATTAAAATTTTGTACTGCAAAGGCATTAAAATAAAAATCAATAGGCAAAACAAAGATTACTGCAAGAGATATCAGCACATCAACCACCTCTTTCTTATAAGTTAGTGAATTCACTGCCCAACTTTAGCAAACAAATCCTTTTCATTTTGTTTTTTAGTAATTGGTAATAAAATACAGAAGTTTTTTTCTTTAATTGTCACTGTTTAAATAAACTTGCGGTACTTTTAATAAAATGACAGTGACACAATTAAGTGTCAATAAATGGGTGTAGTTATATAATATATCATGGCCACACTCCATAATACAGGAAACATTGGTGAATAAACTTTTTGTGGGGAAAGCTACATCTTTATGAACTAAATGAGAGGGTAAGACTTTTTTTTTTGAGGTATTACAGTTCATATAAAGTTAGCATATAGGTTTGATGAAAAAGAACTTGTCCATATAAATGACAATTTATTTATATCAAAAATTATGTGCCTATCAAACCCTCTTTTAACTAAGCACACTCACTTTTAGCTACACACACTCACTCATGAAAATTTATTAGTTACACTCAATAGAATTCTTTAAAAAAAAACTGTGCTCTCAGAGTATTTTATATTTTATTCTAAATACTCACTCAGAATATATAGTGACCCAAACTCACAATCTCACTCACAATCTAAGCAGTCCTCTCAAAATCAAATATAGCTGTCAGAACTTAAATTAGATTCAACTCAAATATTGTAAATGTAACATGGGATATTGCAGACAATTTTGTAATCTAATGTTAAAGAAGGATCATGCTCAACAATTTTAATGAACTATTTGTAACAATATTGCACATTTGACTATAGTATATCTGTACACTATATAAATTTAAAACATTCATAAAAGAGATGTTCTTTGATTATGGTGAAAATGAAGGAATTTCTATACCAGAACAACATTCTGTCAATGATTGCCACACTATGATTATGATACTCCTAAAAAATACAACATTTCCCTTGAGATTATGCAAAACTGTTAATACAGTTGTTGACGTTATATAGGGTGAACTAAAAGAAACAATACCCAGTAAAATCTGACAGCTTCAAATGGTATGTACTTAATTTGAAAGTTCATAAATATTCATTATTCATAAAACAGAAATCTGATTTTGAAACTTAAACAATATAGGTGTCTTATATTTAAAATAACTAAGTAATGAACCAATTGAATATTTAAAGGTTGACTCAACTTCCTTTTCACACATTTCAAGATTCAGTGTTGGAACGAAAAGCAATATAGGAGTTATTAATTCAAATTGAAACAACCCAATTAACATAAAATACTTAACTAAATAGAAACACAGCAATATATTATACAGAATTGACAAAAGTTTACAGTTGGAAAGCAAACAATGTTTTAAATACTTACATTTCTATCTCTAAGAAACTCTAAAGCTATTTGAATATTCTGTAATTGATGAAATCTCATTCTTCCCTTTTCCCTGGACTGAAATAACAATAAAAATATTGAAATAATGATATGGAACACAATTACACATACAATTGGAAATTCTAAAAATACACTGATCAAAACAACTAGGGGAGTGGATGGTTTAAATCCTTTCAACCCCAATCATTCCATTTCCAATCATCAGCCTATGATTTGTTTTCTCACTAAGTTAAGCTCACAATTATTTATCGTCAGATGGAAGAATCATGTCTTTTGAAAATTAAATAATGTTTGTTTTAATTAAATGAAAGTATGAAAAACATGGTAAAATAAAATTACCTCTGAAACAATTTTATGACATAAATTCACCCTAAATTCTTCACTCTTGCATTCTTAGATGTTAAAAATTGATTTTAGCTTTTTTTTAACAAATAAAGTTTTGAATTTTTTTTATAATTAATTCTAAAGTTATGATTCCAATCCCCCCCCCCCCTAAAATTGAGTTGAAAAATTAAGATTTTCCCTTCTGTTTTTTACTATTTCATTCAGGATGCATAATGAATCTATTTCACAAATTTTAGATTTTTAAAATAAAAGTAAAAAGTTGGAACCGAAAAGGTTAACAAAAGTACTTAAAGTGTCCCCTAATTGTTTTGAGCAGTGTATGTTTAAAAATACATCAATGACATTCTTTTAGTAATAAAAATAGCTTTTCTTTATTATTTAATGATTAACCTTTATCGGACAAAATCAGTATAAAATATTATTTACAACATGTTATAGCTTTAAAGAACACTTTATATTAAAATTAAATTCAACCAATTTGATTTACATAGTAAAAAAACTAAAATGTTGAAATGCTTAATTCTGTCTTAATCTACAAGACTATAAAGTAATTTCTTATAACTGAGAAAAAATGCTATTATTAACAATTATTAATAAACAAGTCATACAATAATCCCAAAGATAAATTGATTTATCAAACCAAAACAAGATAAATGCCAATCTGATCAAGAACAAGCTAAATCTGCAAGGAATAGAACCAATGACATCATTTTATGTGTCCTACATATCAACCAGTGGGGCACTTAAGTTGTAATAGCATATATTATCAGCAGATTTCATTAAAACTGAAATATTTTAACTTTAATTTGAAAACAAAATGTATATTACACACAAAAATATTACAAATTTAAAATATTTATAATAAAACTTTCATATAAATACTTCGGCACAAATAACATAAATTTGTAAGTGATGCATTTAATATACTTTTTTTATATTGAGTCATTCCACGTCAAATCGCCCAGCCCAAAATCTTCATGTCACAATATCCAATCTTGATTTTTTTTCCCAAGTACTAGAGACAAATCTATTAGACCCGTACTTTTTATTTTTTCAAAATTCCAAGAATTAAGAAAGTTATGATTTTTTGAAACCGAAAAGTTAAGGCCTAACTTTTTCTAATTTAGCATTGCGGTCTATGGGAAATTGATTATTTTTGAACGGGTATAACTAAAAAAGGTAACCTGGGACAACTAACCAATTTTTCATGGAATAGTATTGCAAATGGTAACATTTTGGTAAAGTGCGCTGTTGTTCCCAAAACTCCTTCGACTGAAATTATTTTTTTTAAGTCCCTGAGGAGGCGATCCTCGAATAACATTAGTTCTAATGGAGAAATGGGTGCAATAGGATTGTGTATCTGAAAGAATATGTGCAACAAGCGATAAGATATTTTAAAATTAATGAATATTAAAATTTCAAATATGTATAATTATATATATATATATATATATATATGTAGTAGAATAACATCTACTACACAGGAGAGCATACTTATTATTTAGTTAACTACAGAAATGAAGATAGTTTGGACGTCCAAGATCTTTTATTATAAAGAAATCTTTTAAAGTATTTAACGGGACTGAGTCCGGAGCCGAAGCTCGGTCCGCCAAAAAGCACATACAACCTTACATCTCGAAGTCTAATTAAAAAGTGACACTATTTTTAATGGTTATGAGAAGAGTGGATCAGAAGTCAAAACAAAGTCTGCTGCGTCTGCAATTTCTGTGGGAAAGAATGTATTGACGCCTTTTAAAACGGGGGAACTGTTCGATGGATCGGTAAGACATTAACTGAGAGTTATCAAGAAAGAACTGAATATTATTAGATTATTATAGATATTTGTGTAGTTAATATTATAACTTTATAAAGATTTGCACGATATATCACATATCCCCCCTCACAAGCTGTTATCAACCGGTGGGAGAGTTAGAGTTAATATTAAATATAAGAATTATAGTTAAAATTTCCAGCTATTAAATGTTGTGACTGTAAAATTTGTCCCGATGTGAACCTGGCAGGTGATCAAGCTATCAAATCCACAAACAAGAAAACCTACAGAAATGTGTTTAGTTAAATTTTTTAAATTTGTTAATCCACTCTTCTCCGAATTGGTAATATTAAATATTACAATAATTTTTGTATACAATGTTAAATTGATATTCTGAAAAATTAAGCAGGTTCAATTTTATCAATAGCAAATTAATAAAACACTTAGAAAGTAAGCAAACGTAAAGCAAGCATAAATAATAGCATTAAAAATTGAAATATAATAAATTGAAATATTAAAATTTGAAATAATAATTATAATTTGAATTGAAAAACTATTGCACTTGTAAAAATTGAAATAAAATAACTTTAAACAATTAATCTGGTTGAAATGTTAAAACTTGAGATAAATCAAAGCATAAATATTCAAGAGCAAATTCTGTGTGACGGTTTACAGTAAAATTAATTCGTAATAAAGAAATAACAATGCAGGTTAATGCAGTGTTACACAAATAAAATATGCCTCTATGACATATCATAACTTAACCCCCTCACACAATATAACTTAAATTTTATATTTTGTACCCCAATTAAACTTAATAACTTAAATTATCTTTCTCATATATCCTTAATATCACTTAGTACTTTAACATCAACGTACTTTAACCCAACCACACCCTGCCGGCGACAAACAGTCGCTTAGATCAATTCGTTCCCACAGAAACTATTTAGTCAGCACATATTTTTAATTGATCTTTCAACTCTCCCATGGGATGTAATTGGTCAGTGAAACAGAACACTGATGTTTTCGCCATTTTTTGTACACATTCGATCACACTCTTTCGTCGACTGCAGACATCAAATCAATCTCTTCCTGAATCCTGATGAATAAGTCTTAATAAAAGATCTATAATAATATATATATATATATATATATAAAAGATCTATCTATCTATCTATCTATATATATATATTTTATGGTTCCACTTGGTCCATCTGCACCCTTTCGCTGGCCTAAGCATATAGATGAATGTTGGATTCCAAGTAGCCATATTATTTTGAGAATTTCTGTATAACCAACATCTTGTAGTTCTCGCCAATATAAGCTGTCAGATGACGTACAAGGAACGATTGACAAATCGATCAGGGATATGTTTTCGGCACTTTTTAAATGATTTAAAACTGTTGTGCTACGAACATATTTTTAATAATTATATGTATTGCAAT
Organism: Oedothorax gibbosus; assembly: GCA_019343175.1. Classification (NCBI taxonomy): domain Eukaryota; kingdom Metazoa; phylum Arthropoda; class Arachnida; order Araneae; family Linyphiidae; genus Oedothorax; species Oedothorax gibbosus. Next base: position 452,803 of record JAFNEN010000019.1, on the reverse strand, counting down.
AGTAATTTCATTTCCCAACCAACCATTCTATCTAAAATAGCCTACGTCCAGATAAAATGCACACTTGTGTACATTAGCGCTAAAAATCACAAAATTATCACATTTAAAATGAGTCTCAGTGAAATTAGTAACAAAAGAATTAAAAATTGATTTTGAGTGATCAAGTAATCATGTTCTATGTGCAAATAATTCAAATAAAAATTATTGAATACACTAAATATATTAATTAAATTTGTTTGTGTTAAATACAATTTAATAAATGACAGTTTAGTAATTTCAATGATAATCATCATAAATTATAGTTAAAAACTGGATCAATATATTTTAACGAACAAAAAAAAACTTGAATTAAATAAAAATTCAATACATGTAATTTGTAAATATTGAACAATTAATTCTGTATATACATTATGCAATATTCTGTATTGTGTGTTGTTTTAAGTGTTATTTTAAATGCAATCTATTTGTTTAATGAAACTAAAATAAAATTTTACATGTAATGTTTGTTTTCATAGGCTCTTTAGCACCTTATTGAAATAAAATAAATGTGCTAAACTACGTAGTAATTATTAAGTCTTTTAAAACTTTTTACTTAAATACTCCAGCTTGCAGATTCTAAACTAATTCAAGTGGAGCAGATTTGTATCACTCCATCATCCCTATTGAATATAGTGTTATCCATTTAGACCATCCCATCATATTCTAAAGATTCGTTTTTGCAAAAAAAAAACAGAAAAAAAAGAAACTTCTTGCACATACTTAAAAGTTTGTACTTAATACTAGAGTTTTTATTTAAAAAAAAGTATAATCGCTTGCCGTATTTCTTTCAGAATATATGCAATCCTATTGCACCCATTTCTCCATTGGAACTAATGTTATTCGAGGATCGCCTCCTCGGACTTTCAAAAAAATAATTTTAGTAGAAGGAGTTTTGGGAACAACAGCGCACTTTACCAAAATGTTACCATTAGTAATAGTATTCCATGAAAAATTTGATTAGTTGCTCCCAGGTTGCCCTTTTTAGTTATACCCGTTCAAAAATACTTAATTTCCCATAGACCACAATGCTAATATGAGAAAAAGTTAGGCTTAACTATTTGGTTTCAAAAAATCATAACTTTCTTAATTCTTGGAATTTTGACCAAATAAAAAATACGGGTCTAATAAATTTGTCTCTAGTACATAGAAAAAAATCAAGATTGGATTTTGTGACATGAAGATTTTGGGCTGGGCAATTTGACGTGGAATGACTCATTTATAAACTCATCTGTACGAGTTATAAAACATGGGGAAAAAACTATCTCTCAAGATACAAGATAAAAAATTAAGTCTTACTACTTTAACAATAAAATTCGGATAGTAATGTATTAATTGAAGAGCTTAGTGGAAAAACGTGCCAAGTGATATTTTTTTTAAAAATTGAGATTTTAGTATCAATGAACACATTATTCCATCCTTTAAAGGTAACAAGTTTCCCTTTAACATGAACTTAAAGTATATATTTTACAATTTAAAAGTACCGTTTATAATGGATTTAAGTGCGAATTAAAAATTTTAAAGCTCATTTTCTCGTTTTCACCTTTTTGTTACTCAGCAGTTCTTTCACTAAGCTCTTCAATTATTGGAACAAACACTCTTCACATATTACTATAATAATATATTTATTCTATTCCACATAGCAAACTCACCAAAAGTTCACCAGACAAAACTTCTAACAATGATATTAGGTTATTTCCATCTCGTAAATCTTCAAACAAGTCTTCCACATGGTGATTGACCTGCAAAATATACAAATAAATTTAAAGTATCGAAAAAAACGATTTTCCTATGATTTTTGTTATAATTTCTTTTAATTAGTCTTTAATACAAAACAGAAAAAAGTGGGTGCACTGATTATCAGACCATCCCTTAGAGAGCCCCAAGCTAAGCTAGCCAGACGAGTTTGCAATGTCATCTGTTAAAGGAGGGCTAAACTTTTGTGGCGTTAGACGTCCAGGAACGATTTTTTTTTAAATTGCTACTTGGTGTTATGATTTGTTACTTTTAATATTCTAGATGGCTATGCAAGAGCTATCCAAAGCCCAGAATCTATCCAAAAAGCAAGTTTGGGATCATTTTATTTTGAATTGATAGTTAACAACTATTAATTATGAATTAATTTCACTTAAACTGTTATGTATTCACAATTTGAATTTTGTAAGCTGGAAAAATTAGTTTTTTTTACAAGTTAAACTTAAGCATATGAAAAAGTTCTTATCAACGTACGAGTATTTTATTAATAATTCATTCGCTAATATATATTTAACGAAATGTGACCAAAAAGAATTGTTTTACTCCCAAATGATAATGTTTCATGCTTGTTATCTTTAACATACTTAACAAAAATAAGCAAGTACTATTTAAAAGAAAGAACATATACTGTCATAAAGAGCATAAGTTAAGGTTTATTAATTTATTTGAAATAATCTCCGAATTCTCCGATAAATATCCAAGATACAGCTTCATAACTTTGACCTTTACTAAGAACAAGTTTGGCTCTTTCTTCGCAGAATAAGAAAATTGTAAATTAAGTAAAGAATTTTAGTGAATGGCGATGGAGAGAGAAAAAAATCTACTTGGTTTTTGAAATATACACCCTTAAATTATAAGTGAGTTTTTGTATCCAGTTAAATATTTTTTTTTTGAAAAGTTGCTTTTTAGTATAAGTTTGGGCCTCATGGGCGAGAGGCCATAGCGTCCTCATCCTCCCCCTTCCCCCCCCCCCATGAAGTCTCTCACCACTGATTTAGTAACTGTATTAAGGAACCTGTATAATGAAGCAGCTAAGAGTTTTAGAACTGGTTTTGGCCAATTTTTGCGATAATTTATATATTTTTGAACGGATTAAACTGAACCTCTTAGATTTGAATTTACTTCAAGCATACATAAACAACAGAGTAACATACAGAACCAACGTACAAAATAAAAAAAAGTTAGTATAGTATAATTATGCAAGACAAGGTTAGTAGAGGTTTTCAGTAAAGTTATTTGCTTCATGTTAAAAATGCAACGAATATGAAGATAAATTGATAACAAGACATAAGCAACAACTTACACGAGGGGCACAACAAGCTTGACAGGAATAACAGACATGGAAGCAAGCATAAGTCTGAAACAAATTGTTGGTTATAGACAGGGATAGAAGGGCAACAGTATAGAAATGGTTTTCTTGAGAATGAAGAGGCTACTATGGACTAAACTGCATAAAAATGAATCTTGGATCAAAATAAAGAATATATTCAATAAGTTGAGGATTTTACAATAGATATGGTATAGTCCGGCTATCACTTCTTAGCAACCCAAATATTTTGATTATGGAACATTCCACTTTGAAAACAGGTAAGGAACCTAAAGGAGGCAGGGTTGCCAATCCCATGACGTTTGGGGAATACAGGGGATTATTGGCTTAGTTTGGTTGGAAATAATGTAATACACTAAAACTACACACAAGTTATTTGAAGAGCTTAGTGGAAGAACATGCTAAGTGACATTTTTGAAAAAATTGAGATTTTCGTGTTAATGAACAGATTGTTCCATCCTTCAAAAGAAACAAGATTATCCTCTTTCATAAATTTTAATTTAAGTATACTTTTTACCTTCTGTAAGTGCCGTTTTTAACGTATCTAAAGGAAAGCGAAAAACTTTAAAGCTCATTTTCTCAGTTTCACCTTTTTGTCACTTAGCACGTTCTTCCACTAAGCTCTTCATTTGTGAAAGGAGAATTCCAGTTAATTGCTGACAGTCGTCATCAATTGCACATGCATTTCTTTTCTATCTTGACTTGATCATAAAAAGATTTGCATCATCTGTAGTATGTATAATTTAACATATTCAGTATAACCTCGGGTGGAAAGTCAAAATATAGCTTTGCAATAATAGTGAACCCGATGTAAGTTCCAACTTCACTTGAGAAACTGTTTCTACACCTTAAAGAAATATGCGCCTGCAAAAGCAATGAATCGCACAAATATAGTAACTATTGCCTAAACCAAAATTTTCCTTACCCTTTTTCAAAGTGGACTGTCCCACAATCAAAATATTTGAGTTTCCAAGAAGTGACAGGCTGACTATAAATGTATTTTCAAAAGAAATATACATTTGCTATTGAAATGTGTAGGAACAAGAGAGATATAGGTATAGCACACAGAAGAAGTTCTTGGAAATGTGTAAAGAGGCAATAAAAAAATTATGACTACCATAACATCACAACTTATTTTGCTTTTGTATAAATCTAAGCTAACTTTCTTGACATTATATAGTATTTTTTTAAAGTATCATAATCTGAAAAATTACAACTATATTGTCTCAATAAAGTGTTTCTAAACATAAGTTGCAAACCAATTAATTGAACAACAAAATAAATATTTTTTTGAATTAGTATGTTAGATAAGTATTATAAGAAATAAACATTAGAGGCAGAAGGTTATTAAGAGTATTAAAAAGCAGAACAATAAATATTAGCTTGTAAGCACAACACAATATATAATCAAGTTAATCAAACACATTTTAAACACTTTGGATGTCACACTGATTTAAATCAAAACCAATTTTTTAAACTAAAAAAAAAGTTCAGATAAAACATTCTTAAGCTTATAGTTAATTTAGACAAAGTAGGGTTAGATTTCAACGTTACCGGCTGTCTACTTCTAGACTCAGACTTTAACACAGCCAGGTACACTTCGTAATTTAGCTTAGAGTTGGGTTGAAACATCGCCGCACTACGAGATTGGAGAATGGCGACGTAATTTAGAACCACAGTTAATAGGGTACTTGACTAAAAAAAATTGTCATGTCTTTTCAGTTTATTTTATTGAGAAAAAGGTGAAATGCTTTTCATCGATATCCATCTTCCTCCCTTTTATGAAATAAATACTACCACTGAATTCTCTTTTGTGGTGCTGCCCTCTATTGAGTAGTTGAGTAAGTAATTTCTTATGTACCAGTTGGTGTTTTGCATACGGATTAAATAGAAAGCGATAGTATGACTATCTATTAGTAGAGGTTTTATTTTATGGAGGAAAAAAATCCGGTAGTAGGGCATTGCAATAATATCTAATGCATATTTTAAAATATATATACATAAAAAATTGAACACATAGGTTTTTAAAACCAGACAATCAGGGTACCAGACTGTTAACAAATAACGATAGCTCTGAACCAATAAGTATTTTCAATTATGGCTGAAAAGTAAAGTGATGTGTTGAAAATAAAGTACAGATAATTTATATCCTACATACTCACACATGTTTGGTAACGTTAGTTTACTAAAATACGCTTTTCTAGGCTATTTAAGGTAAATATATCAAAGCAAGACAAATGTAACTATGTAATAACAATTAAGTACTTACTATCGGACTAAAATCTAAAACACGCAATTTTAATTGGTAAAATATTAACGGACCTCCCATCAATCGAAATAATAGAATATAAATAGTAGCTTAACTAGGGTTAATCTCATTTAAGGAAGACAAAAAAAAAATTGTTATTTTCAGTAATAAATATTAATTCTAACATAGTATGTACTTATCTATTCAATTCAATCGAACAAAAAATATATAATGAGATCCTAAAAAATTGTAGTGAAAGACAGGAAATCTAAAAATTTAATGTACAACATTACTATTAAAAATTAAGATAAATTTGAAGTTTGGAAAATTAGCTCACTTTAACAAAAGTTAGTACTGTCAGTGGTATCGTGTAGAAAAATTAAAATTTTACTAATAAATTAAATTTGTTGTTAAATTTTGTCATTGGTCTTTATTTTCAATTTTTGTGGATACCATATGAGTAGTATGGTTGACTTCTGGTTTTTTGGACTATAATTATAATATTATGTACAATAAAAATAGTGTTGATTTTTGGACTTTACAAATTTAAATAGATTTTTAATTTAATTAATGCTATCAAACTTTTTATTTTATATTAAAAGACAGGACAGACATTTGTGCAAAAGGAATTTTTAATAAATCATTTATTTTCGGTACTGCTATCTTACGATAAGAATTAAAAATAAATTTAATTAGTTTATAAAAAGTAACTAATAAATAATTATTATAGATTTTTTTATATTAACTAACCATACGATTTATTTATCGAAATTTGAATATCTCCTCTGTTATCAGAAAAAATAAAATCTTGTCCCAATAGAGAAGATCGGAGGTGAACTAATCAGATTTCGATAGTTGACAGTCTATTAGGTAAGTTACTAAACCATTACTACTAAAATCACAGATATTACTTGTTTACAAACGTATGAACATAATTTATCTTTTAAAAGTAGCGGCGTGCCTTTGAAAAAAATGATTTCATAAGAAGTTTAATAATTAGCAATGAAAGAGCATCACAAAAATTTTATTTTAAATTTAAAAACAAAAGCCAATAAATAAAAATCACTCACCTCAAGGTATCGCCAGTGCTACAGCAGCAATGAAAAGAAAAGAAAAATATTACAATCATCAAAAGCACACAACACTAATAATAAAGCACAGCCCAGACATTGTATGGACATTTTTTATTATTGTGGAAAATATATTTTTGTTGAATAGTAGCTTTTCAAACTATTTTAAAAGGAAGATTTGGCACTTTAGTGCTCGTGCTTACATATTCCCTAATATGGTGACAACTAAAATAACAATCGAAAATACATCATTTTACAATAGCCAAGAACAATCAAAGGGTTAAACATGGGATAGCAACTTGCCATTAGTCACAGGAGCAAATATGGTGTTTTCAAAAAGTTTCAATAAAATAGGACATTTTATTTATTTTCCCAATTTTCAAAACATATCACATGCGATTCAACCTAATCGTTTAAGAGGGACTGTCAGTCCCATTGAGATAATGCATTAATTTTGAAATCACATTTTTTGCAAAAAAATTGCTTTGCCATGGTATCCCATTTTCACCATTTATGGGAATCATCATAACATCAATTTAAAACAAAATTTAATAGAAAATAACATCCTGTTATTTAATTATTAATTGATAAAGTTTTAAAATAGTGTCGCCATCTGCTGTAATTTTTGGCATTTTAAAACTTCAAAAATGTATAATTAAATAACTAGATAACATTTTCGTTCCAAAATTTGTTTCATTTCGATGTTATGTTGATTCTCATACCTGGGAAAAAAGGGCTAACATGGCAAAGCAATATTTCTGTGGAAGTTGTGAATAGAAAACTAATGCATTAGCTCTATGGGACTGACAGTCCCTCTAAGGGGACACGGTACCACTTTAAAATTTTATTTTAATTTTGACATATTCACTATAAAATTGGTGTTTTATTAGTTCAACCTATATATAAAAACAATATATGACAAAAAAATTAAAAACTATTTTAATTTTTAAGTTATTTAAATTATTTTTTTAAAAACTTTTTTAAATACAAATATTTTAACACAGTTTTTTTCCTCATGTACTTTAAACTGTTTTACATAAGAATTGGTATCCAAATTTTATTTATCTTCAGTAGTTGTTTCATAAAAAAATATTTATCTAGAAAATCCCAATTTTTTTAGCATATTTGGAAAATTTCGACTTTAGTATTTTTTTTATAAAAAAAGTATTACTTTTGAAAACAATTTTGATACCAATTCTTAATGTCAACATATTTGACAATACAAAATTCCTTAGACTTTTATAAATAAGCCAAAGCGTTTTGAAAACCTTGTCATCAAGGAAAAATGATCACCAAGAAAAACACGTTTAAAGTTTTCATTCGTTTGCATTTTTATCCTACCTTTCCGCATAAAAAGTGGAATAACTTTTTTTTAAATATAGCTACACTTTTGAAGCTTGGTAGACTTATTAAGAAGATTCCAAACTTTAATTTTAGCAAATAAAAAAAGTTCACAAATTTTGCCGTTTTTGAGGTACTGTGTTCCCCCAAATCGAAAATTAGCATTGTGCCCCTGATTTCATACGTGTGTGATTGGCTGATTGAGACATACTGTTCATTATTGAGGTCAGAAAACAATATGTATAGTCAGATTTTTTCTGTCGCAACTATTGTTAAATGTTCGAAAATTAACAAGGGGGCAATTTGCTCTTTGCATTTAATAGCGTTCAGATTTAGTTTTAATTATCGTCGCACTAGAGCTACACGAGGGCTATTGGCGACGGGCGTCATATTTTAGAACCACAGTCAAGTGACGAGCCGACACCTGAGTAGGCACCCAACGCAACCGTTAAGGGCGACATCGTACGCAGCGTTGGGACTTTGGAGGATATTATATTTAACGTGTACTCCCTCTACACGGGGTATTATTCGTTGGACATTTTTGACTGGCACAGGCCGTTTATAGGTCGACAGTTATTTTGGCGATGCCCGAACCTGGGACCTTTCGCATGCTAGGCGGACGCCTAACCGACTGGGCTCTCCAGCCCCTAAATAATAACGTTCAGAAGTGATGTTATTATTAGGGATGAGTCATTCTTCAAAGTTTACTTTCACATATCTGACACTTTTTATAACGGGCTTATAATAGCAAAAGATTTTCGTACTCATTTTCATTCTTCACTTTAAAACCATCAGTCTCCGATAGACATTATATTTTCAAAAATTTAATAAACTAGAGCAGTTTCAACTCATTAACGACTTTTGGTAAGAAGATTTGTCACGTGAAAATAAGATTTCTGCTTAAGTTCATCCAAACAAACAAAATATGGGACAAATGAGACCATAGTTCTGAACAATTTAACTAGAGCAAATTAAGTTACACGACAAACGAATTTTAGAAACTTAAAGTCAACGATTTTATTCGGAAATGAAAGTGTTAATAATGGTATTCACAAAGCTAATGGGTTAACATCAAATAATTGAAGAGCTTAGTGGAATAACGTGCTAAGTGACAAAAAAGTGAAAACGAGAAAATGAGCTTTAAAGTTTTTCGTTTGCACTCAGATCTGTTGAAAACGGTACTTGCAAACCGTAAAAATATACAAAATTTAATAGTTTATGAAAAAGGGGAACTTGTTATCGTTAAAAAGTTAGTAATATGTTCATTGACACAAAAATCTCTATTTTTTCAAAAATGTCACTTAGAATGTTCTTCCACTAAGCTCTTCAATTGTGGGGCAAATCAATCACTCAAATACGATTCTCCAACTTCGAAAGGATTATTTTTATGTAATATTGTCCGTTCTGATGTGCCACCATTTATGCGTTTATTATTATCCTATTACTTTAACTCATTCAGTCAGACTCTTCTCTGCGGCACACGCAAATATGAGATTAAGGGAGCTGCAAGTGCAAATTGGACAGTTGAAACGATCAATTGGCGAAATGCTATTGTGTGGCGGCCCAAGGCCGGTACTTCCCGGCCCTATTTTAATAGACATCCGCCTCCCACATATTCAAGGTGACATGCGGAGAAATGACAGAAATCAGATGAGACAAGGCAAATCGCACCTTGAGAGCGAAATACAATTGCTGGCCATTAGTCAATGTCAGAACGCTTTAAAAGAATCGATTCTATATGATTGTGTATTTTAATTTTCGAATAATTAATTTTAAGGAGAAAAAAATGAGTGGGGAAAAAAGCAATGGATAAGTTTCGCTAACCCGGAAATAAAATAAGGGTACAAATAGGAGAAATGTAGAGATATTGCCTTCATTCTCCAATACATGAAAGCGCCGCACAGTGGGGCCAAATTGAAATCTACCGCGCCAAAATTAATTCAGCTTCCCCTATCCGTCAGATCGCCATGAAGAGTTGTGTGGGAGTTATAAATTGCATAACAATTTATTGTTAAGTGATCTTAAGAACATTATTGATTGACACTATTTATATTTCTCTTAAATCTTGTTTTTTTTTTTATCTTGATTCAAACGTCCGTGTGTCTAAGCGGTAAGCTATCGGTAGAACTACAGTCCCTGGACAAGTTATTAAACGCACTGCAAGATTTCATGTAAAATATTAATTACCGGGTGATATTGTACCGTTTTATTATTTTAAATTGATTTGTTTTTTATTTTTATATTATCCAATCAATTACCTATTTATTTGACATAATTAAAACAGCATTAATTTAGAAAAGCATAAGTTTATTAAGTTTGAAAGAAAAGTGAAATTAATGTTAGTAAAAGTCAATATTTAGTTGAGCCACCTTTAGTCGCTATCAAAGCTTTAATTCTGCGCGGCATGCTATCAATCCATGAATTTAATTTTTACACGCAAAGTGGATAAACCCTATGAAAGAATAGCTTCATTAGGTATGCGTTTTTTTTTCACTTCCACTAAATTGTCAATGATTTTTGGTGTAGGAACTGTCTCTATAAGTTTTATATGAGTTTCATTATTAGTTAATTTCTCAGTTGAAGGTTTGACTTTAATATTATCGAACGTTTCGTGAAATGGTTAGCGACTTTTCTATACATAAAAAGAAAAGAAATCTCATAATATTGCAAGTAAAACTTAAGGAAATATGTTCAATGGACTTTATATTACATCGCCAAAAAAATATTACGACATTGCAAAAAACTGGCACCTTTTTGAACGCCGTATATACATTTTAAATTTTCGTTCTATCGAGTTAAAAATATAAGAGATTAACTTTATAATAACTTTTTAAAAGTAGCATAAATATAATATTTATACTTTAATTAAAAGATTCCATCTCAAAAATATCACAATTAAGCATATAAAATTGATACACGACCTCTCACTTTAGGAGTAGACAGCTGAATGAACAAACTGCAAATTAGCGTTAAACAAAAAAAACCCTTCAAATTTGGCAGCCTGCCAATTCCATACGAGCCCATCTGTCTATTCTAATATTTTATAAACATGTTCCATGTTCCAAACATGTTCCATGTTCCAAACATGTTCCATGTTCCAAACATGTTTTAAAAGTCGATTTTTTTTAGTTTTGGCGAGCTAGATTTCGATTTGGCCCCACTGTGCGCCGCGCCGGGGTTAAAATTACGAAGTTTGAAATGGGTTTGAACCTTCATATAAGCAATACGTCTGCGGAAGCTGTGATTGCAAAACTAATGCATTAGCTCTATGTTACTGACAGTTCCTCTTAAAAGCAGCAGCCCCAGAAAAAATAAGAAGAAAAGAGACCAATTTTGGAAACACTTCATTATTCTTTAGTACACTATTCATTATCTTTAATAGGGGACGTACATAAATTACGTCACGCTCGGAGGGAGGGGTATGCTCAAACGTGACGGATCGTGACATGGAGGGGGGTAGGGGTAATCGCTTGCGTGACGTAACGATTCGAAACTTTCCAATTTTGCAAGGAAAATCTGTTTTACATAAAATAAAGTTTTTAAGAAAAAAAAATTAAATATTTTTTTTACAAGAAACACTTAATTTCAGAAAGAGGATGGGGAGATTATTATATGCAGCAAGATCGGCATTATTAGTCTCGTATATTTTACAGACCTTTTCGTAACGGTATTTCGTAACACGCTAAATTGCGACACTAATTAGAAGACTGGGCAGCTACATGGACGAACACCAAAAGACCCAGAACAGTTCCGATTACTCTCAGACCCCCTTTTTTAGAAGACATTAGCGAATGGCCAGTTAGACCTTGGACAACGGAAATGTAAATACACAATGTTGGTATATTCCTATGAATAAATTATTTAACCAAGATAAATTTTACCATCTTTTTTCTTACCAAATTATTTTTTTTAAAATATAAAAATATGCATTTTTCTTCAAATTTCAGAAACAAAGAGGAATATTAAAATTAACGTGACGCAGCGTGACATAGGGGGAGGGAGGGGTAAAAAAAGTCAAAATTTTGCGTGACGTAATTTGTGTACGTCCCCATAATCAAAATTTAACGACTTTATTACTTTGAATTCTATTACCTAAAAGAGAAGTGTCGACTTTTTAGCTTAAAGTGATGGAATGGCGTTTTCATCGATTTGTACAAAAAAAAACCCTTTAACAACGGTTTTTGTCAAAAACTTACTTAAAATTCGAATTCAATTTAGGACGATATTTTTTTACTTATTAAGGTACGCCCTTCAAATGTCATTAGATTTTGAGGCGTGACATATTTAACCATTCTTAATTTTATAAAACTCTCACCTTTGATAATAAAAATATGCCGATAACTCTATCGCTATACCAACTAACCCAAAACCAAATGTAAAGAATGCGAGGATGAAGAAGTTTCGTAAGCATAAACACAGCTTTAAAAGTGGCAGGATATTTCTAGTCACGAACGGTCACTAAATATTTTAGGGCAAAAGGAACAAAAACGAGAACTACATGCTGGTGAATTAAAACACCATTCGTTTACAATCCGTGTTTAAAGATAGAAAAACAAAGACTTTTGTTTAAAACGTAGAACAAACACGAGCAGGTTGTTTGAAAAGTTTCGAGTAATAGTTTACTAGTATTTATAGAGGATGTGGAAAAGAGACGGCCGTTTCCTTTCCTACAAATATAAACTAACTTAACATTTGTTAGCTTAAGGAGGATTTGAGCGAAATGCATACTTTTAGTCCAAAAAAACTAAACATTTTCCGCATTTAAGGCTTTTGTCGCGCTTAACTCTAAAGTCATTTAGACTCACAGAAAGTGTTATTAAGGAATAAAAAAAAGCAAGGCCATTTAACTTAAATAGCCCGACGAAAACGCACAATGAGGATGACAAATATTGCAGCACTTAGCTTCAAGAAGAAATTCGTTTAAAACGCACCGCTCTCATTTTTGAGTCAAGAGGGAAAATAAATTGGGCAATTGAAGTGTTTCATTACACACGTGATGCCAAATTGAATAGCCCTTGGAAGGTGGGCATTTAGTCCGATAAAACTCAATTTGCAATTTTATTTGAGAATTTTCTGACTGTTACTTTTTCTAAACATCCATTACAGACATCCTTTCGACAAAATTGATTAAATGTGTGAAGACTTTTCTTTAACTTAACAGTCTCTCACGCCATAAAAGCAATTCAGCATTGAGTTTTACTATTTTCATTCAAGTCATCTGAGTATCTTTGCACACTTGTTCAAGTAGCTCATGGGCCACCTATAAACAATAAAAACAGAATCAAGACACGGGCATTTATTTTTTTTCTCCCCTTTTTACTAACTCTTCTTTACACTTGTGTTTATTATTCGGTAAAAGATAATAAGCCACCTTTATTTGTTACACTTTAGGGATGGAACCGGTATTTGAAAAACCGGTTTTCCTGAAAAACTGTCATCCCTAACGTGTTCTAATTTGGTTGGCGGCGAGTATAGGGTATGAAAAATTGAAAATTCTAATACACAACATTGAAAAAGGGCAAAGTGTATAACATGTCAAGTTTTGTAAAAATTGTTTCAATTAATTTTGTATTAATGGATGGAACACATGTTTTACTAAGGTCAATTAAAGATGCAAAATAACACCCCCTCCAAAATTTGATTAATTTACTCACGGAGTAAATTAATTCACTCATTCCTCCATGAATTTACTAGTCAACTTAGTAATAACTAGGGGGCTACGCCCCCTGCTCGCTATCCTCGCCAACCCCCGAGAATTGCTGCGCAATTCCCATTGGCCGCTTCGCTGCTCTCGCTCGCTGGTGAACATAAAAAAAAGTAAATTTAAGTGATAACAAGTGTCAACGTAAAGACGTCAATTTTTCGTGATTTGATTCTTAAATCCAAACAAATCAAATGAAAATATAGTGTTGCCAAACGTAATTGAATATGTACAATCTGCAATATTTGGGTTAAAATGTCTTTAGAAAACTATTTTTTTTTATTTCGAAATGTGACACACAAAAGTTCATAAAATATAAAAATGGTTCTTTTAGTACCTTTGGTTGGTTAATATTTGATGTTGTATTCCACTTTCTTAATTTAGTTACCCACTTTTTAAATGTTATGGAAATCATAATTATGCTTTTCTAGTTATATTTCTCATGGAAATATTTAAGGAAATCAGTTTTATTGAATAAAAAAAGATGTTATATGCAAAAATATAAGTGAGTAACCGATTAAATTCGTATTTTGGATGTTGATAATTTTGGTTAAGCCTAACTTGGCTGATTATTAGTTCTAAAGCAATCCTTTCCGGGTTAAAATAACGTCGCAATAGAGCTACACGAAGGCTATTAGCATAGCTTCGGGCTTTTAGCATAGCTTCATAATGTTAACTGCTGTCAAGTGACAATAAGGCCGGGTCCTTAAATGGTGCAACAGTCTACCTTCTGTTCTTTTTTAGCCATCTGAACATAAGTGATCGAGTCTAGATTAGGCATGAATTGACTCCATTGGGGCACCAGCCAAGAAAAATATTCATTTTTATGTATCTGTCATACAGTCAAACCCTATGCAAAGACCTCTGGCAGAGGTCCACGCGCACTGTTCCAAATCTTCAGCAGGCAAAATGCTCAACTAATCGACCCTTGAAAAGCACTTGGCAAGGAATCAGTGTTTCTTTCTACATACACACACGTGGAGAGTGTTAGAAGGATATCAGAATGAAAACTTTGAGGCGGAAGATATTTAATAGGCAGAACTTAAAAGACTTAAGATATACAATTAGAGAGAAATCTGTTCGAGTCTTTAATATATTACATATTGAATCAAAGGAAGACTTTGAATTCTAACTAAAAAGAGCTTGATGTACATGCTTTGTAGAAGCTAGCTAGGGCCTACACGGTAAAAAAAAATTCAGTCTGAATACAGAACCCGTGCTGGTAAACATAATGCTTACACATGTGCTATAATTTTAAAGCACATGTGCCCCAGTCGCAATCCAGTTTGAATTTCCGTTTGTTAAAAAAAAGAATATTGATTATAAGGTCACAGCGTCTGAGTATGTGCATGCTAAAAAAACCACAGAAAAGTTATGTATAATTGCTTTAACAGCACCAGCTGCAATCAAATACATCAGAATGCGCTGTGAATATACTAAAAAGGTGCTGCATTTTTACAGTGTACGTGTGTAGTTGTATGGATAAAGTAGGGTATATAAGTTTGACCACACAAGTGCATTTGTTTACTGTCATCCTATAAATGCAGAGTTAATTATTTTAGTTTAGTTTGAATTATCGTCGCACTAGAGCTACACGAGGACTACATGATTAATTAGGAGATGCCTATTTTAGCGACCAGTGTTTTAGAAAACAATATAAACAAAATAGTATATCCAGAATACAGCGCCTTATCATCTTGATACCATGTTTAGTAAGAACTCGTCAAAATTCAAGTTGCATCACTCATCTCCCAGTGTAAAGGTACACAGAAATAAATCAAATACCCACTAGTAAGCTCCACAGACATAAAGGACGTAATAAAGACAGCGTCGTAGAGGACGTATCTTTTGTCCACAGATGCATTTGCGTGCCTCAAGCAGCGGCAAAGAGAGGCACATCATAAATTGTAGTGTACACGCTACCAGAGAAATTGAATTCCCCTCTCGATGGAAATTCGGCGGTCACTCGATCTCAAGGACGGGTGTCTTTCCACATATGTCCGCTTTTTGGGATCCAGAGAAGATTTTCATTACAGTTATTGCATAAAAATCACAAGAGAAGGGCTGCAAAGTTGTCTTATTTACATTTCATAGAAAGGACCTTCCACACATTATTTGGGTCTCTTATAATATAACGTTGAAATTCGCTATTCGGGGATGAGATAGGTTAACTCTGGTCAACCAAATAAACCACTTCAGATAAAGTATGTTTTATATACGAGGCGAAACCTACAAATAGTTAAATTATAATGATTTTTTTTAAAGCTTAATAATATTAGTTTTTTGCGCTGATCAACAGATGATAGCCGGTCAGCTATGAAGGAACGTCAAACCCGAAGTCAGTATAAAGGTCTTATGGTAGTGTAGAACCGTAGAGATCAAAAAGATCATCTGTGTTTTGCGTAGTCATGAGTAATTTAATCGTTTCCGGCTGTCTATTTCTAGCCTCCTTTAGGAGCTTAAACACAGCCATTTACGCCTCTTAATTCCAAGCCCTGGTCAAGTGACGAGGTAAACACCTGAGCGGGCACCCAAAGGAACTTCGGACTGAACTAAAAATCTTCTCGGTGAGAGGCTCGACCTAGTCATGAGAAAGCTAAACTCTTCTGTGCGTATTCTATTACTTTAGAACAAACATAGGAAAAAACAATTAACCCTGCAATATTCTTAAAGGTTTGGTTGAACCAACGTCGTACTAAAGCTACGAGGAGGGCTACACTCTTAAAACAAAAGAGTGAAATCCACTCCTATAGGGGAAATGCATTTTCGGCACCGGAAAGGAGTGGAAATTAACTCAGACTGAGTTAAAACCGCTCGTTTGTTTTAAGAGTGTACATTAGCGATGATATTCTTAGAGCCATCCTATACGGATTGCCATTTTACGAAGAACAAAGCCTATAAACCAATAGCCCTATTTCCGACATTACAAAATTGGCGATAATTTGTTGAGTAGTGCTATATACTTTCTGTTTTGTCAAGTCGCAGCAACGTCGTTATTTTAGTGCAAATATATTAGACGAAAGAAGTAAAGTTCCACCTTATAAATAATAATTTCAAAAACATTTAAAAAGTCTTGACTAACAATCTCTAAAAAGAGAAAGAACATAAAACGGCTTTTGATAAACTGCAATTTCCTGCGGGAGATAAACAGCATCATTTTGTGAATCAGTTTGTTACCTAAGAGGCAGTGAAGCGTGGAACCACACCTCGTTTAGCAAGCGGCAGGACACACGCACAGCATGCAACAAAACAGGTCGGCCACAGATAACAAGAGATATAGAAGCCAAACTTGAAGTGTTAAAAGTCAACATTAATCTCAAGAAGGTGACAAAATGAAGGCTCTAGAGTATTCAAATACAAAGTGAAAAAAAAACCTTGCAGTGGCGTTGATTAAAATTTATTTTAAGAGATGATATGAAATCATAATAATGAACTTTTTTTGTTCTTGCTTTACTGTGATATTTCTCAGCTTTTATTTTTCCAAGTGAGCTTTTATGTGAACTGAATTCTAATAAAGGCCGTTTATATGCAAGGTCTTATTGCGAAAATCCCATTCTTCAAAGCATAACTAAGATATAGGTTCCGGCTCGTTCATTGGCGACTTCGTCCAATTCAATTTCCGATCGTCAAAGTCGCCAATGGACGGACCGTACCCTAGATCTTACAGAGCAAGAGCCCAGGGCCCCCAGACCTATGAGACCTGTTATTTTCTCAGTAATGAAATGTATTGGATTAGGAAGTGTTTTCATATACTATTGCCTTGTGTATGCACTAAAAGTATCGTTGTATATATTAAAACACTTCCTAATCCAATACAATTCATTACTGAGAAAATAACATAGATCTAGGCTCTTTGACTATTAGTTATACTTTCGAGAATGCGAGTTTTGCAACTAAACAGTTCATATAACTAAATCGTAAATAAAAATACGTAATACAGTAAGTAAGTCAACGTTAGTTTGCACTCGAACACAACCAATAGAGATTTTCTCTTAAATAACACCAAAATGAGTTGAAATAATTGAAATTTTAGAACACTAAAACCCTATTCCCTATTAGTTATTCATTAAGTCATACCCTTAACACCTTCATATCACTAATTATTTGAATAAAACCGTCAACTTTTTTTTAATTGTTCTTCGTGTACCTTTATTTATCCTACACAAATTATTTAGAGCTATGGTCCTCATTTGCTTTATTTAAATGTTGTTTATTTAAATAAACTTGAGCAAAAAAATTATTTTCGAGTGGCAGTTTTTTTTTCTTACCAATCGACGTTAATGGGTCAAAAGAAATAATGCATTTTACAGTTTTAAAATAGATACCGTCATTGTTTTTTACAGTAGAAAACCTCAAACCTTCAAATAGTTAGAAATAAAAAAAAATTTTAATTTAATGATTTATTTTTTTCAATAATTTATATAAAATATTTTCTGTGTTATTAAATGAAGTGTTCTCAAATGCTTGAAACCTTTATCACGAGCAAAACACCTACAGAATATTTCCCTTGACGTAAAAGATAGCTTTTATTACGATAATTCTATGACAAATAATATGTCTAATCAAAATCAGCGAAAATGTTTACACCCTACAAATATCATTTTTTTTTCTTCATCTAAAATTATTAAAGGTTTTCAAAAAACAAAAGTAAAAAGTTTTCAATACTTATTAAAGACACCGCTTAAATTCATTTTATTCGTCCTTTCAGTAATAAGTATAAAGAAAAGGGTTTAAAAATAAATACGTCGATATCTGACTGTGTAACAGAAATTTTACATTTATTTTTATTCCTTTACTGTGCTGGATATACTATATTAATTTTCATACGTATGCATTCAGTAACAAAATGAAGACTTTTAATGAAACCAAAAAAAATCTTTTAGGGTTATCTCGATAATACGATTTTTAAAATACATGTCAATTGACTTTAAGACGATCGTGGCGATCCTAATCAGGTACATTTAATAGGTTTTAGGTGAAAACAATTAAATAATTTAATGGATCTAAGTAAATATCTGCAGCTACGTAAATGACCTGAAAATTTATTTGCTACGCTTGATCGGACATTATTTCACTGTATTTTATGACGAATTGAGCTGATAAAGCAATTTTATATACGTGAAAATAACAATTCTTGCTTCCTTATTTTAAAAAAATGTTCTTTGGCGCATGTAGATATTCAAAATTCACTTGATCGAAGTGCATTAAGGGCGAATGGGCCCGAATGGCTGCGGGTCTACAAACCGAAGTGCCTCTGTGCTATTCCAATGGAAAAATTGTTTTCTAAGCGACATTTCTCCGGCTGTATTGGATAGGCAAACTGTTTTTTTTTATATGATAAATGTAGCTAACTTACAAGTCTTTATAATCCCACGTTTTGCAATTGGTTCGAATGTATATATTTTTAATTTTCAATAAATAACTTCACACAAAATATTGGAACCAATTTAAAAAAGTGGGATTATAGCGATATTAAGTCATATTAAATTAATACATTATCGAATGCAGAACAGTTTGTAAAAATATTCAATACAGCCGGAGAAGTGCGGCTTAGAAAATATTTTTTTTCCCATTGGATTAACATTGATGCACTTGAGTTTGGAGACCCCCGGTCCAGCGCGCCCATTCCCCCTTAAGGATCACCTATGGTTTGGAGACCCGAGGTCATTCGGGCTCCTTCGCCCTTAAGTGGATCTTTTTTGCATTTTAATGTGGAATTTATGAGAAGGTTTTTTAGTGCTAAAACTAAAAGTTGCATACAAGGCGGCCGGATGCTTTGCGATATGAATAATTTGTGCATCTGATTCAAGACTTTGAATGAGAAAAAAGTCTTACCTTTTTGAGGTGTTTATTGAGCCACTTCGTAAAAGTCTTCTTCTGTATCGCATCTCGTTCATCTGCAAATTTAAAAAGAGATTTCCACATGTTAGTCAAGAGCTAAGACAGAAGCAAAAGCCGCAACCAGAAGCATCATAAAGAACCGTTGGAAAACAAATTGGACTGACTATCATTTTGTCCCTTTCGCAACTTTCCCCTTTGGGTTTGTAAATTTCCAGGATGCTCATTTGGTGACCTTCCTCGGATTGTGTATAACAGGTTAGAGAAACAATAGTGAAATATAGTCTTCCTGTCGGTTTTGCATCAATAGGTGCGTGGGAACCGCTTCAATAATATAGAAAAATATTTTTAAATAGTCAAGAAAGGTTTTCTTAGATTTATAACAATTGGAACGGATTCAACATATAAATTGTTACTTGGTAGAATCAGCATAAAAACCGCATTTATGTAGAGTACTGACTGTCGCAAAAATACAACACTCTTAAAACAAACGAGCGGTTTTAACTCAGTCTGAGTTAATTTCCGCTCCTTTCCGGTGCCGAAAATGCACTTCCCCTATAGGAGTGGATTTCACTATTTTGTTTTAAGAGTGTACTTTTGATTATGGTAACTGTTGAAGTTTATGAATAGGTCATATGTATAATTTTTATAAGTTTTTTTAAGGATGTGCCACAAGGATGCTTTTAAAGGATCAAATGGGTGGATGGATGGATGGATGTTTGGGTTTAATGGTATGTAAAGGCATCAAAGGCCATACTGCACCAAAAACCAGGTTATTCTAATTAAAATGTTAACTGGTCCATAAAAGTGAGACATGACACTTAAAAACCAACATCTAAATCAAAGTATAAAATCCAATATCCACAAAAAAGAAAACAAAGCATGATATGTTGTTGTTGTTGTGTCCATGTTGTGTGCAAAAACTAGATGGATCCGAAGCTGTCGTAGACAGCTTTCGCTATTCTGTATCTTCGGAGAGAATTAAAATTTCTGGGTCTTCAAAGCCAATCCTGAAGAGCCTGGCTTGGATTGCTGGGCAGCCAAAGATATGCTGCGGGGACAGTTGGACACCAGGACAGTTTGGGCAGTGTGTGGAGAAGCTTCTTTGTCCTTCCGTTGAGATTTTCATTCCTTTTAAATGTTTTGTTCGTAGTCTGGCTATTATTGAAGATATTGTACGGTTACAATTTAGAGCAGGGATGGAAATTTAAAATTATTTTTGATAAGTCTACGGCTGGCAACTGCATTGGCTCAACGAGAGTTATGAGGTTAGATGATTGGGGGCAAGCTCTTGATTCTTTGGCAAGCTCATCGGCTTTTTCATTTCCAAGGATTTAACATGAGCTGGTATCCACTGTAACGTTGATGATATGTGGGGGGAGATAAAATTTAATGGATAGATAAAGAAAGGATAGCAAACCAAAGCCGTTAAGTGTGGCATGGTCTCAGTATAAAGCATGAGTATTTAAAGTAATCTGGAAATACTCGTGCTTTATACTGGTTTCTGCAAAAATATGAAAACTTTTGATAATTATTGTTTTGTCGGTGTTTACGGTAAGTACGCTTCAGGTGAAAATTTTTACATTCTACAGACATACTAATTTATTTTGTCAATAGATGATTTCAAATAGATAGATATTCTGATTTAGGCCACAGTCGACAGTGAAAAGAAACAAAACCGTTTTGGTCAATAAAAAACACACAAAATCAAAATATTATTGGAAAAGACTGCAGTGGCATTGCACATATTTTTTACAAATGTGATGTTTTCGTCATATTTCATGCAACAATAGGCTATAAAATGCATTGAATATATTCCGCTATAAAATCAACTATTGAAGAGATTTTTACTGAACACTTCCAAAAACATAGGAAACTAATTTACGATTTTTTTAAAAAGCTTTTTTTAATATCCCAGTATTTTTTTAAGGTTCATAAGGAAGATATTTGTCATCTATAGTTAATTGTTTGTAAAAAACTATTTAATTTTTTGGGCATTACAATCTCATAAAGAGAAAAATTTAGTTATTTAATAAAACATAAAATAAAATTTTTTCTAAAAAATAAACGCCACAACAAAGTATAAAAATAAAGAAACCAATGAGGCAAAGAACTGCTTAGACGGCTATTTTTTTTAAAAGAATGAATTTTTTTTTAAAGAAGAATGTTTACTTATTTAAACAACTACACTGAGTGTAAAAAACAATCCTTAGAAAAACAAGGGTGATTTAAAGAATTTCAAAGAGTTGGAGAAGTTGCAAAATATTCAAGTAACGGGATGAAGAAAGATGTCTACTCGCGTATAGAGAAAAATGGTTGTAGAGAAAATAGTTAAAAATAGCTAAAAACAAAGCTAATGACAAACACAGGAAAATGCACAGAATAAGAAACCGCCGTTATTTTTCAAGCATTCTGATTATGTTCTTAATTCGTAAAATATTGATTTTTTTAATAACTTGTACTTTAATTGCGTAATACTTCTTTCGATGTACATTTTAGAGATTCTGAAGCATCTGTCAATTTTTAATTTTTTTAACACTTTTAAACTGTTAAGAAACTTTTTTTTTCAAATTCAACCTTCTTTAAAACAGTAAGTACAGCATTTTAGTTATTGCCTTGTTTCGCATATAAGAATACCTGTTTTAGATTTGACTTTTCAGTATTTAATATTTAATTTTATTATATACCGTTATATATAATAAAGTAATATTTAGAGGTCGATCCATTGGGTCTCAGCCGTACGAGGAAATTAATGGCCTGGTTCGGCTGATAATAATCTATCTGTACCGAACTTTATGTACACTGCTCAAAACAATTAGGGGAGCACTTTGCGTACTTTTGTTAACCATTTCAAATCCAACTTTTTATTTTTAGTCTACAAATCGAAAATTTGTTAAATAGATTCATTATGCATCCAGAATGAAATGGTAAAAAATCTTAATTATTTTGACTAAAATTTAAGGGGAAAAAATTGGAATCATAACTTTTGAATAAATTATAACAATCATTTTTTTAAAACTTTCTTTGTTAAAAATTGTTAAAATTAATTTTTAAACATCTAAAAATGCAAGCATGAAGAATTTAGGGTCAATTTATTTATAAAATATTGTTTCAATTACTATAATATAAAATATTGTTTAAAAAAATTGTTTCAGAGTGAATTTTATTTGACCATGATTTTCATGTTTCCATTTATTTAAAACAAAATATTTAATTCTTCAAAAGACACGATTCTTCCATCTAATGATAAATAAGTGCGATCTTAACTTAGTAAGAAAAAAATCACAAGCTGATGATTCCAAATGGAATCATTGGGGTGAAAGAGTTTAAACCATGCGTCCCTTAAGTGTTTTGAGCAGTGTTTTTATACCTAACTTTATGTATAAATGCTCATACTTAATGATATTTAAGAATAACGTAGAAACGCGATGCGTCAATAATATTATACTTTTTGTATGGCAAAAGCTGTGTGTATGCCCAGCCGTCGACTAATGAATTTAAGCATTTCAGTCACGATCTACCTACCGACATAGAACAAGGATATCCATTTCTCGACAACTGTAAGTAAGAAACTTAGTATTATGCTGATTTCGGATGTGATTAGGTTCATCTAAAGCAAAATTTTATAAAATGTAACAGCTTATATAAAATCGTGGGCTTATGATGCACCTCTGATTAATATATTTAATTTGCCTCAAGATATGAACACATTTTTCTGACACTCTTACTGTAGCAATCAAATATTCGTAAAAATATTACCCCCTCCACCAGATAAAAACACATTAAAAAAATAATCTAATTTAAACTGAAATTTAAAACTAAGCAAATGGGACAAATGAAAATCTTCCTAAAAAAGAACAATCCATAGCAAAGTAGTTTAGAGAATTGAGTGGTGTGTGTGGGGGGGGGGGGGGGGGGAATCTATTGAACAACGCAACTGAAATCCATGAATGGTTAGGTTAGTTTGAATAATCGTTGCACTAGTACTTCACGAGGGCTATTGGCAACGGGATTCGTAATTTAGAACCACAGTCAAGTGACGAGTCGACACCTGAGTAGGCACCCAACGCAACCGTTAAGGGCGACATCGTACGCAGCGTTGGGACTTGGAGCATGATTGAAGTGCACTGCCTCTATACGGGGTATTATTCATCGGACATTTTCGGCTGCCGTTTATAGGTCGGCAGTTATTTTGGCGATGCCCAGACCCGAACCTGGGACCTTTCGCAAGCACGCCTTAATCGATTGAACTCCCCGAAATCCATGAATGAAAATTAATGGTTTTTGTCTTAATAGAAACTTTTTTAAACGAATCAAGTCGGTTGTGAAACTAATTACTTTAATAAGTTTCACCTCAAATTTGTCTCCATCCTTGGCCACCGCGAGATAAGCCTTCGAGAGGAGGAATCCAGAACATTCGACTTCGCGTTGTTATTGTTTCGTTCTTGGCGGATGAACATTATGATCTTTTTCATGTTGTTGAATGAGCTTGTCAACACAGTAAATTTCTTAAAATTTGGGGCTGGGGATAGTTGTCGGAGAGACTTTGACGTCCCAGTTCTATGTTAAAATTCCAAACAGCCGGTAAGTACTTCCTTAGCTATTGAAAAGTAAAACTCTCAAAAAGTTTTGCATCCTTCTTTATATTTCTGAGTTCACAGGTTTTTTAAACCTGTTCACCTTTTAATTTTAGAGCTTGTTTCAAGAATTGTCCTAAAGTCAACTTAAGGACAATCAAGAGGTTGAATAATTTCTCAGTTATGTTGTTCAGAGAAATCATGACGTTTACCTAAAGGACATGAAAATAAAGTGCAAAAATTCACAAATAAACAGCCTGGTTAATGTATCTCAATGCATGTAAAAACTGTAAATCATGAAAGCTTGCACCTTATTATCTTGCTAGATAACATTTTGCTAATTCAGACTGTAGTGTAAGTCACGATTTAAGAGGAGATTAAAAGCTTTTTAAATTAAAAAAATAAATCAAATTAATGAAGTACATTACATTATTTAGTTATAATAAGTGTAGATTATTCTCCACAATTTTTTTTTCATTTAATCTTAAAAGTTGTAGTGATAATCACTTTTTACAAACGTGACTTACGCTACAGACAGGATAATTTTCCATGGATTACCCATTTGTTAATTTAAATCTTTTTGTGGAACAAAAATCATGTCATAAAACATTCAAAATTACCTGCGGTATTAAAACTTTTTTCCAGATTTTTTTAAAATAAGTTTACAAGCACGATACGTACTACAATAAGTATTGCAATTTTTTTTCCCTCCACTGTTGTGAAATTCTAAAAAAAATAAACAAAAACCAGAATAGAAGTAGAAATAAACAGACGGCTTTAATTAGAGTTTAAAGTTAACAATCCTTCATCAGTCTATAACATTTATAGGGGAAGAGTTTTTTAAGTTCTTCCAACCCTTCACCAATGTCATTATTTCTAAAAGAAAGTTTCAGCGGATGTTTGAAAATAAGAAAACGCGAACATAGAAATACATTCCAAAAATAACCACTTCTCGCAATTGTAACACAACCACTGACGGACAGACATACTGCAGGAAGCCTTTTTTTTACTTCCCCTATGTTTTCTCGAAATATCTATGTATTAAAAAAAAAATACTAAGTCCGAAAAGATCTATTTTTCAACATTTAAAATTTGATCTAAGATCGAAAAGATCTAAAATTCAACATTTTTTATTTGTAACTGGTGGAATAAAGTTTTGTTGCACAAATAGTAACGATATTTCATATTTGCAATGTCAAATAACGGATCTGTAGGTAACATTGTCAAAATATATGTTGACAATAAAAATGCACTATTTTACTAGTTTAAAACTTTTATTTTCACTGATACATAATAAACTATGCATTTACTTTTATTTTATAAGTATTTATACTTAACGTATAGTAGGGACTATTTAAGGCAAAAACATATATATACCGCTATATGAAATGATGAACAGACCCTATGCGACGCGACGGGTAATTTTGTCATGGGTTATTAGGATTGAAAAAATACTGGCCTCAAAATCCCAAAAAAATAAATATCAAACCTTAAAATTATTTGCAAAAAAAAAAAACGATACTGCGATAGAAGAATATTCAACTATCATATACGTGTATCATTCAATCTTTCAAAGTGTCTAATGTTTGCAAAAGAAACCAAGATTGTTTTCATAATTCTGTGAAAAGTAAAAGAAGATTAAGATAATCCCAAGTACAAAATAAGATCGGAAGCTAATGGTATACGGAGTTAATTAAATATGAGAAAGTGGGGCAGTTGTAATTGGAGCAGGAAGAACAACTAGATATCCATACATAAAGAAACAAAAATAGTTGTTCCAATTAAACACTGATATCAATCTCGATATCATAAAGTGGGAACTGCATGAATGATAACCACTGTGAACATGAATACTATATTTTAATAAATACTAGAATCACTCAATTTCCCAAAACAGTACTCTTAATAGTTAGGTTGAATTATCGTCGCACTAGAGCTACACGAAGTTCCCTTAATGAAGCGACATCCTTTGGTATAATAATTGATCTTGCATGGGTTTATCAGGCTGGTTTTGATCAAGTATGGCTTTATCCGTCATTTATTACATTACATAACATTAGCTGTTGCAGCTGTTCGTTATAGTGATCGTGTATGTCTTTTCTAAAGGGGTTTCTGTTTGGTTTAAATAACGTTGCACAAGAGAAACACGAGGGCTATTGAAAGGGGTCGCTATAGAAAGTGCATTTATATTTCATAAATACAATCGTTGAGATATTTGTAGCAATTTCGCACATACCAAAAAAAACATTACACTGATTTTTTTTCGCCTGTGTATTTTAAAGGGAAATAGTTTTTTTTGCAGTTCCGGTTCCCAAGTATAAAAAAAAACTCGTTTAAGAGGTTTTTATGAAAACACCACTTGATATTCATACCATCAAAAAAGAGCTTATCGTGCGATTTTTTTTATCTTTGATATTATCGAACTCGTACAGCAGGTGTTAAGTTGACCGATTGATACTCTAAGGATTCACTTATACTTTCACTCTACTTTTTTAAAGTGTCTAACATCTGGCTGTGGGATTATAAAACCTGAAATTTCACTTTCTTTGCTCTCCAGTACAGCTACATTGCTACATAAGCCGATTTGGGGAAACTTTCCTACAGTTATTTCCCGAAAAAAAGTTTTGAATACGATTTCAACTTTTCATTTATAACTTAACTGCAAAGTATAATGTCCTTTATCTTAGTTAATATGTTAAATAAAACACGCTAGAGCTACACTTCGACAATCGGCGACGAGCTTAAGAGGATTCATCAGACGCCACCTACCGGTCGCCTCTCAATAGTAACTCTATGGTAAAATCGAGATGGTTTTTTTTGATGATATCACACGAAATTATTGGAATATTTACACGCGGTTTGTGTCTTTAGACAGATTTTGACTTGAAGATGCATTACCTAATTGTTATTTTTGTTTAAATTTTTGTTAAAAAAAATTACATTAAAAGTTAACTTTAACTTCATTTTATAAAAATTGAGTAGAAGATATTGAAAAAATTAATTTACAGGTACCGAGATTGAACATTTTTGTATTAAACTTGCCTTTAAACTTTGAAATTGGGTAATTTAAAGTTGAGATATCAATTAAAATGTGAAGACAAGTGCTAAAAAATTGTGCAAAGCCACGCCTCCCATAAGAACCTCCCCTTCTCAGGGTTCATTAGTTTGGACAGTAGGTTATCAAGGACGGGGGACAGCTTCACATGTGGTCTTAAGTGTGGGGGGACGGGGTACTTTTTCCACCTTTGAAGGGGATTTCGGAGAAAACCGCTGACGCTGGGAGAGGGTGCGAGTGTCTTTTTATTTTGTATTTTCGCTTTGTCAATGGAACTCGTTGCATTCTTCGCTGTGGCTATTTCACAGCCCAGTGCTATAATATTATCAAATGCCAATTTTCGATGCGTATTTAATTTACAGGAGCTCACAATTCACTAGAGCAATTTTAATAATTACTCTTCTTATTGTGTTATTTTTGTTTATAGAATGAAAAGAACTATAGTTTATGGTTGGAAGAAATAATTTTAAATCGCAATCTAATATTTAGTAGAAAGAAAAAAGTTATATTATAATGTATTTGATGTTGGTGAGGATTTATCGTTTCATATTAATGATTGTTACAAATTGACTATTCTACTTTCTTTACTCACAACAGACAATATTTTAGTTACATTTTAACATTTGAATACAAAATATAAGCATAATGCGTTACATATTTTTCACAATAATAACTAAATGATTGAATATTTAAAAAAAAAAACGATTGGAAGTAAAATGTGGATAAGTTCTGCCCAACCCTATGATAAATTGTAAGAAATAGATGTTATAAGGGAAAAAAAGCAACTGTTACCTATAACAGCTCCCCACAACATTTACACGCCATAGAAAAAAATAGCCTAACACAGCAATTTAAATTTAAATTAATTAATTATTTCTAGTTTTCTAAATTTATTTATAATTCGAAGAATAGTTTTGTAAAATTGGTTAGGTCAATTCTACTTAAAAATAGTGGGTTTCGCAAGTCTAGATGAAATATGCCAGGTTTGGTATGAATGATAAAGAATCCAAGGCTGATTGTAGAGCTCTATATACAATACAAATTAGCAAACAGCATCAATGCAAAGGGCACAGTGGGAATGTAAAGAAAATGCCGACTTTTATTTATCACTATTGACGCTTTCTTGTTGCAAATGGTAGGTAACATGCTTCTAATGAACATACTAAAAACCGCAACCCGTACTGTTGCGACGAATGTTTTTTGGCCGCCATCTTGAAAACACGTAAACATTTTTTTTTTTTTTTAAAAATCACAATAAACCATAATAAGTCGAGTTTGGTATCAAATTGAAGGACATTTTATGCTGAAAAAGAATGATATTGGTTTTAAAACTAAAAATATTTACAAACATGATTTTGGAGTGAAACAATGAGAAAACGTTCGAAAAATATCACCGCAAGCGACGGAACCACCCCTTGTTATTATTGAGATGTCCAACAAAAGTTTGCGACTTTGCGACTCAAAGCCATGATTCAAAGAATGGAGTCCCTCATAATAAGCAATATTGAACAAACCCTCATGAAATGTACTAAAAGAATGGACAAAGAATGACTGAAAGTCAACATGGAACCTGGAATTTAAATCATTCGAAATGCAGTGAACTAACTTATGCAATGAGTTTGCTGACGCTGACCCGAGTTTTATAACTGACCGTTGATATAACTGATGCAGGGATGACGAAATATTTTGTAGATCTAAACAAGGCTTGAATATCTTTTCCAATCATGTCACGTTGGCCAATTGTCTGCACTATCTGTTATTTTATTTAAATATATTCTACAAAACACATGAAGAGTCAGTAAGTGGACTGTGATC
The DNA here is from genome assembly GCA_019343175.1 of Oedothorax gibbosus. NCBI lineage: Eukaryota > Metazoa > Arthropoda > Arachnida > Araneae > Linyphiidae > Oedothorax > Oedothorax gibbosus. Next base: position 424,040 of record JAFNEN010000019.1, on the reverse strand, counting down.
TAAAAAATTGACAAAATCTTTCGTCATCCTTGCATTAGTTATATCAACGAAAGACACTGGTCGACAAACTCATTGCTGCTAAAGTTAGTTCACTGCATTTCGAATGATTTAAAATCCAGTTCCATGTTGACTTTCAGTCATTCTTTGCCCATTATTTTAGTACATTTCATGAGGGTTTGTTCAATATTGCTTATTATTAGGGACTCCATTCTTTGAATCATGGCTTTGAGTCGCAAAGTAGCAAACTTTTGTTGGACATCTCAATAATAACAAAGGGTGGTTCCGTCGCTTGCAGTGATATTTTTCGGGCATTTTCTCATCGTTTCCTTCCAAAATTATGTTTGTAAATATATTTCGTTTTAAAACCAATATCATATTCTTTGTCAGCATAAAATTTCCCTTAATTTGATACCAAACTCGACTTATTATGGTTTATTGGGATTTTTTAAAAAAAAAATTGACGTTTTTTTCAAGATGACGGCCAAAAAAACATATTTGTCGCGACACTACGGGTGGCGATTTTTAGTATGTTCATTAGAAGCATGTTACCTACCATTTGTCAGTGTCTAAAACCTTTCTACTGCTCAAACTAAAAGAACTATATGGACTTCAGGTGGGTTTCACGCGTTTTTCGTGAAAAGCACGCATGCGCAAAGAGTAGCTGCCATAGGACTTTTTGTGGTTTTATAGGTATTGGCTGAAAAACGAAAAGAGCTACAGACTTCAAAGTTAGTCTGCGAATTCCTAGTACCTGTCAGCAGGGCCGTTAGTTATAGAGGGGAGCCTCCCCAATAATTTTACAGAGGGATCCCAAAAGGTGTCAGCTTTAATACTTTTAACCATTAATTTTTTGATTTTTATTTAACAAAAATAAGTAAAAAAATGGCTATTTTATATTTTATTTTGAGTGTCCAAAATGGCGCCCTGTGAAAATTTACTTCAATATTTTCGACCCGCCATTTTTTCAGACCAAACCCCTTCGAAAATTCTTACCGACTTATTACCAGAAGACAACTATAATCACGGTAGTAAGAACGGAAAACTTACTTTTTAAAAAATTGGTATCAAGTACTTTAAAAAAAAAAAACAAATTGAAGGAATGTTCAAATTAAAGTATAGGAGAAACCGTAGGACAAAAATGAAATGTTTGTTTTCACCCTCTTATTAAAAGAGGGTGAAAACAAATATTTCAATTTATTTCTATAACTCTTCTAATGTAGGAAGAAAAATATAAAAGATTCTGCTTTCGACTTCGGCACATGTAATACTAGGCAGTGAAACAACCCATGGCGTATCGCTAGTCCTACGGTTTCTCCTATACTTTAATTTGAACATTCCTTCAATTTCTTTTTTAAAAAAAGTACTTGATACCAATTTTTAAAAAGTAAGTTTTCTGTTCTTTGTGCCGTGATTGTAGTTGTCTTCCGTTTCCTAAAATGTTACTACGGATTAGATATTTTGATACACATAAAGCCGAATCAATCCAGCAATTTGACCAATTATTAATGGTAATTTTCAAATATTAGTAGCTCGTCCAGTAATTTTTTACACAAAAAAAAAACTGTCGAAATATTCCTTTTTATGAAAGAAAATTATAGAATAGATTTTGATTAGTTCATTTTTAAAGTAGGCGAAAAAACAGCTTTGACGAAAATGACCCAAACAAATTATTAAAAAACAAATATATTAACAATATATTTTGTGTAAAGTTTCCAATCCGAATCCCAACAGTTACGAAGATTATATGAGAATATTATATTAAAACAAAAGCCCACCTACGGACTCAGGGTGAAAAACGACTGAGGAAAATCTCTGAAAACTACTTTTGCCTGACCATGAGATATTCAGAGACCAAAGCCTTGCCAAAGCAGACCTCAAGAACAAGTTCTGTTATCGGTTGCTTTGGGGGGAAAGGGGGCGAAATGACCATATGTTGCCAGCCCCGGGAGAAGTTCCCCCCTTTTCTTAGAACAGGGAGTCAAAATCTCCCTGGCCGATTGACGCAGTCAATCATGATTTTCGGCTTTGTGGTTCGTTGCATACGTCAACAGGTTGTGTCGTGAGGGGGTTCGTAAGCTCCACCCACTGATAGCCGATTTCGTTTAGCTCGTGGTGAGATTCTAGTTTCGAAATCACTATATAAGACCCTTAATAACTCTGAAACATGCTCAAGAGACGACGCGACGCTTACACACACCCGAGCAAGCACCCAAAAAAACATTGTAGCGTAAACGATGTCGTGCGCAGTGTTAAGACCACGACAGATTTAAAGAGCACCATAAACCTCTAAACGAAGTATTTTTCGGTTGATTTTGTCTAAATCATTATATAAAAAGAGCAATGTCCAAGACCGTATTTGACCTAATGCATCCGGGGGTCACTATGTAAGAAGGTTTATCAGGCAAAACAAATTTCACCCTATACATGTTAACTTTCAGCATTCATTGAACAGAGCAGAAACTTACTTTACCCTTTATAATTTTATAAAATTTTTGGCTTTTCATGAGAAATTACTATTTAGCATAATTAGAAAACAATCCGACTCCTCATTCTATTTTCGAAAAATAATAATAAAACAAAAGTCTTTGGGACAGAAGAAGATATTAGTTAATAAGAGTGAACATTGTCATACGTAGTTTATTAATGTATGAATTAAAAAAAAACACAAAAAAAAGCTTTTTCGTTACATTTTACTGCAGTCTAGTCTTTTTCAGAGTCTAAACACACATATGGGCTTGTGATTATAAGCCAACTATCAAATTTATCTATGGGCTTGGCAGTTAACAAAACCTGAATGGTCAGCAAGATATGAGACAGCTAAAAGATTTAATAAGCATTATTCCCCTCCCTATTATGCTGATTTACCATTTACCATATAAATTAAATTTAATGTGCGTAGCTAAAATGTACATCATTAGAGCAAAGAGCTATGCACAAGGGATCAATACCATGACCACAAGACAACCTACACACCAGGTAAAAGTTTTCATAATGTGAACTTTTATCCTATGCTTTTATAAATTTAAAATATCAAATTGCAAACTATATTTAGATAAAAATAAGAACTGTATGTGTATATATTCCCTCAAACAAAATTCTGTTATCCACATTTTAGGTAGAAAATATAGGTTTAAAACATAGGTCAAATTAAAACCAAATCAAACGAACTAAAGACCACTGTTATAAAAATAATTAACTTTTTTTAATATTGCACAGTTACGTAGTAGTATAATTATTAAAGGTAATGTAACCTCAATGCAAGGATGCAGCCCCATGGGTCTTTGAATAGTTTTGGTAATTAGCAAAGCTTTTCACTATTTGTATGAATATATGGACCATCCTCCAAAAATGTTCTTATGTGAATATAAAACTGAATTTTTCAGAAATTAAAAAAAAGTATTTAGAGCTCCCTCGGGATCATTGAATTTCATAAAAAAAAAAACCTAAGACAATGTGACATTCAGCTATTCAACATATTGTTTTTATAAGCCCCACCAAACAAAATAGTTAAGTCTTCCCCCATCAAAAATGTTCAGTATGAGAATATGAGACATACTGAATTTTTCTGATTTAAATATGTAAAAATAGAGGTCCCTCAATGTCATTGAATTAACAAAACAAATTAGCAAAGCAATATTCAAATTCAACTTTTATATGTCACCTTAACAACTATCAATACTCAACAGATTTTTTTTTCATTTTAAAAGCTACTTATATATTGTTTAAAACAATCTTGTAATAATTGTTTCTTTTCTGGTTAGGGAGAGACATAAAATATAATTTTTACAACATTTTAACCTTTCAGTACAATTGTGATATTTTAAAGAAAACTTAAGTTAAACAATAATTTTACAATTAGCAATTAAACATAAAAGAAATAATTTCCTAATAAACCACATATTTATTTACACAATTTTCTTCAAATGCATTTTTAGAAGATTTTGACGACTTTACTTTGCAAAGTCATCTCTATATAGCTATCTCTGTATGCAAGGAGCTTGGTGGAAAGCACATGGCTCTAAACTGGTAGGTATATTGAATATCTAACCTAACCATTAATGATGAGAGATTTAAAAGCTCTCTTTAATCAACCATAGGCTGTGTCTGACTACGACATCAAATGCCACAAATGCAACAAAACTTGGCAACTCGGCAGAGTCAACCACATGCTATTGCATCGCTTGGCGCCCTTGGCGGTCGCCAAGTTTTGTTGCATTTGTGGCATTTGATGTCGTAGTCAGGACACCGCCATATGTTGCTAACAAGCTATTCACAAGAGTTCTCTGTACATTTTTTGCTTAAGAAAATGACATGCTCCAATGAAGTTTCCACTATTTGTTGTGATTGTTTCAAAACAAATACCAGTTATAGTCCGGCTGTCACTTCTTAATATCCCAAATATTTTGATTGGGGAATATTCCACTTTGAAAAAAAAGGTAAAGATCCTAAAGGAGGCAGGGTTGCCAATCCCATGGCGTTTGGCGAAGACAGGGGATTGTTGGGTTAGTTTGATTGGAAATAATGTGTCACACTAAAACAACACATAGGTTATTAGTGAAAGGAGGATTATATTTAATTACGGATGGTCGTCATCAATTGCATGTGCATTTCTTTTCTATTTTGACTTGATCGTCCATATATTTGCAGCTGTAGTATGTATAATTTACCATATTCAGTATCACTTCGGGGAACGCCATAAGTTAAAATATAGGTATGCAATAATAGAGAACCCAATAAAAGTTCAAACTGAAATTCACTTGAGAAACTGTTTCTACACCTTAAAGAAATTTGCGCCTGCAAAAGCAATGAATCGCCAAATAAAGTAACTTTTGCCTAAACCAAAATCTTCCTTATCCTTTTTCAAAGTGGACTGTTCCACAATCAAAATATTTGAGATGCTAAGAAGTGACAGGCGGACTATATCATCATTTCTGATTTCCAGGATGTTAAAAGCTCAAAAATAGCATCAGCTGCTACTTTTCCAGTTCCAGACTGCAACTGAAGAGTACTTTTATCTTGCAAAGAATAAATATTCAGTATACACAATAGAATATTCACAAACTATACATTTTTCTTGTCATTTTTCATAAATTTTGTAACTGTTTTCCCTCAATTCCAAGCCTCTAATGAACAACTAAATGGCTTCAATACTTCATACTGTGTTTTTAACTGTTCACTGAATTCAAGGTAAAGATGTCGAAGTTATCGGTGAACAGTACTATTTTAAACCAATATCACACAATGCATTTGCTAAAAATGTGGATTGTATAAATAATGTTCATAAACAAGCTGTTTGAAGATACAGACTTTTAATTAGGCAACAAAAGAAAAAAACCTTTTTTACAGAGATCGCTATAGAGATGCACAGAAAGAACATAACAAAGTGCAGTCACCAAAATCTGCTTGAAATGCATTTGACAAAAATTGCATAAATAAATATATGATTGTTTAACAAAATAGTTCTGCATAAGTTTTAATTAATTACCCATTCTAAATTAGTATTACCAACGAGATTATATAATTATAAGAATTGTGGACCAAAGTTCTTATTTTTTTTTTACATAATTACACAGAAAGATTAAAATGTATGCTAAATTATTTTTTTGATTTCAGTAACATTTTAGAGCTCTCTCTAACCAAAATCATAAATGCAATATAGGTTTGAAACAATAGGCAACAATATAAGTAGTTGTCATAGATGAAATTTTTTTTTTATTTGAGCACAGATTGTTGCTTTTTCATTAATTTAATGACCTTGAATTACCTATATTTATATATATTTAGTCCCATAAAAATCATATTGTCTTGTATTCGTATAAGAACATTTTTGGTGGAAGAAACTTTAAAATTTTGTTAAGGTGTCTTAGGAAAAAAATGCAGAATTTTACATTATTTTGGGCATTTTTATGTAAACTCATTAACATTGAAATACCCCCTAAATTTATAAAAAAAAAAAATCTGAATAATTCAGTGTGTCTTATATTCACATAAAGAACACTTTTGGAGGGTAAAGCTTTAATTTTTTTTTTACGGACACCATAGTACAATCTCATATGATCGACCAACTCTCAAACTATAATTGATCGACCGTTGTCCAAAAAATATGTAAAAGAAGCTTCTTACAAAATCTACCTCTCTATTTAACCAAATAAAATAATGTTTAAGACTGAAAAGGAAATTTCATTTTTCTATATGGCTGTCTAACTTTTTTTATTGTTTAAAAAAGGAATGTTTTAGTGTGATAATAAGCTAGAATATTTTGGATTTTCAAATAAAAAGTATTTTAAAAAAAAACAATTAAATAAGTTAACAAACCTATGGTATTTGCAAAATAATTGAACAGGTTTGGCAACTCATAAGGATTGAGAACTTTGCTGAAAGTGTAGATGATGATAAACAATGGGAAAAAACAAATTATAAAGGCATCTACTTTAACGAAAACATGATTAATTTTTCACTATTATTACTAAACTTAAACAAACGTGTTTCTTACATTTAAAGGCTCAGTAACAAAAGACAGGATGTACACACAAGTTTAAGAAAAACAAAAGCAATTGCTTCACTCGAAGCATTTACATCAAACATATAGAAAGGTTTCCAAAAACAATTGTATGTTGCGATACTAGTGAATTTTGGCAAATAATACTTATGGTTGTATTAGTGTACATACAGATATTTTAATTATCAATGGGATAGATGTAGCTTTTGCTTCTCATATAATGATATTACAAATACATTGAAAAATATAGTGCATGAATTAATATAAATTTAGACAACATAGAAATAAAATAAATTCACAAAGATATAAAAACACACTAAGATATTAAACAAAATAAATAATTATGTTATCAATATAAAAAAAACGTTGTAGAATATTGTATAGCTTCTAGCATTCATGATATAGCAACTATGCATTCATGATATTTAGTAAACATATTATGCATTTAAAAACGAAACTAACTTAGAAACACACTGTAAGTTGACATAAAGTAAAATTAAAGAAAAAAACTAGCATGAAAATAATTAGCTCATTATCTGTAAATAAACAAGGATAATTTGTTTGTGTATATAAATAGGCTAGAAACAAGTTTTATTTACATATTCTCAATTATAAAATGCAGTTAAAACATTTATTTTCGACGCATGATCATGTTTGTTTACATTTGTCTCTTGCGATCTTCGCGATTTAAAATGTCACCAAATGTAAACAATCATTGAACGTATTTTCTTAATATAAAATTTTAGGTAAAAAGAACTTGTGAATAAAATTTTCAAAACATTTTGTATTCGTAAAATCAGTGTGAAACATTTTTTATTTTTCTCGAGATCAACACTACCGATTTAAATCTCCTCTCCCAATGTAAACAAACATTAAGACGACATTTTTTACGAGGTTTTTTACTAAGTAAAAAAGAATTATATAAAAAAATTAAGAATAAACTTTTAATTATTGATTATGGCACAAATATTTTAAAATACCTGTCTTATAAGATCACTTGCCATCAAAGGCGAATTACATCTCCCCAAATGTAAACAAACATTAGACACATGTAAAAAATTTTAGTATCAATATTTATTGCCACATTATAGTCAATAAATAAATAAAAATAATCTAATTAATTTAAGTCAAGAACATCACTCGCGATCATAGCTAATTAAATCATCCTAAATGTAAACACACACACGACGCGCTTTATATAAATAAAAAATATTAAAACCCAATTTTTATGGACATAAATAAAATGAAATTCAGTTGGGATTTTATCTAGCGATCATCTTTTCCGAGAGACATGCAAATTTGTGGGGGAGAGAGACGGGAAAAAAAACCACAACACGAGTAGTCGCCAAACGTGACTAATTTTGGAATTGCGAGTAACGGCACTTTAACCCTAACTTGTCTTACCTGCGATTTTCAAGACCGCCCGATCAGCTGGGTCCAATTGAAGGATGCTCAAAGGTTTATCCTTAGCCCAATCTGATAGGCTCTGGGTGAAATCCATTGTCACACCGGTTTTCGGAAGAGCGGCATCGGTTCACGTCTTGTGGCAGTCGCGAGCGCGGCTATTTTGAGACGCCGTTAAGCCTAACCCCCGAACAAAGTCGAATGCCGCCGCCAAATGTCACGCCAAATTGTTATTTATAGACGGCAGCGGTGGGGAATGCTGCGCGAGAACGGGGAGACTTTTCATCTCGCACACCCTATCATAAAGGGGGGAGTTTTAAAATTATCGTCGTACTAGAGCGACACGAGGGCTATGGGTGACTGGGGTCGTCATTTAGAACCACAGTCAAGTGAAGAGCCGACACTTCCAAGAAAAAGTAAGAAAAATCCTTAGCTATGTAGTTTACAGAATTAAGTGGGGGGGGGGGGGATCTATAGAACCAATGCAACTAAAATCCATGAATATTCGAATGGTTAGGTTAATTTGAATAATCGTTGCACTAGAACTACACGAGGGCTATTGGTGACTGGGGTCGTCATTTAGAACCTCAGTCAAGTGATCAGCCGACACTTGAGTAGGCACCCATCGCAATCGTTAAGGGCGACATCGTACGCAGCGTTGGGATTTTGAAGCATATTTAACGTGCACTCCCTCCACACGATGTATTATTCTTCGGTTATTTTTTAGCTGGACGGACCGTTTTTAAGTCGGCAGTTATTTTGGCGTTGTCGACGGGTCTCATATTTTAGAACCGCGGTCAAGTGACGAGGCCGACAACACCTGAGCTGGCACCCAACGCAACCTTATACCTTCATCGCGCTTGGTCTCAGGACTATAACCATGTACCCATAGACTTAGAACCATAATTTAATATTGAATTAAACCATTAATAACAAAGATAATTTTTGGGAAAAAACAGGGGAAACTTTAAAAAAACATAACTTATATAAAACAAATCCCAGTTGGATAGGCGTTCACCTTGCATGTTCCCAGGTTCAGATCCAAGCATCGCAAAATAACTGCTGACGTATAAACGGCTCATGCTTCCAAAATGTCCGACGAATAGTACCTCGTTATAGAGGGAGTGCACGTTAACTATGCTCTAAAGTTCCATCGCTGCGTTCGATGTCGCCCTTAACGATTGCGTTGGGTGACTACTCAGGTGTCTGCTCGTCACTTGACTGTGGTTCTATTATGTCGGCCGTCGTCAATTGCCCTGGTGTAGCTCTGACGATAATTCAAACTATAAGGAAGAGACAGTTTCTACGCTAATACTTGAACAATTATGGGGAAAATCACAGTTTTGCTTCTGTAGTATAACATTTAGTTCAATTTCTATTTTCTTTAAAGATAGTTAAATTAAAGCACATGGGCCTTTCCTCAGAAAACGTAAAATTTGAGGCGAAAAATCTCTATAAAAAATATCGCGGAAAGTTTATGAAACTTTGAATTTGAGTTACACTACATTCGAACTATAACAGTCCAGATCATACAATTAATAGAAATTATTCTGATAGTAAGTCATAATTTCATAATGTTTCATTTAGAAAAGTTTTAATCCCCAACATTAACATAAAAATATTTTATTGATGTGTTTTCACTTTAATAAAATTTAAGTTTTACTTTATTATATTACGGCAAAATATAGTGTTAATATAATGCACTTATGTTTAATCATTTTATTCTTATATACCTAATTAAAACGTCATGTCCGTGGACACAAAAATCATGTCCGTGTGAGCCTAAAATCGTTGACTTACCTTCTTATATCTTGACCACAGAAATTAACCTACGATCTTGTCAACCGTCGTTTTTTACTTTTAACTTCTAATTATTTTTTTATCTTCTGTGTTATTCAAACTATCGACGTGACACAACGTTTAACGTGCATTATTGGAAACTAATGAGACTGACACAGAGTACAGTTCTCATCTCTACATTATTATAAATGCTAAATAACGCGTTGTACTCGGACACGACGAAAATATGTAGGACATTTTAATTTCACAGAATTTATAGATTTATATTCTTTATAATGATTATATTTGGTATGTTCTAGTAATGCCGATTCAATTTAAAAACAACATTATAAAAAAATTGGGATTTAATTAGGATTTACTAACTAAAACAGTCCACGGACATGACGGGTGGACAGCCCACGGACATGATTTGTCATAGTCTGTGGACACAAATTTTTCACAAAATATTATATATTTTTATTTATTCAACGTTAGTCAGTAGATAAAATACTTTTCATCTTAAATTAATTCAAGGGATAGCATAACTTTTCATGTGAAAGATATCTTGCGGGGACACAGTTTTGTACGTTTTGTGAGTAATGACCCACATACACTTTGTCTTGTTAACATTTAAAGAAATATCGTTAGCCATAAACCAATTTTATACTGTACTAGTCAGCTCTGCACCCCTGGCTCACTGTCGCTGGCCAAATCTCATTATCCATTTTTATAGAGAGCAATTAAATATAGCTTAATAATTTTGATCAAAATTTGCTAATTTGTTAATACGAATGCATCCCCAGAGGACCGCAATTAGCCAGTGCGAGGCTCTGTGCGAAACTATCGTATTACAATAACAATCATTCCCAATGAAACTTAAGAAACCACCCTCAATCAATCCTTTTTGCCAACCTAAACGTATTTTAAATAAGTTTTCTTTTATTAAATTATGTTGCAATAAAATTTATTTTAATAAAAAAAAAGTATATTTTTTTATTGTAATGGGTTTTTTTAAAGAAAGTTTCTCACCCCCTAAAATAATAAGGTCGATCAAAGATAATAGAGCTGTTTTTTTATTGATGAGGAGGTTTTTTTTTTTTGTTGTTGTTTACAGTCAAACTCGGTTACAACGGACTCGTTTATAACGTCATAAATGTTCGGTCTCTTGAATTGCCCATATAATACACCGTAAGTCTTGCTTACGACGACAATTTTTTTTATTAACTCATTAGTTACTACGCTAAAAATATTTAGGATATAATACAAAATATTATTATTATTCAAAATGCCTTTTTAACCCTTTCAGTCCCAATGACAATTTGACATCATTTTAGAAATTATTTTCTGATCGTCTATAGCCATTTATGATATCAAAAAGCACATCATTCGATTCTCCAAACTTTTTTCGATTAGAAAATATTTTTTATTAATCCCAATAGATGCCAGCCCTATTATTTTTTTTAAATTATTATCAGAAACATGATGATGCCAAATGGCATCACTGGGACTGAAAGGGTTAAAGAAGGAATTCTTTTTGGAGAATTTTTTAACATTCTTTTTTACTATTTAAATATGATTTTATTTGCCAAATTATGCGATAAGTCACCAAATTTGAAATTCATTTTCCACCTAAGAAATATTGAGAAATTAAACTACAACAAATATCATATCAAGTAAAAATAAATTCCATAGAAGTCATTTTATAGCTTTAATAATATGAGGATATAATTCGTATTTTACATTATTTATTACACTTTACAATCCAACCTTGTTTATAAATGCACTTGTTTTTAACGTCATAAACATCCCTTGAATGAGTTATTGTAAATCAACAAGTAAATACACTGCTCAAATTATTAGGGGAGCACTTTGCGTACTTTTGTTACGTTTCAGTCTCAACTTTTTAATGTTTTGTCTAAAAATCTAAAATTTGTTAAATAGATTCATTATGCATCCAGAATGAAATGGTAAAAAATAGGGGGAGAAATCTTAATTTTTGAAACTAAAGTTTAAGGGGAAAAAATTGGAAACTTTTGATTAAATTATAACAATGGTTTTTTAAAAGCTTTATTTGTTAAAAATAGTTTAAATCTATTTTTAAACATCTAAAAAATGCATGCACGAAGAAGTTAGGGTCAATTTATTTGATAAAATTGTTTCAGAGTGAATTTGATTTTACCATGTTTTTCATATTTTCATTTAATTACAACAAACATTATTTAATTTTTTAAAAGAGGTGATTCTTTCATCTAACGATACATAAGTGCGAGCTTAACTTAGTCAGAAAAAAAAATTGCAAGCTGATGATTCCAAAATGTAATCATTGGGGGTTTAAACCATGCGCTAGCCTAATTGTTGTAAGCAGTATATTTCTTTAGAAACATTAAACAGGGACCAATCGGGGATCTAATAGAAAAAAATTGATTTCAAAATAGGACAAAACAATTTTTTTTATCAAAACTGAATATTTTTCAATTACTATTAAAACCATCAAATTTAACCAATCTAAAACTTTATATAAAACTGATTAAAAAATAATCGACGAAACCAAATTCATATTTAAACGACACATATAATTTATCAAGAATAATGGAAAATTCCATTTTTTTTTCAAAAGATTACTACTATCATTAATACAACCACCCCGAAATTCGTTTTGTAACGCTCCGTTTTTAGGCCTTTTAGTTCTAGAGGACCAGTAATTATTAAATTAAAAAAAATATATTTAAATAAAAAAAATTAATTAAACAGATTTAATTTAAAGAAAAAAACTTCTAGTATTAAATTAAAGAAAAAAACTACTAGTATTAAATTAAAAATCTTATTTAAAAAAACGCGCACGCATTTAAAAAATAATTAATATTAACTAAGATGAATTATTTAATAAACACAATTAATATTAATAAATTATTATATTTATTAATAAATATTATTAATAAATAATAATATTAATTAACCTATACCTTGTCTCAAAGTAAAGTAGTGTACCACTATATACCTCTTTGCTCTCAATGTTTTTTTTGTTTAAATCTTCTTTCCATTTGAGTTGGAAGAATAGTTTGCATTATATAAATAAGCGAACGGTCGCATAATTAAGAAACTCGTCAATTAGCAAACAAAATAACAAAACTCATCATTTAGCCAACAAAACTATCTTCCTTCTCAAAGGACAGATTAATCGACTTTTTTGCTGTTGTTTTACAACTTTATTTCATATAACAGTTTGTTTGGAACGTAGCGCCATCTAGCATCAACAAAAGAAGAAATGATTAATGGAACAAAGAAATACGAATGTACTTTGATTATCTTCCTTCAAACTCCTTTCTTAAAAAGAAGCAGTAAAGTTTGCTCGAATTTATACCGTACCCATTATAATACATCATACTATTAAATATCAGGTTCAATCCCGAATTAAAGTTATTCGTCATTGGTCGTGTTTAAATACCGGTCGAAAATAGGATCAAGGTTCTTTGAAATTTGATAATATGGGAAAAAGAACTTTTATTTATTTAAGATAATCAAAATTCAAATATTTACATGTTAAAGACAAAATAAAGCTATTTTAAATTTTTTAAAAAAATAGATTGCTCTGGTTGTGTTTTTATCTGAAATCAAAACACAAGTGGTAATTCTTATGGCCTGTAGGTGGCGTCATCTTTTAACTCTTAATATTTAAAGATATATTTTAAATATATAAATATGACTATAACCAGTTCCATATAACCATTTCTATGAAATTTGTTGACTATTTTATTTTAAAAGAAAATTGATTTTTATGTTGAAAATATTTAAAAACATTGAAAAGTAGTTAAAAATTTTTTTTTATAATTTATTAACTATTTAAACTATATAATAGTATTTGGATATTATTAAACGCGACTAAAAAACAGTCATTAAAGGCATTTTTTGCTTTTGCAAAACATAGTTCTGGTGCTATATATTCGAAAACCTAATTTTTTTAATTAATATATTTTTAAAATTACCAGTCATTATAAAAAAATATTTCTCTTAGGAAGTTTGTGTAGCTGCCTCTGTAACCCACAGTCTACGAAAAGGATTCTCAAGATGGAGATGATTAAGATGCATTAAGTCGCCTCGGTTTATATATTACTATTAACGTTGTAATCTGGAATAGTGGCTGTGAACGTGGTAAATCAGCGCCACCTAGTTGTTGATTCCGTTGATTGCATATTGAGGTTGCGTGTGTGGTGAACTGCCACATTTGCAATATTAATAAATTACTTGATTGGGACTTTGGAAGTTTACTATTCTTAAAAGTGCATCTCCATCTGCGTGGGCAATAAACATGAAAACACTTAGTAAATAAAGCTAAGAAAAGTTAATTCCTTTCTACGAATCATAAGGGCATATTACTAGCATCTGGGTTTGAATTTGTAGCCAGGGAACTGGCACCGAATGCGCAATGGGTAAAACAAGAACTCCACAGAAAATTTTCTTTGACTATACCTGAATTCGCTGACTTCGTGTTAAATCATTGCAAAAAACATTAAGTCGTCATTTAAATGTATAACTTTTAATTTAGTTATTCGTCATTTTTAGTGTTTTTACCGGTCGAAAATAGGGTCAAGGTTCTTTGAAATTTGATATGAAAAAAAACCCTCTTATTTATTCAAGATAATCTCCAATCGAATATTTACATGTTAAAGACAAAGTAAAACTATTTTAAGTTTTAAAAAAATTAGATTGCTCTGGCTGTGTTTTTATCAGAGTTAAAAATACAAGTTGTAATTTTTTATGGCCGGTAGGTGGCTGTATCTTTTAACTCTTAATCTTTAAAGATGTCTTTTAAATTTTTAAATATGACTATAACCAGTTCCAAATAACCATTTCTATGAAGTTTGTTAACTATTTTATATTAATAGAATATTGATTTTTATGTTGAAACATTAAAAACATTGACAAGTAGTTAAAAATATTTTATAATTTACTAACTACTTAAACTAAATATTGGTATTAGGATATCATTATTAAAAGCGACCAAAAAAAAGCCATTAAGGCCCTTGTTTGCTTTTGAAAAAGTTAATACTTATTTTGTATTTTAAAAATAGTTCTGGTGCTATATATTCGAAACCGAATTTATTTTTATTACATAAATTTACCAGTCATTATAATAAAAAAATTTCTTTAACAAATTTGCATTATTTATGAAGATCAACGTAAAATTAATAATTACGCATAATTTAGAACCCCAATCAAGTGACGAGCCGACACCTGAGTAGGCACCCAACGCTACCGTTAAAGGCGACATCGTACGCAGGGTTGGGACTTTGGAGCATATTTAACGTGCACTCTCTCTATACGGGGTATTATTCGTCGTACATTTCTGGCTGCACTAGCCGTTTATAGGTCGACATAAAAATGTAAATTATAACAGTTTGTCATTCAACTTTAGTGTGAGGCTGTAAGCTACAAAAACTTTGGCACACCCCTAAAGAAGCCCTGGCATCACCTATGCCTTTGTATTGTTGTTGTCGTTGTCGTGTGTTTCCAGGCCTGAAAGACAAGAGTTGTGAAGTAGCATCCGTAGGCACAAGGATTTGAGTCCCCTTGAGGGTGGATGTCCGACTTCTACTTCTAGAGCGCACCACCTCCTCCATTTCCGGTTCGGCAACCACCAATCCATTTCTCATCCTAATATAAATTAAACACACAAAATACCCAAGTTAATTCCCACACAATTCATTTATGTATTTTGTACCAAATTACTTTTTTTGGGGTTGAAAAATGTCAACAACATAATCATTCCCAATGAAACTTAAGAAACAACCACTCAATCTATCCTTTTTGATTGAACGTATCACACTACTCCCGCCTGTTTTTACGTGAGGTTGTGATCGATGAAATAATTTGATAATATCTAGAAATATAAAGATGGCTCAATGTCGTTCGCATATAATACGAAAATCCCACATAGGTAGAAAATTCGGACCAATGTGAATCTACTTCGGGAGAGACGTCAGTGGTTTGGCGAGGTCTGAAACACAACTTTGCCACAAAAGAGCGATGCAGATGCGAAAATAGAAATATAATTTTGTTTTTGAGTTAAGGGAGTTGTTTTGAGTTGAGTAAAATAAGCGGACTGTCTAGTTTTAAATTCTTAATTGAAATTCATAAATTAGTTGAAATCTTTGTATCTGTGTTATTGTTATACTATGCTGGGAAAAAAATATTTAAAAAAATAGAACAAATGAAGTTACATAGTTGTTTTTTCATTGAAGTTTAAATTATTCCTT
The DNA here is from genome assembly GCA_019343175.1 of Oedothorax gibbosus. Classification (NCBI taxonomy): domain Eukaryota; kingdom Metazoa; phylum Arthropoda; class Arachnida; order Araneae; family Linyphiidae; genus Oedothorax; species Oedothorax gibbosus. Next base: position 408,104 of record JAFNEN010000019.1, on the reverse strand, counting down.
CCAAGTTAAGAGTACGGAATCAAACCTATTGTTTAACACAATTTGAAAACATGAATTGCTGTAGAAATCTTTCATACTGAATATATAAATATATACTATACAAAAAACACATATTGCAGATTTTAAGGGAAATTAGCAGAAAAAATAGAAAGTGAAAAAACTTTAAATAACTAGTTAGGATAGTTCTTTTCGAAAATTAGTAAATAACAGTTAAAAAAAATAGCATAATAATGTTTTTCTCCCAGAGCTGTCAGTCAACACCACCAAACACTATTCCACAGGAGGTATAATTTAGAAACCCTGTTTAATGATCACAAACGAAACGGTTTCAAAACTCGCCAAGCATATGAATACGTCATTCAAAGTATGATTATCCTTGGTGGGATTTTCTAACTTATGTGGGATTTTCGTATATGCGTCCCGTTCCTTTTAAGATTTATCCTATCCTATGCGTTCACGTTCTTTTTAAAAAATCGTTCAAAAGAACGAATCTTTTGATTCTTTTTCGGTTGTCCGGCAAAATTAAATATGTTTCTGGTCCTGTTTTCCTTTTTTTGTTGATAAAAAAATACGATGCGTAACATTTTTCGTAGATATTGATGGTATCTTTAATAATTCATAAATTATGTAATGTAAACACTTAAAATCACAAAATAGGTTTTAGGTACCACCTTAACTTTTATTTCAACCTTTACTTATGATAAAATGCATTAAATAAGTTTTAAAATACAAAAATAGTACATTCCCGAATAACACTCAATACCGTAACAGACTTTCATTTGTTTACCTTTTAGAAGAGCGCCAAAACGTGGCCAAATATCGTCCACGCAAATTCCAAAAATTGCCTATTTCACTAAAAATAACAACTATTTTTTAGCTTTTACGAATTCATAGTCAATTCATTGAATATAATACTATAATAAACAGTACTTAAAATTACAGTTATTAAGATTATTATTAACGAAAACTCGATAAAATAGACAATGCAAGTTGGAACAATTCTAAAAAAACTTAAATTACACAACTTAAAACTTGCTAAATACAAAAAATACTCAGTGCAAAATGTAGCTCAGACAATTCCTTATTCATAATATACAATATAAAAGTTAAACATACCTAAAATTTTGCAGATTAACCAGATTATCATAGAACACTCATTATTTCAATCAACGTGCTATGGAGAAAAAATACAGTGGGTCGAAAAAGTTGGAGAACGGAAGTGGAGCAGAGCCGATCGGCCAATGAGATTGCAGATGCTTGCCTGCGTGCAATCGGCAGGGAAGCTTGGTGGCGGCACTCTGTATAATACTTACTATTTATGAGTCACCTAACTCTACCTGAATTCGCTGACTTTGTGTTAATTTTTTTTCAATGATTTAAGTTGTCATTTAAATGTATAACTTTTAATTTATTATTTAGTAATTAATTATACTAATAACTCAATCAATCCCTAACTAAAGTATCATTATTGTTTGAATAAATGACATAAGATGTGACAAAAAATATTTTTATCTAACTATTTTAATTAAATACTATTTTCTTGATAATAAATAGGGTTGCAAATGATATTGCAATCCATTCACACAAAAATTGATAACTGACTACTGGGGAAAAACTGGTTCTGGTGCTATAGATTCGAAAACATAATTTTTTTAATTAAATTTTTTTTATTAAAAAAATTACGACTCATAATAAAAAAATATTTTTTAGGAAGTTTGCATTATCAATAAAAAGCTGAGAACTCCAAAATGTCCCTTAACAACAAGGTTTTACTTTATAAATCAATGATATGGCCAAATTTACTCTACGCCTCCCCAGCGTGGGCCGCTGTTCGCAAGACACACAGAAACAAACTACAAATTTTTCAAAACAAAACCCTGAGAAGAATGACAAATGCTCCTTGGTATGTGCGAAACAAGATTCTACACAGAAACCTTAATATTGATTTTATTGACTCGGCAATTCTTTCTGCATCGCATAACTACAAGACCTCAATTGAAAAATCTGCATATGACAGCCTTAAAGACATTATCTCTTATGAATCATATAGTCGAACAAAAATACAAGCGTTCATGCACCGTTCATCACGACCCTTCCTGGTAATACCGTTATGATAGTTAAGTTTTCTTCTAACTATTGATATTTTTACAATGGCGACAAGTTGCACTTTGACTAGCATTGTTCTGTCAATTCCTTAACGATATTTGTTCATTTTTCTTTTTACACTCTTTTAATTGTCATCTTCATCTTTGTGTTGTCTTAGACAAGCCTATCGCTTTGCCCTAGGGTGTCTCCTACGGGTTTTCCACATTTATTTTAATCCTGGACCTTTGGTTCACTTTTAGAAACCATAAACGCTCTCCCATTTTGGGGTATCTTAGATGGAGATGTAAGGACGCTTCGCGTCGGTATTTCGTATTGTTATTTCGATCTCAGATACAATACTGAGAACTTGAGAGTTGCCATTGTTAAAAGTGCTCCCGTTTTCTTCCGGAAGGAATCTTTCTGTATTCTTGTGTGCTTGGCGGACATTGGCGACAGGGAGCCGATTTTCTCTCTCGGTTCTTCTTTCACGGTACAAAGTGTGACTCTTGTCCACTGATCTCTGGCGTGAATCAGGGTTGCCGCGAGAGAAAACAAAGTGAGTAACCGATTTCCCTACACCGGTTTTTGGCGATGACTCGCTATTGTTGCCAAAGGGCTGATGGAGACGATTCCTATGCAATGAAGTTTTTTTACCCCTGTAGTCCTTCAACTGCTTTTTACTAATTAAAAATGTAGGATACTTTTAGTTTGATTTTATAATGTAAAAAATAAAGGTATATTGATTTGGATTTACAAAAAAAAGAAGACTTATAATGCAAGGTGGCGCAAAATAAAGTGGCCCCGACATGGAGCTACGAATGCTGGGAGATACTTGGCGAGGAAAACTATTGAAGCCTCAAGTCGTATTCAGAAATTATTCAAGCGTTCAATGGTTTCACATGGCAAACCTTGTTTTTGCATTGATTTTTGACTTGGCAGCATTTCGTATCTTATCCCTACTTCTAAGACGGGCCACTTTTATTTGCGCCACCCTTGTACACATCATCTGTCACTAATTATTGAATTGAAAGCCATAGCCATATTTGTTTCAGTGATTAACTTTTCGACTATGAAATCACCATTAAATTTTCATAATTCATATTTTTTGGGTTGTTTTTGTTTTTAAAAAAACTAAAAAAAATAAAACAGACATTTTTGCAATTTTTTTTATAGCTAGATAGTTGAATAACAAACTAAACCGCACTGCGAATCTTCTTTTTCAACCAAATTTTTTGATAAAGCGTTAGAGCAAATAACTATTTTTACAGTTTATAGAAAGAGTATTTCAACTGTTGGTGCCTATTTATTTTTCATTTTTTTTTTATGAGTTCACAAATCTTTGAAGGTCACAATAAAAATAAAGAAAAGGAATAACGAAAACCAGCCAATCACACAATTCCGCGCGAATAAGATTTGGGAAATAATTTTAATTTTTTATTTAGGTTGGCGCCGTTAATATTCCACACATGCTATCTAACGATGAATATTTTGTGACCATTGTTAAAGTGCTCCCGTTTTTTCGGAGATCTTTCTGTATCTTGTTGCTTGGCGGACATTGGCACAGAGCCGTATTTTTCTCTCGGTTCTTTTTCGCGTACAAAGTGTGACTCTTGTCCACTTGATCTCTGCGTGAAAAACAGGTTGCCGGAGAAAAAAGAGTAAGTTCTTAAGGTTTTGCATATTTTTCCAAAGAGTTTATTATTTTTTTCCAATTGCCTCAATGATATAAAAAATATACGTTAAAAATTTTGAAGTTGTTGACTTATAATACTTGTGAAGGTGGCATTTTAAAGACTATCATGTGGGTTAGGTTAGTTTGAATTATCGTCGCACTAAAGCTGGGGATCCCGCTATAGGTTGACCACTTAACCGGGACATATGCCTAGCACCCCAGAGCCCTTGGTCACGAAAGCTGAATTGGGCACGGCAGGCCTTGACCCACTAATGGGCTGTTGCGCCGGGGAATTTAGTTGTATAGTTTAATTAATTGGTTAGTTTCTAACAAATTACTACGTGATTTTCAAGATATACTGTCATTGTTTGCCTTGTTTATAAGTTAGCTGCTTCGCATCTTCAAAAAAAAAAATTGAATTAACTTTTATTTATTATTTTCATGATATACTTCGCTAATACCTGTTTCAAACCTGTTGTTGTATGCACTAATTTCTTAAAAACTAATTTTTGTGCAATTAGTTTTGTATTTAGTATACTAAGTAGTTCAATTTTCAATAAAAACATGCTATAACAAATGGATTTTTCTTATTTATTTTACTTAATTTTTATTTAAAAAAGCATTATTTATCTATATAACAATACAAACATTAGTATGTTAGGTTAGATTAAGTTGAATTATCGTCGCACTAGAGTTACCCGAGGGCTATTGGTGACGGGCGTCGTAATTTAGAACCACAATCAAATGACGAGCCGACACCTGAGTAGGCACCCCAACGAAACCGTTAAGGGTGACATCGTACGCAGCGTTAGGACTTTGGAGCATATTTAACGTGTACTCCCTCTACACGGGGTACGTATCATTCGTCGGACATTTTTGGCCGCACGGCCGTTTTATAGGTCGGAGTTATTTTGGCGATGCCCGGACTCGAACCTGGGACCTTCCTCGTGCAAGGCCGAACGCCTTAATCGACTAAGCTCCCCAGCCCAAAACAAACAGTAGTATGAAAAATAAGTACTAATGTAAGTTCATATATAGTAATTAGTAAAAAAATTATAAGTAAAAATATGCATTTACCATGGAAATTTAAATGAAAAAAATAATTTCAATTAAAAATATTTTTAATTTGAAATAATTCTAATAAAAAATGATTAAAATGAAAACTAATTTTGATTAAAAATAATTTTAAATGAATATAAAAAAAATGCCTCCCCCCCCCCCCGAAATTTTTTTTAGTTGCTCCCCCCCCCCTCAGAAATATCCTAGATCCGCCACTGGTGTTACCATAATTAAAATATAGGTGTTACCATAATTCAAAAATAGGTGTTAACATCCCTACATAATTATGGCTGTATTATATTTGTCGCCAATAGGCGAAAGATACAATTCGCAATAACAAAAAAACTGCATAAGCTTTAAAATATATGTATGGAAATTCATCAGTCACATCTGGGATTACTAGGTGTCAATTAAATATCATACAAAAGGGTAATGAAAGAGCTAGATCGTGTAGTTAACCACTAACCATCATGTTTATCAAGTTTTCAAACGAACTTGAACTCATAAGAACGGTTGGATAAATGGTACTATGAATTTCATCAGAATGTGCTGTTATCGGTGAATCGGAACCACGCCACGCGCTGGCGCGGGACTAGCAGTCAAAGTGTTAACTGATGAAATGTATCAGTGTGATGTTCGTCTAAGCACTCTACATTTTTATTTCAATGTTGTGACTTGCTTTACTAACATAACTTTGTTGCCATAGAGGGTTGCGTGCCCGGGATCAGTATATAAACACCGTTCATGATGCATGAGACAATGAAGGCTTTTATTTTGTATGCACAGATTTCGTGACTGGTAAATCCTCAAAAAGGGTGAATCATTCAGATTGTACCAAATTGCTGGCCGTTCGTATGCGTGATGGGATAGGAAATGTTTACGAAAATGCAAATATTATTTGATCTTTAAGGGAAATGGAGTATAACGTGAAAATGTGTGATGGGCTAATGCAGCAATAACCAGTGCATTTGTTGGGAGAACTCATTAAAACCTATTCTAGACTATTTAAGATTTTTTTTTGCTACCAGTATAAAGTTCGCCATAAAAACGTGTGTTTGGTTTTTTTGTTTAACGCAAATTTATTATAATATATACTGCCATCAGACCTGCCAACTCCCAGCAATAGCGGATTTTCTTTCTGAATGTCCGTGTTTTGTATACTAATTGCTGGAAAAGGAGAAACATTCAACTTTCTCTTGGCGCCCGAATTCCGAAAAATGGTTTCGACCAAGTGAAATTCGGAGAGTTGGCAGGTTGATTGTTTGAATTGACGTCGCCAAGTTGGCAGGTCTGCGCAATTAGGTGAGGTTAGTTTGAGCACTAGAGCTAACGAGGGCTATTGGCGAAGGGCGACATAATAGGGACAGTATCGCTAAAATACCTTCCAATATTAATTAAATTATAGTTTAAACCCAAATATAACAAACGTATATATTTTTTTTGCAAAATAAATCTTTAAATAATTAATAAAAATCATTTTTAAATGGCTTTTTTTCATCGGTACGTCACGTGAACACAAACACGTCGATTTGGCTGACGTCACTAGTATATATAAACCAACCGGTGTGATGTTTCTTTTCTTGCAATTAAACTGGATTTAATCTAATTTACTATTAAAATAAGAATTATATAGATAATGGAAGAAGGTTTTACAGAAGCGGATAGTTCAAATTTGCTTAAAGTAGATTCCAAAATGGGGGTTCAGAGTTTGTTTACAGTTACTATTGACGTCATAGATACCACGTGACAGCCACAAAGCGTTTTCGAGCGCAATTTTTCGTCCTAATTTTAAAATTCATTTTTATCCCTTTTTATGGGGTATTTGAAAAAAAATACGGGTCTAATATTTTTGGCATAAGAATATTTTAAGCCAATAAATTTTTTTTAGTCAAATACCCTATTAGGTGAGGTTAGTTTCAGCACTAGAGCTACACGAGGGCTATTGGCGAAGGGCGACATAATTTAGAACTACAGCCAAGTGACGAGCCGACACCTGAGTAGGCACCCTATGCAAGTTTAAGGGCGACACCGCACGCGGCTTCAGTCGGTTCTTTGAAGCATATTTTACGTACACTCAAATCAATACCTCTGGGGGTGACAAGCCAATTCTGGGGATCCTCTAGTTGCCTCTGTTCAAAAATTAGATGGATCCACTTATGTGTGTGTGTTGCTGTTTCTGTCTTACTTGACGAAGGTTTAAAAGCGGTCGCTGACAAGCACACAACCTGATATATATTTGACCACCAACCACGTACACTCCCTCTGCACGTAACTTTTCGTCGACGTTTGGCTGCACGGGCCTTTATACCGAATTTTTTGCGACGCCGGCCAGACCGGGACCTTTCGCATGCAAGTTATACAAATTAATTAGCTAGCATATATTACGTGATACTAGAGCAAATCACTGTCGAATATACATGTACAGCTGAAAAAAAGTTACCACTTGTGATTATTTCGGCCTTTATTCATCCTAGAGAATCGGACCTTTTTGTTTTTGTTGATAAACAAGACCAAATTTTGAGTTTATATTTCAATTTTATGACAAATTTCAACACGAAATGCCAGTTTTCATTCATTTGTGAGCACTATTGAGTTGTAGACTAGGAAAGTTCAGCGCCCGTTATGTTAAATGAGTTGCGCGAAAAAAGTTATCTCACGCACTAAATAATTAAGATACGAAAAAGACTTTCTTTTACTGAGTAGTTGTTATAATAACCCAAACGAAACATAAACTTGTGTTATTTAAAATATTTTATATTTTTAAATAATTATTTAAATAAAAATATATGTATGAATATAAGCCCCTTAATTTTTTTACTGAAATAAATTGTAAATTACAAATTACTTTTTAATTTCCCCTTCGAGGGCTATATTAAGTTTGAAAGTGTACGTGAAGGACAAATACGGCCTTGTGAAAAGGAAACATTGAAACAACGATCTTGAAAATTCTTTAGTATCACAAAACATGCAACTTTAAAGTATAATCATGATATTAAAAAAAAATTCTGTAGTTTTTTTTAAAAAACATGTTTACCAACCAAAATATTGACGACACGTAATATCAAACCAAAGCGTCCTAGATTAAGAGGGATCGTCAGTCCCATAGAGCTAATACATTAGTTTTGGAATCCCCACTTCCGCAGAAGTATTGCTTTGCCATGTTAGCCCTTTTCACCCAGGTATGGGAAACAACATAACATCCAAATGAAACAAATTTGAAACGAAAATGTCATCTAGTTATTTAATTATATATATTTGAAGTTTTAAAATGCCAAAAATATACAGCAGATGGCGACACTATTTTAAAACTTTATCAAATAATAATTAAATAACCGGATGATATTTAATTTTCAATTTTGTTTTAAATTGATGCTATGATGATTCCCATATCTTGTGAAAATGGGATAACATGGCAAGGCAATTCTTTTGCAAAAGTTGTATTTCAAAAATGATGCTTTCTTGGGGCCGCCCCTCTTAACAAACGTGGGCTTGTACCTCAGGTTGCGTCCCTTAACCTTAAAAGTGTCATTTTTAAGTTTTTTGGCCCCCCCCCCCCTTATTTTTTTTGGATTTTTTTTTTTTTTTTTTTTTTTTTTTTTTTTTTTTTTTTTTTTTTTTTTTTTTTTTTTTTTTTTGAACAAATTTTTAAACATGATATCTGTTTGATAATTTTAAGGGAATCAGGTGGTAAACCATAACTATGAATTACGTGCCACCTCACCCCAGGAATGTGAGTAACCAATGGAATTTGTTCAAAGCAGATCAATTTTAATTTTTGAATTTGGTAGAAAAAAATCTAAATTGCGCTATTTGAGCTTATCTCAGGTTAGTTAGAATTAAAAATTGCCAAACATTTAAATTTAAAAAAAGGAAAATTATTCCGCCATTTCATAACTTTTTTTCTTGGTAACTTTGAATATTTTTGTAACATGATTTTCTGTTTGAAATTTTTTTTGAAGGGAATCAGGTGTAAACCATAACTATAGTAAAACCGTGCGCTATCGCTCACTCTCCAGAGGAGAAACGTAGTGAAGAACCAAGAGGGAAATTTGTGCCAAAGCAGAATCTATTTTAAGGTCGGTTTGCAGGATTTCGTAGAATAAAACAGTACTAAAATTGCGCTATTTTAGAAGCTGTTATCTCAGGGTCTATGTCCAATAGCTTTGTGAGAAAAATTTTAGGCATTGATTATACTTTTGTGATTAATGAAGTAGGATCATTTTTTTGGGGCAGGTTTTTTTTCAGCTAAATTTTTTTAATGTCAAACTCAATTTTTTTTCAATAAACACTTATAAATGACCCAAAATATAAGATTAGTAATTTAAATAATAAAATATAATTTATTTACGTAATTAAGTAATTAAGTTAAATTTTTAATACGTATTTTTTATTTGAAAACCACAATTTTACTATATTTTTCAATTATTAATTAAAAAGAAATATTATTAATATTTAATCATTTAAAAAAGACACAAAATGCGTTTTTTAATACATTCAATAATTTATCTTTTTTGAAAACATACTTAGAAAACATTGATAGAGTTGATTTACGGGCTATATGTGCAGTTCTACCAAAATTTTTCATTTCAGGTATAAGAAACTTGTGAAATTTGTTTTTTTAAAGTCGCTTTAAATAAGTGTGAAAATGCCTATTAGCGGGTTCTTAAATTACAAAAAAAAATCAGAAAGGCTTATTTGTGAAAATAAGAAATAACGAGGGATGGCGGTTTTTCTACAAAAAAAACCGGTCTCAAAGAAACCGGTCATTTTTAGCCTACTTTTCTTTTTTTAATTCGCAAGAATTAAAAAAATGAAAAAGTAGGTATTGACATGCGGTCGATGTCCGTCTGTCTGTCCGTCTGTCCGTCCACCCCTTCCAAAATCGGGTTTTATCATTCGGATCTAAAAAATTCTTTTTTTGTAAGAAAGCTATGACCTCAGAGACCCAACTTTCATACTTTTTGTCCACCTGTCTGTACGCCCGGACGTACATAAATCTATCTGTCGGCGAATTTCCCATTGAATTGGTATTGAAATTCAATTTTGAGTCATTTAAATCACTGTTGCCAAATCAACAATGGCATGAGAAACTTTATTTAAAAATATTTGAAGCAAAATAATTTTGTCATGAATCATTTTGGAATTACGTCATAAAATTTAGCACAATGTGATTCGTTGATTGTTCATTAATTGTTTACCAAGAAAGCGGCAAGGCATATTTTTTTGCATAATATTCTGCTTAGTTTTAATTTACATTTATTTTTTAAATGCAGTTTGGAGTTTCATTATTTTTGTTATTAATAAATATTTAATTATTCTTCGAAATACAAATAAATCGAGCAGACGATAAATAATATTATAAGTTATTTGTGAAAGAATGTTAAGGAAAATAGTTGATTTTGGCTTTTAGAAGTTTAAATTGTAGCTGGATGCTGTGTTTAGCGATTTTTTTCTAATGTGTGTAAATCTAGTGTAGAAACGATTGTTGATGGCATTTACTGTTATAAACCTAGTTGTTTCCCGATTAGAATTTCAGTAAGTATTTAAGTAACAGGAAAGTAGGCTATTTTAGTTCTTTAAGAACTTCTTGTTTCTGAATAATTTCACCTAAAAATTATATTTATGTCTGCGGTAGAATTTGTCATGAATAAAAAAACTAAATATCACATCTACTAACGGTACCTATAAGGCCAGTATTTTACTTTTCATTGTTCATATTTAGAAAACGGGTGCAAGGTGGATCTTTTTGATCGAATTGTAGAGTTTTAGAACATTAAAATCTACAAAGGTAAAGTAAATGCTTCAGAACAATTTAACTTTAGTAGGTGGTCTGATTGGGGGATTTAGTGGGTGGTCTGAAAAACGAATGGGGATTTTATGAATGCAGTATTCAGTTTCAAAACATTAAAGAGACTAAAATAGTATACCCATATTCATTCAACCAAATTTCTTGTTGGTCAGTGTCATTTAGTTATTAGAAATAAAGTATTAAAAAAGGACTTCGAAATAAAATAAAGAAAAACGCAAATAAATTCATCATAAAGTGCATTTTATGTTCCAATTTTTTTTTACCGTAATATCTTATTATTATATACACAGATAGCTATGACATAAGCAACGGCAAATAATTAAAATTCAATCTTAAATAAGCGCATGAAAGCTTTCAGGTTAGGTAAGTTTGAATTATAGTCGCGCTAGAGCTACACGAAGGCTATATTGTCGACGCGCGTCGTAATTTAGAACCACAGCCAAGTGACGAGCCAACACCTGAGTAGGCATCCAACGCAACCGTTACGCAGCGTTAGACTTTGAAGCAGATTTGACGTGGCTACTTCTACACGGGATATTGTCGGATATTTTTGGCTGCGCGGGTCGTTTATAGATCGACAGTTATTTTGGTGATGCCCAGACCCGAACCTGGGACCTTTTGCATGCAAGGCCAACGCCTTAAGGGTAGTCGGTTGGTTCTATCTCGCCCATGTTAATGTTCCTAACTTTAGGAAAATATTTCTCTATATGAGATATTATGAACTTTGATATATTTTGTTCCTTACATATAGCTCTTTGATTTAAACTGAGGAATTTTAAATATATCTCCTAAAAAAATATATAACTTTAAATCTAATTTGTTTTTTTTTAATACATATTTTTTAAAAATTCAATGTAAAAGTATTTTTTTAACACTTTTAAATATTCTCAGTTTAAATAACAGAGCTATATGCAAGGAACAAAATATAAAAAATTTCATATTGATATCCCATATAGTTCTTGAGAAAAATGTTCCTAAAGTTAGGAAAATTACATGGGCGAGATAGAACCATCCGGGACTACCCTTAACCGACTGTTCTCCCCAGCCCCATAAAGGGTTTAAGAGGTCTCAGCGCGAACCTTTTTGTTGTTGCAACTATTCGTTGTGGCTTGGTCAGAGACCCTTATAAACCTTCGCATAAGAAGCAAGACAACACACATAGTGTCCATTAATTTAGAGCAGAGGCCACTAGAGGATCCCAGAATTGGCTTGTCACCCAAGGGTTGATTTGTATGACTTGAGGACTTTGGACCACATTAACGAGCACGACTCCGCATATACTGAAAACAAATCCATGCTTCGGGATTCGAGCCGAACTCAGAGGCCCCAAGCAGCTCCTACATGCGCGCGGTCGCGCGACTTGTGCCACACTACTATTCAACCTAGGGACCATATAAAAGTCTGGCTGCTAAAGGCTCGAATTTGGCGAATGGTATAAATACGTGATCGATGTAAAGCGGAGTGGATTGATTGTAATTAAGACGTCGGGCTAGAGTGACCATGTGACTTGCGGCTCCATAGTAACGCGCTCACATTCGAATCACTCTTCTTCTACTGGAAGAATCAGCCGGGGAATGCCTCCTTGCAGGTAAGCTTTTCACACTGTTGCGACAATGTGGAACTCCATATAAAGCTCTGATTTTTTTTTTTAGAAAAAAAATTTATTATTGAACCAAAAATTAAAAAAAAATTACCAAAATTTAAAAATTAAAAAATAATTACCAAAAATTTAAAATTATTGAACCAAAAAATTATTATTATTGAAAAAATATAGTATTGAACCAAATGTGAGATATTGGTCCTTGCATTGTTACGACAACGTGGAATTCTACATGAAGCTAGGATTTTTAAAAAAAAAAATATTAGTATTGAATTTAAAAAAAATCAATAGTATTGAAAAAATAGTATTGAATCAAATGTGAGATATTGGTTCTTGTATTGTTGCGACAATGTGGAATTCCACACGAAGTTCGATTTTTTAAAAATTTGCAGTACAATAATATTGAACCAAATGTGAGATTGTTCTTCTCATTGTTGTAACAGTGCGAAATTGGCTTTTAAGTTACACTGAACCAAAATTACAGTATTGGTTCTCGGATTGTTATGACAATATGGAATTCCTTATGAAGCTCGTTTTTTTTAAAAAAAATTATTAGTATTGAATTAAAAAAAATCAATGGTATTGAAAAAAGTAGTATTGAACCAAATGTAATATATTGGTTCTTGCATTGTTGCGACAATGTGGAATTCCATGATGCTGTTTATTTTTAAATTGGCCGTGAAGTTACATTGAACGAAAATTGAGACATTGGTTCTCGCATTGTTGCAACAAAGTGAAATTCCATATGAAGTTCGAATTTTTTAAAAAAAAATGTCAAAATATATTGAATCAAATGTGAGATATGGTTTCTCATTGTTGTGACAGTGCGAAATTGCTTATTTTGAAATTGGCTTTGAAAGTTTGAAGTTACATTGAACCAAAATTAAGATATTGGTTCTCTGATTGTTGTGACAATATGGAATTCAATATGAAGCTGTTTATATTTAAATTGGCCGTGAAGTTACATTAAACCGAAATTGAGATATTGCTACCTATATTGTTATGACAATGTGGAATTTCAAATGCACTAGAAAATTTTAAATGAATTATGGTAATTTGAAATTTTTGTTTTTAGAAACGAATATTTAGATATTGGTACCTTCATCATTATTATAATGTGGTGTTAGTAGTCAAATGTACTAGAGAATTTTAAATATGAATATTATGGGAATTTGAACTAAAATAATAATAAACCAAAATCGAGATATTTTTATACACAGTGTTGTGACAACTTAGAATCCTATATGACTATAGCAGTTTTTACTGTTATGAAAAACTGAAATGAAGTGACACTGTTAGCAAAACGTGAGATACTGACATCGTGGAACTGTTTTAACATTATATAACTCATTTTATAACAATAAAAATATCAAAAAGATTCGTTTAATTTCGTTTGGCGTAAGTATTAAGTGGTTTGTAATTTGTACACTAAAACAATAAAAGATTTAAAAGGCTTTTTGAGCAAAAAAAGCCTCAGCACATTGTAGCAATTTCAAAAAGGCTATCGAAAGTAAAAATGGTCATTTACAATATCATGGATTAATGGATATTAATCTCCAATTGAATCTCAAATTAATTCATGACAATTGCCAACTAATTCATTTTTTACAATATATTTTATTTTCATCATTTGTTAGCTGACAAAGTAAGAATTGCATGTTAATAAATGGATCATTTAAAAAGTTTTAAGAGCAGATTAGGTAAAACAAAAAAAGCAAATTTAACAACTTGTTTAAATTTATGTTTAAAACCACTTAAACCACACTTCACACAAAATATAATTTTCAAGATACCCTTATACATCGTAATTTCAATTTTAGTTATAACATATTCTTGTTTTATTTTATTGACCGTTACATTCTTTATGATTAAAAAAATAGTTAAATCCTGGACGAAAAACTTTTTTGATAAATACGTTTACATAAGTATGATATATTTTCATTATTGTGAATCGAACCAATCTTCAATTACTGTTTTATTAAATCCCATTCTTATTGGTGTTATGTAAGTTTAAATTTCTGAACGTGTTTTTTAAAAAATATTTAGAAAAAAGTCAATTTCAATTCGATACATCTCTAAAACAACTAATAGTGTTGGGGATAGAATTTATGAAAAATATCGTTTATGTACTTATAAAATTTGTCTTTATGATATTGTAAATTATGAGTGTTTTTTAAAAAATAATTGTTAAAGATGATTTTTAAATTTTCATAATTGTTTTAGAATTAATAAATATTTCAATTTCACTTAGAAAAAATTGTGAAGAATATGCTTCATAATGTTGTGTACGTCAAAAAGAGTTTACTTTTACAAAAAAAAAAAGATATTTATTGACTCACATTGAAATTTCCGGGTATAAATTTTTCTAAATGTTTTTTAAAGTTTTAAATAAAAAATATTTGTATTGAAGAAAATTACGAAATGACGGATAAAAAGTATATTATTTGTCCATTCTACCATACATAAATTTAAAACGAATCGTACAAAATAACAATAAAAGTGATAGGGCACATTCTGCTATGAGTAACAAAAATGTCGCGAAAGGATTGTGCACATAATGCACTAAAATCGGAAGCCTCCTCCAACGAATTTATTTTCGAACTCAGACAAAAAGCAAACACAAATCCCTAACCATCTATCTTGACGATGGGACACACCCAGTTTCACTATGGAAATAATGCATCTAATGCACAGCCTTTTGGTAGGATGCCAAACTGTAAAAATTTGTGTTCTCACAAGATGACAATTTGGGCCTCTTTAATAAGTTGGCTCCTGGATATCTCCAGATTGTAAATAGGGATTGGATCTGTTATATCGCGGGCGGGTAACCAGAAATCAGTAAATATTTAAATGTAACGATTTTTTAGTTAATTTTTTTTTGTTTTGTTTCCTAAATATGTTTTCCCAATTCAGCTTTTGTTTACGAAATAGTTATTTATTTTGGCTACGATCCTAAGAAAATATTAAGTCTCTTTCGAGGATTCTTTTAAATCTAGGACATTGCGCACAAATGTGGTGAGTGCAGTTTTCTTAAGGTTTAGCTTAGTTATTGCTTGAATTATTAGCAATAATATTTTGTTAATTATTAAAATTTAGAAAATTAAAAATGAAATGATTTAAAAAATAAAATGTAAACATTTATGTGTAATAAAATATATATAATAATATATAATAAAATGTATGTGGAAGAATATTTCAAATAAGGATGGTTTTATACTTCCGTAGTATGAGTGCTGTCTAAAAAATTTTAATTACATTGTTAATAGATATTTAAGTCTAATGAAACAACAGAACGCTTGCGTTTATTTTGTAAACCCAAGTCTTAACCTTCAATTAAATTGACAATGTTTTTAATCAGGAATATTTACTTTAACAATTCAATGGTTAATGCTGTTTCCAAAGACAAATTAACCCTACTATATACTTAAATTGATTTTGTGCATATTTTTTTACCAATCAAAAATTTAGGTAAAAATTAATGTTAACCATTGTTTGTTTAAAATCTTAGCATTTCAAATTTCTTACAACGTTGCATTCAATAGTGGTCGTGTTTACACTAATTTCGATCTAATTAAAAATTACCCTTTCGCTAGTTCAACAGGATTTCCGCAATTTTTTTTTTAAAAATCAGTAATGAATAAGCGAAACAGAAAATATATGGCTCAAATACGTGCACAGGAAGCAGCATGATGCTCATATAAAAGTTTTAGAAATTTTTATCCCCCCCCCCTTACTTTTGGACAGGGAACCAAACGACACTTCAAAAAATCGAATTTTCATTTCAACTTTTATTCGATGATAGTTAATTGTAATGTAACTTATTTGCCAGCTTCAAATGTCAATATTTCAAAACATCGAATTTCAGCCGTAAGGTACACTTCCCAGGTCAACCATTGCGTGTATCTGAAAATGATTTTATGTACAAATAAAAAAACTGGTCCATTTAACGTAATGAACATCAAGGACGGTAAATAGCTCAAAATATTAAAGCTTAACGATTTTGCGCAGTTCTTAAATGTATATATGTTTACCGTTAAAAACCCGAAATCAGCTAAAACTAGAATTAACTAGTGGGAACTAGTTTTAACTGAGGCCATTAGTTAAAACTAGTTTCCACTAGCTAAAACTAATTGTGAACGTTAATTTCTTTAAAAAGAAGTGGCAATACGTAAACTTAAAAAAAGATTTGTTTGTTGTTGCAAAGCGTCGTTGTTGCACGAAATTTAAGTCTTCCACTTTTTAATCTTCCTTTTTGCTTCATTAATTAAACATGAATCCATCATTAAATGTTTGAAAAGAGGAATTTTATAATCGTATTACGACAATGTAGTCCTTAAAAAACACATAGTACCGTTCTTAAAGGAGTCTTCCAATAACCATAACGCCTTCATTGCACTTCAGCAATAATTCTAATAACTAAACTAAACCTATTATCTTTATTTTAGTTAATTCTAGTTTTATCTAATAGAGTAATAAGTTTTTTTATAGTTAAATCTAGTTTGAACCAAACTATTTTGCTAAAACCAGTATTAGCTTGGGATGACTGATTTTAGCTAGTGGAAACTAGTTTTAACTAATGGTCTCAGTTAAAACTAGTTCCCACTAGTTAGTTCTAGTTCTAGCTGATTTCGGGTTTGAACGGTAACCTATATATATTGTTACTTTGTTCGCTAATTCAATTTTTAGAAAATTTGTAATTCACTTTGTTCATTAGACAGTAAATACAACACAGAAAATTTCAAGTAAAATCGAAAAGGAAAATAAGTACCTAAAACGTGAAAATTGATGTTTTGCAATGATGACATTTGAAATGTGCAACAAAATCATATTAAAATTAGCTTACATCCTTGCCAACTTCAAACCTATATAACAAATTTCATATGTTTTTTTGTAGAGGCACAATTTAGTGATTAAAATGTAAAATAAAAATTCGATATTTTGAACCATCGCGTCGTTTTGTTCCTTGTAACCTTAAGATCGAATGAGCCCGATTAACCAAAGTGTGTTAATCAAATGGAAATATTTTCTAATATAATCATATGGAAAATATTTTCTAAATTACATTTCTCCTGCTCTATTGAATATTTTTACAAACGTTTTATCATACAGTCCCTGGACAAATTATTAGACGCATTGCAAGATTTCATGTAAAATATTAATTACCGGGTGATATTGTACCGTTTTATTATTTTAAATTGATTTGTTTTTTATTTTTATATTATCCAATCAATTACCGATTTATTTGACATAAATAAAACAGCATTAATTTAGAAAAGCATAACTTATTTCAGTTTTTAAAAAAAGTGAAATTAATGTTAGTTAAAGTCAATATTTAGTTGAGCCACCTTTAGCCCCTATCAAAGCTTTAATTCTGCGCGGCATGCTATCAATGCAAGACTGTACTGTCTCTTGCATTTGAGGATGATTCCACACATAAATAATCTTATACTAAATAATAAATATAAATTAAACATAATTATCTTAAAATAAATACAAATACAAAATAAATTTGGTCTACAACAATTCTTTTAAATAAAAATCAATAATATTGTAGTTTAAATATACCATTATTGCATAAAAACTCTTAAGAAACATAAAATTACTAAAAAAAAAAGTGCGTCTAATAATTTGTCCAGGGACTGTATGATAAATGTAGTTGACTGCCAGGTCTCTATAATCCCACTCTTTAAAATTCGTTCGAATATTTTGTGTAAAATTATTTATTGAAATTTTAACAAGGAAATATTCGAACCCATTTCAAAAAGTGGGATTATAGAGACCTGCCAGTCAGCTACATTTATCATATGAAAAAAAAAACAATTGCAAAAATATGCAACACAGCCGGGAAAATGTGGCTTCGAAAATATTTTTTTCATTGCATTAACACAGAGGCACTTTGGTTTGGAGACCCGTGGTCAATCAGGCTCATTCGCCCTGAACCAGAAGAGCCACAGAAATGTTTGGCCAAACCAAGGTAGTAATACATAGTTTGGCTTCCACACACTACGTTTAAAACTTAAAAATGGAAGGTATTATAATCGTTCAGGTTCGTGTGTCTGTCCGTCACCCACTTTCATAGCCCAAACAACAAATGCTACAGGCAAGTGTGATACGTTAAAAAAAAGTCAGCGAATCAAAATAAGACCTTGAAAATCTCAGAAAAAAATTCGAATTCGAAGTACTTTAATTATGTGAAAAACTGCAAAATTTAATGCTCATTTAAAAAGCATAAGAAGCCATTTTTATTAGAATTGAATCGTCATTGCCATTCGCAACACTCGAGAAACTTTAATTCTTTTAAATAATAAATTAAAAGAAATTCATTTTTGAGACATCAATCAGTTTGAAATGACGTCAAATATATTTCACTAAGAGATTATTTGTATGTTGATATGAAATGTTTTGGTTCTATTTTTTTTCACAGGTGGATTCAGTATCTGAGAACAATAGCATTCGTACTTCCTCTTTATTCTGTAGCAGCACAGGAAGGTGTCGTGTGAGTATCCTTAATTCTTAATTAAAACAAGGCGACTGTAAAAGACGTCGTAAAATGGTAGTTAAAGTCGTAACATTGTCTCTTTTCGTCATTTTTACGATATGGCGCAAACGAGATGCAATGTAACTAGAGTGACTAGCCCCCTCGAGAGAGTGCGGCCAACATGGGGGAAAGAGCTGCAATCTCATAGATCGCCCGGCATTCTCAGAAGATTATCTCTTACTCCAACTTTTGCTACGACTTTTTCTTTTCTTATAGCATGTTGAGCGAAAATGTGAATGCTTTGTGATAACCGGCAAAATTTTAGATATGTTGAACTATTTTTTAATTGTATATTCTAAATTTAGAATTGTCTGAGCTACACTGTGCACTAAATATTTTTTGTATTTAGCAAGTTTTTAAGGGGTGTAACTTAAGGTTCTTCAGAAATGTTCCATCTTGCCTTGTCAACTTTATCGAGTTTTCACAAATAATAATTTAAGTTTTAAGTACTTTTTATTGCTTTACTGCCTTTGATTAAAGATTCTACATTCGAATAAAGTAAAAACAATTATTAGTTCAATTGAAAAAAAAGGAGTTTCGGGGAAGTAGCTGCAATTACATTGGTGACAGTTGGTGTTAAATGTAGGCGTTCTATTATAAGACAGAAAAATTGAATACCATTGAGTGGCTACTCAGTTATGGTCTAGGGAATTAATATATTTATCTTCTTTTGTAATTGAAAACGTAATTACAAACGATTTTTCTCCGGCAAGCAGCCCGGTCAAATACTAGCTTCAATTCCGGTTTAGCTACTTTGAATAAATATTGGTCAATGGTTTGGTTGGTTATATTAACGTCACACTACAGGTACTCACTCAAGGGCTAATGCCAACAGAAATTGTGATTTGCTGTAAAGAATATAACTTGATATTCATTTTAATATATTTCATGTGTAATTATCCCCAAAACTTAAAATTAAGCATCTTTCAATTTTTCATATATTCATCACATATTCACATTATCATTTTAATTTTAAAATACAATCATAAATTTTGGTGTGCTGAAAACTCTTTACAGCAATGAAATTAAACTAAAAATAAATAAATTGAGTAAATTCAATTAAAAAATGGTTAAAAATGACTTCTCATTTTTGTTAGTCAAATAACTAATGAACAACTGGAACTGTACACGCTTACTTTGACGGTTCAGCTACGTCAAATGTTGTATTTTATCCCACAAACATAAAATAATAAAGTAAATATTCTTGAATTGTTTTGATTAGTTGCTGAATAATTATATAAAAAAAAATATTAGTTCATGCACACATTTAGAACTAACCTATTCACCACACCTGTCTGTCTACCCATAAGAGAGCAATTAAAAAGTAAGAAGAATCATTTGTTTAATAAACTAAATGGCTCATCGGCCATGAGGTATTTCGTGTCCGCTTCATAATACCAAGATCACGGGTTCGAACACTGACTGAGCGTCAGCTTTTCTGGATGGGAAAATCGTCGACACACAGGTTATGGGATTTTGTGGCATGTAAAGTACCACTTAAGTACCCATTTAGCTTAAGTTTCTACGGCAAAATTAAATCTTAGCATACTTTTATCATCCACAGAGAGCTCAGATTCATTGTAATCTGAGCGTCTAAATGGGTAGCAAAAACCACCTAGATGGCGCCACAAAATATGTCTCGCATTATGGGAAATAGGCTGAGTCTGCAAAAGATTGGACCGCCAAAAAGTCAGCCCCGTTTGTAAAAAAAAACAGACTCGTAAATCGTTTTCGAAACTAAAAATAGAAAATGCATTCGAAAAAGTTTTCCTAAATACAGCCTCAACAACCATCAAAGATCAAAAGTGTTCCTATTCAGTCCACTTTACGGTACCAGCAACTTGTTAAATGTTGGTATGAAATTGGAATTTTCGATACCAAACCGCAAATGAATAGGATTCTTTTCTATTTCTTTCGTTTTCTGTGCGTTGCGTGAGAAGGTGCTGTGTACTTAAGGACCAAAACGACGGATTTCCAAAGACTATCTTTTGCAACGATAAAATAAGAGCTCTAATCACTATGTTGCGTGAGAGAAGCACGTGGAAAAACATCAAACACTAAACTAGGATCCAATCAGCAAATAATACTTGAAATCTTTCCATTCTGCCAGAAAAGGTATGAAAGGGAATCAATAGTTAGACACATTTGTTGGATATCTTGCATAAAATGTGATTAAATATTTTATTTCTGTAGCTTATTGGTGATAGGGATCTTACACTGAAAACTGGATGTAAATGGGATAAGTCTTAAGCGATTTTGGAATATGAATTTGAAAAATATTTCAGAGTCAAATGATTGCTCTTAGCAGGGCCTAATCTACCACAAGGCCCTTTAGGCCCAGACATAGGACTCACAAATTTTAGAGGCCCCGAAAAAATGTACTTTCTATTAACTTAAACACTGTAGACCCCCCCAAAATGTCAATATTTTCTGAGACCTCACTTGGTTTTTAGCTTGACTGACTCTGACATTGGCATAGCATGATTGGTTTGATCGATGTTATCCTATGAAATGGTAGCTAAAAGAATGATAAATCGGCCAACTAGCACCATCATTACGGGCACAACATTTTCTGCAAAGTGGCCCCCGTTGTGCCTATAGTCTGAGCTTTCCGAGATCAGGCCCTTAGAGGGTATTCCTTGCTAACAATAAATCCACCCAGTCTCCGAGTACAGTGGGACATGCGTGCTCATTAAACCGATAGGGGTCCAAAGTTAAGACTACATTAGCGTATAATGTTGCGCAAAGTTCGGTTGGGTCCCATCTCAAGTGTTGACCTTGTCACTTGTGCGCGATTTTAAATTACAAGGCATAATTCCGTGGTCTTTTAGTTTTGGACCTGCCTTGATTGAAAAGGAACGCATAGTTTGTTTTGTTTTAGGTTTTAATTTTCACATAATAATTGCTTTTTCAAACAAGAAGTGTTCATTTGCTTGAGACGTTTTTCCATTTAATTTTATTTCGAGTAAAAGATGGAATGTTGATTCTAATTATAGCAGGATCGGTTAATAACTGTTCTAAAAAATATTTATTGTATTGCATCTGTGTAACTTTGACTGTTTTGATTAAAATTCTTTGAAAGCCGTAGATCTATATTCCGTCGGCTTCTAAATGTTAAAAAGCTACACACAATCGTATTTTTTTTAGCTAACTAGTTTTGGATGAAACATAGTTCCGACTTAAAGAAATCGATGAAAATAATGGCGAACATTCAGCTATGGACGTTACCATATAAAAAAAAAACGTGTAGTCCTACAAACAAATCGTTTAAAATTTATTTTTGAGATATTTTGAATTTTGTGTTTTTGATAAACTTAGAGTATATGTGTGACAGTTTTTAACTTAACTTTTAAAATGGCTTCAATCAACACCTTAATTATGATAGGTTTTGGATGAATATTTAGATATTTGACTCTGAAATATAAATATCCCTGCAACGATGACTTTTTTTATGCACATAAGCATTGTGTATAACTCGGTTGTCTAAAATAAAACATTTAACTACAGGAAAATAACTTCAATTTGTCCAACATTAAATCTTTACATGTCTCAAAATTTAACCAAAATTAGACAAATCAGAAAATTTTGTATTTTATCCGTAGGGTTAAAATATCAATTTAAAAACATTACAATTAATACGCCTTTTCATCATAAAAACTACTTCCTATGAAATAATAGGGTTTTGGTTGAAATAAACGTCGCACTAGATCTACACCAGTGTATTAATAAGAGTAATACAAATGAGTAATTGTATAAAACTGATAAATTAAATGTTATTGGGGCAATTCGATTTTTTTAATGAATATTGATGCTGAATAGTAAAATTTTGTCCATTGTCCTGGGCACAATACTACTCCAAAAGATCCTTATGTTATTCTTTAAACTAGGCCTATAAATAACATTATTTTCATTGGAGAAATAGGTGCTTGAGGAAATTGGAGAAATGGTGCATTGGAGAAATTGTGTATATCTCTAAAAAGAAATGTGCTAGCTATGCGATTTTGTTAACTGGTTACGAAAAGAGTGACATTTAGATGCAGTTTATCCTTTTTTTTTAACGATCCGAAGCCTGAAAGACAAATAATATTTGTTTAAGAAAGAACTACTAGATAAACTTCTTGTATACGTCGAAATGTTATTTTAGTCTAAAAAAAGTCGAGCAAAAACATTCTTGTTGATCCCACGTATTTGTTTAAATATAATGCATATTTGTTTGCATGTTTTGTTGTAATGCATATTAGTTTGCATTTTTTGTGTGTATGTTGTTTCACGTATGTTTAAAGGTAATGCTTATTTATAACACACTAACTTTTCTATGAAAAGTAGACCATTTGAAAGCCGTCTCATTAGAAAAAAATAGTACAATAAAGAAATTATCATATTAACTAATTTATATCAAAAGACCTGGAAAGGTTAACTTCGACCGTCCATTTACCAGTTCTAAATGAATAGCTCGGTTTGCAATTTAAAAACCATTGGGCATTGCTTTTTTAAACCATTTGGTCCAGCTGCACATCATAATTTTAAACTAATTGTCTTTCTTTTGGAGATATAATTTGAATTAAGATATCTTTTTTTTATTTAAATTAGATTTACGCCCGATGACAATATAAGCGATAAAGAGATTCTTGACCAGCTTCTGTTGAATAGAGGATACGATAAAAGAACGAGACCAGATCGTAAGTAGTTTTTAATTTTCCGTCAATATTTTTTTCACCTCCATCAAGTTTTTGAAAAATAAAGAAAATAGGTACGGAATCGATATATATATACTTTTAATATTTATATTCATTTTAATTAGGGGTTCTTTTAAGGCTTCATTCAACGACCGGCCCAAATCCCTTGTCCCCTTTTTCTCAATGACTGATTGGTTGGTTTTTGGACACCACCAATCACCCAATCAATCCTAGAAAAAGCGAGAAACATACTGGCCATAGATGAATTTCATTTGGTGTTTCATTAAGAAAAGTATAACACGGTTATAACATTTAAAGTATATATTATGCTTATAGTTGATTAAAAGTTCATGTATGTAAAGTGCAGTATGTAAACAGTGTCGTTTTGTATCTGTTTCGGCACAAATGCTCAAAGTGAATGTATTTCAATGAGAAAAAAATATCTACTCTTGTCGGATAGCTACAAGGATTTTTTTAAAGGTTTAAAAATGTAACAACAAAAATTTAACTCTTAAATAAATATATTTAAAATAATATTTTATCTAAGTGTGAAATTAAAAATAATTGGAAACGTTATGGATTATTAAAATCTATACATATCATTTAAATAAAAAAAAAGCTTTTTAATTTCAGGTAAATATAAGAAAAAGGAACCGAAGTTTTTGCATGCAAATAAGTCATTAGTTAGAGTACATTTTCCAAAAATCAATATAAATATAAAGAATTTATTTACAAAATAAATTTTGTAATTACATTTGATGACGTGAAATCGTGATGGCGCGCAACATACATCTCCGATAAAGAAGACAATGCCCTTGCTCGAAAAACTGTCGCATCAAAAATGTTATTGCAGTCAGATTAACAATTGCGGTCGCATTTGACACAAATATCAATAAAGTCGAAAAGACATTTATCGATAGATTTCAACTATTCAAAAACACGCTAGGTGACAATGACTTTGTCGACAATGATACACTCTAAGAAAAACTCGTTGAATTTTACGGCAGAAAACCGACAGCTTGGTGTCCAGTTTAACCCTTTCAGTCCCAAGAGCAATTTGGCATCATCATTTTAGAAATTTTTTTCTGATCGTCTACTGCCATTTATGATATCACAAAGCACATCATTTGATTCTTCAAACTTTTTTCTATTAGAAAATATTTTTTATTTATCCCAATAGATGTCAGCGCTATTATTTTTGTTTAATTATGATCAGAGAAATGATGATGCCAAATGGCATCACTGGGACTGAAAGGGTTAAAACCGTAATTTTTACGGCATTCTGTGTTCACACCCAGCGTCCCAGATTCCTTTCCGTGTACGTTGTCACCATAGAGTTAGGAAGGAGAGGTAGAGGGGTCTATGAGTTCAAATGGTTTGAAGCAGGGCTGTCAGGTTTTTCGAGCTACTGCGCATCACATATTGGCACTGAGGTATCCCAAAATGCACCGCTCTAGCGGTGTTTTGAGCTACTGCGCATAACATAGTGACCGAAACTGGCACTGAGGTATCCCAAGATGCACCGCTCTAGCCTGCTTCATTTGTGCGCTACTGCGCATATACATGGACCTCTCTATTCTCTTTCATACCTCTATGGTTGTCACCGTAAGTTAGGCGAACAAAACCGAAATCCTTGCATGTGATATTATATTTTAATACTTAGGGTATCATAAAACTATTTGAGTTGTGCTTCAGGTTTTTGAAACGACCGAAAATCAATTTGATATAATTATATATAGAGTGCCGCAAATAAAAGTGGCCCCGTCATGGAGATAGGAATAAGAATATTATTGCCGAATCAAAAACAGGTTTGCTAAAGTGAAGCTATTGATCGCTTCAATATTAAGCCCAAACAAACGCCTGCTGAATTATTTCCCAGCAACCATGCTATGGTTTCACAAGCTAGTTGGAATGCAATATAAACTGAAGGTTTGTACAGATGTGCAAAAAAAAGTTCCCACTAGTGATTATTTCAGCCTCTGATCAACTCACACAGTCGCAACTCACACTTACGCACTACAGTCCCTGGACAAATTATTAGACGCACTACAAGATTTCATGTATCAATCAATGATGAACAAAATACCTTTAGAAGGACATTTGTGTTCATAAACTTAAGCTATTGAATAGAAAATACTATCTGCTATATATATCGACATCTTTTTTAATGATATGGCATTCTTTGGTATGTTTTCATCTTTACTAAAAAAAATACAGTACGTCAATAATTTGTCCGGGGACAGTAAGTGGTCTGTACTCACCAATAGTCCATGGGTAGCTCTAATGTGACGCTTATCCAATCCAACCAATGCAAAAACAGATTTGCCAAGTGAAGAACGCTTGAATAATATTTTATTTCGACTTGAAGGCTTTCAGCCGGCTTCAATAGTTTTTCCTCGCCAAGCATCTCAATGCATACCTATCTCTATGCCGGGACCACTTTTATTTGCGCCACCTTGTATATAAACATATATGATTTTCACCATTGATAACACGAAAGTTTAGTTCGGAAGTGACTTTATACCACTATTAAAAGTAAATGATTGATTTTCATTATATTTATCCAAAATACAGCAGTGAAAAGACAGTTTTGGATCGCGCTCTTTCTTTTATGGAATTGCCTATGTTAAGTCGCTCTTATGTATACGAAATACGCTTTAACAAAAGGGATATCAACTATATAGAACTATTCTATATTCATAAATATTAAATGACTACTAAAAATCTGATAGAACAGAAGTGTTTTTTTAAAAAAGAAAAAATAAAGAGAAATAAATAAATCTCAGTCGCTATTTTTACTTTATGCAAAAATAGGCATTATTCAATCTAAAATTTTCATATCATTGATTGCTTGAAATTGTAAGATTTTATACGGAAGAAATATTTCAATTTTAGAATATCTCACAATGCATAAGAGAAAAAACATGGAAAGCTTTTGTAAACAAAAATATCCGCTTATATTAATTTTTAGATTGAATGCGCATCTGATCTCAGTTTTTTTGAAAATAAATCTTTATTATGTCAAAGAAATATTCATTTATTTTTGCTTTGAAAACTTGTATTTATAAAATGAAAAGTTAAATTTGCATTTCAGCGACCTTATAAGAAGACACTAAACGTTTTCCCACATTTTATGACCCAGAGAAATCCTCGTAAAAATTTGCTTTGCTTTTAAAATTTGAAGGTTTTATCCCTTTATTACGAAATATCCAAAAAAATAGCAAGTACAAATATAAGTTAAGCAAAAGGTTTAAACTGGCAAACTAAAATCATTTTTTGAAAAATTGTGTTAGGTATTGTTTTATTGCAGATAAAAGATGATTTTCTTCCACTTTCTAATAGTTATAATTTATAGAACATTTAATTTTCACATTTTATTCATCGATAAATCACAAATGACCTTGCAATAGGCTTTTAATTTAAGAAAATACATACAAAAAAAGCATGCTAATAATTCTACAGCAAGCCCACCCAATCGTTGAACAGACTATTTAAACATAAATCAGAATAATAAATAGAATTATCTTTGTGTCACGAAAGTTTTTAAATATGAAATCACTAAAAAATAAATGTTCTATTCTAGAATTCAGCCAATTAGTTAAAAAGTGTAACCAGGCAAACTAATTTTTTTTGAAAAAGTTGTGTCGGGTATCGAATTTATGCGGCAGATAAATAATATTTCTTCCACTTTGTAATAGTTATAATTAATCGAAAATTTGAATTTAAGTTTCAAATTTTATTCATTAATAAATCACAAATAACCTTGCTTTTAATTTAAGAAAATGCATACAAATAAGCATGCTAATAATTCTACAGCAAGCCCACTAAATTGTTAACAGACTATTTAAACATAAATCAGAATAATCCATAAAATGAGCTTTGTGTCACGAAAGTTTTAATCTGAAATCACTAAAATAAGTGTTGATTTATTCTTGCATTTAGCTAAAATCTAATTAGTACTGTAGTTCGACTTTCCAAAGTAGCGATTAAAATGCAGTCAGGGTATACATTTAAAACTTAATTAGATGGCCAAGAACTGCAGCCTTTAAATTATTTAGTAGAATGAATTTTTGATGAAATATGCATTAAAAACAGAAAGTTAACATAGAATGAAAGTTCTACGAACTCTATGTATTTTTTTATATTTTGTGTTTAACTACGCATGACATTTTTACAGACAAATAATCAAAACTTTTGACGCCATCATGGCTTAAATAGTACTATTTTTATATATAGATTGAATATACTACCTGTGCCTTCCACTTCAAATATTTTTTTAACAAATCTGCTTTGGTACTAGATACAGTTTATAATTAAGAACTTCAAAACCATTCTTGATTGCTAACTCTTATAAATTTGTATAATCGGCCATATTTTGCCGAGAAAGTTTCTTATTTGAATTTTTATTTCTGCCTTATAATGGGCAATTAAATGTTCTGAAAAGTAATGTTACTATTTGTGTACATTTTTTTAAAAGCTTTAATCGCAAAATATGGGGTTTGGAACTTAAAAAGAAAGTTTAAATAAATTATAGTAATTTTTCATGTAATATTGTTTTTTTTTAGTTTTCGATTATCTTAGTTTGTACTATTCTAATCTATATACATAAAAGGCAACTTCCGTTTGTTTGTATGAGACACGAGATCTAAAGAACCACGCAACAGATCGTCACGAAATTTGGCACAAAAATTTATCTTATCTCCGGAACAAACATAGGCTAAGAATTTTTCGAATCAGACCATTCCTTCTATAGTTTTCGAACATTTTTATTCGAATTTTCTGAAAAAACTACACCACTTTGTCTCAAATCCGATCTTTTTTTACTTTCCTGATGCCATCGGCTGAAAAAATTAAAACTTTTAACGAAAACATTTAAAATTGAAAATGTTTATTTTATTCTGTTGCCATTACCTTCAGAAACTAATTTCATTATTTGAAAAATAATTGACATGTTTCAAGTGACGTAATTCCGCCAGTCTTCATTCCCGGATTTTATTGTGGGTTTATTTGATGATTTTTTTTATTGATTTTTCTGTTGACTGCATGTATGTATGCATATTTAAGCAATAAATGCATAGTTAAGCTATTACTGAACTGTGATGGTTAATAAGGCCATCGCACTAGAGCTGCATATTAGTGTTTTATGTATTTATTTTTTCGCCAAATACGTTGCCAAACTCGCCAAATTATTAACTAAAATTTTCCATTTTTAATTCTTACTGATTATTTTTTACTTAAATATGTATTATTTTTTAATTTGAGCTTCTTATCAAAGGTATTTTTGAAATTAATATTAATCATTACTATATCCAATTTGGGTAATTAAATGGAAAATTACTGGGTAATCTTCATATCTTATGTAACTAAAATGAAAGAAAAAAATAGTTAAATTGACTGTTAAATTATTTTTCCACCTCTACCCGTGCAACGTCGGGTATAACAGCTAGTACAGTTATAAATCTTAATTATCTTTAATACTCTATATTTGTTTTGTTTTTCAGCTCTTACTAAAATAACTGTGAATGTCTTACTCCATTCTTTGTCGTCTCCTGATGAATCAAGCTTGGTAAGTAAAGTTTGTTTTCATTCCTATAATGATAGCCATTTACTCGCGACGAAGGTAAGGATAGCCATTTACGGTATATAACGCACCCTAAAATAATATAAATATATAACCTATATTATTTTTTTTAGCCTACTTTTCTTTTTTTAATTCGAAAGAATTAAAAAGAATGAAAAAGTAGGAATTGACATGCGGTCGATGTCCGTCTGTCTGGCCGTCCGTACCCCCCTTACAAAATCGGTTCTATCAATCCGATCTTAAAAATTCTTTTTTATTTAAAAGCTATGACCTCAGAGACCCAACTTTCATGCTTTTTGTCCGCCTGTCTGTACGTCCGGACGGACATAAATCTATTATCTGTCGGCGAATTTCCCATTAAAATTCAATTTTGAGTCATTTAAATCACTGTTGCCAAATCAACAATGGCATGAGAAACTTTATTTAAAAATATTTGAAGCAAAATAATTTTTTCATGAATCAGTTTCGAATGACGTCATAAAATGTAGCACAATGTGTTTCTTTGATTGTTCATTAATTGTTTACCAAGAAAGCGGCAAGGCATATTTTTTGCATACAATTATGCTTAGTTTTAATTTACATTTCTTATTTTTTAATATAGTTTGGAGTAGTTTCAATACTTTTGTTATTAATAAATATTGAATTATTCTTTGAACTACAAATAAATCGTGCAGACGATAAATTATATTAAGTTAATTTGAGAAAGAATATTAAGGAAAATAGTTGATTTTGGCTTTCAGAAGTTTAAATTATAGCTGGATGTCGTGTTTAGCGATTTTTTTTCGAATGTATATAAATCTAGTGTAGAAACGGTTGTTGATGATATTTACTGTTAGGAACCTAGTTGTTTTCCCTATTAGAATTTCAGTAAGTATTTAAGTAACAGGAAAGTTGGATATTTTAGTTCTTTAAGAACTTCTTGTTTTCATATCAAATGATAGTTTTTGTAGACGTGATGAAGCCAACGCGGCTTTGAGTTTGGCAATATAAGAAATAAATATAAAGAAATTCTTATCCTCTTAAGAACTCAAAAAAGCAAAATCCTACAAGTATATTCTTCATACAAATATATACTAAAAAGTACGTTTTGCAAAGTAATTTTTAAAAAAAATTATGTTTCATAGTTACTGAGAGACACGCCCTAAGCTCTAAAAATACACATTTTTTGTGCTATAAATGCAAAAAAAAGCCGTATCACTTAGTTGTAAGTAACAGTTAATTTTAACATTATTTTTAATGCAAAATGCCTTTAAAATGAACCACTAAAAGAAATTTTTGAAAAATTTAAAGAACGCGAACTAGTTTAAAGTTATTTTTTAAAAACTCTAATATCGTATTGACCCTCGTTCAACTTCATTTTTTATAAGCAATAAATTACTGATACCTGCAATCACAAGGCTGAAAACTGATTTTCGGATTTCCTTCTATTGGACCATTTATTCTTCTTTCGAAACTAATTAACATGTTTTAATTGTTTGTGGGGAAGTTTTTAAAAATGTGCCCGAATGGGGACCCCAAGTCGCAAGAAGTTATAAATCAGTCGTATCGGTAAGGCATACATATCGGTAAGTTTGGAAAATTTCGTTTTGACCCAAGAAAACTCGATTCCGTTACCTATTTTTCGTAAACATGGGCTTAAGACGTTATAGTACAGTTTTTCATTGTATTTTTAAAGCTTTAATGCATGATTGATGGTATAATTTAATTCCGTCGTCAGAGCTGTAGCGCCTCATCGTATCTGTACATCTCCGCTTTACATAACATTGACCCATGGGCCACATACATTAATCAGACCAACGCTAATATAATTTAGGAATTTTTCATTTTTATTACAATAGCTGCTATAAGCTGCCAAAAAGTAGAAAAGAAATTACGTCGTAATAGAGATTTATCTTTGTTCCTTACCCAACTTCCCTTTTATACAACACTGCTCAAAACAATTAGGGGAGCACTTTGCGTACTTTTGTCAACCCTTTTAGTTCCAACTTTTTATTTTTTATTTTAAAAATCTAAAATTTGTGAAATAGATTTATTATGCATCTAGAATGAAATGGTAAAAAAACAGGGGGGAATCTTAATTTTTTTTTAATTTCAGGGGGAAAAATTGGAATGATAACTTTTGAATAAATTTTAACAATAATTTTTTCAAAACTTTTTTATTTAAAAAAAGTTAAGATCAATTTTTAAACATCTAAGAATGTAAGCCTAGAGAATTTAGGGTAAATTTATTTCATAAAAGTTTTTGGGAGTGCATTTTATTTTACAATGTTTTCATATTTTCATTTAATTAAAACAAACATTTGATTCTTCAAAAGACATGATTTTCCATCTAACGATAAATAAGTACGATCTCAACTTAGTGAGAAAAAAAATGCAAGCTGATGATTCCAAATGGAATCATTGGGGGTGAAAGGGTTTAAACCATGCATTCCCCTAAATTTTTTTAGCAGTGTTACATTTAACGGTCGTTTAGGTTTACGTCGTTGTGGATAAAACTCGCTAAATGGACTTAAACCACAAAGTTTTCGTAGTTAAGTTAGAAATGACGTCAATTACATTCTTTGGAGGGTCCTTTTGACAAGCGGGGCTTAATTGACCAATATGAGGAGGAATGCGAAAAGTATTTGCTGAATCGGCATTTTTCGTGGGATGCGCTCTATACTGGCCTCTTTAGATTGAGGCAGATCTTGAAGAATTTAACAAATCAATACAGTAGAACCTCGATTGTCCGATCTAATTGGGACCGTAGGTAGGGCGGATAATCGAAAATTCCGGATAATGGAGACTTCATTAAATAGTAAAACTTATAGTATTATAGAGCGACGAAAGTCCTCAAATTCGCTGCGCTGGTTTTGCAGTTGAAACACATGAGTTTTAGTGATAAGTTTTCTATGAAACTGAGACTTTCTGGCAAAAAAAAGCTTAAAAAAAACTTTTAATTTCTAAAATTCTAAAACATTACTTTCAATTTCTATTATTATTTATTTAAATATCAGAACGGAGTTCTAGGAAAAGTGCTGTTTAGTTTAATAGTAGATATCACTTGGAGTCACACACACTTATAGCAGATTCCGAAAATTTAGGTTTGCCAAAAAATTCATTTTACACTTTCGCGTTGCTGAAGTTTTGCTATCTTAAAATCACTGTAATTTCCGATTTTATAAAAACCTAAATTTCCCGATTTCATTAAAGCCGGAATTTCCTTATTTCAAAATCATTGGAGAATTCCGATTTCAGAATTGCTGGAGATTCCATATTTTTAAATCGCTGTAGATTTCTGAGAGTAGTTTCTTTTGTAAACAACCATGAGTGATATTGTTGCATATTTTTTTATATGGACTTATGGATGGTCGGTTAACAGAGAGTTTCGGATAAAAGAGGGACGGATAATCGAGGATCTACTGTATTAAATAAGTAGATATGAACCTTTTCTACTCGCAAGGCCCTGTAGAGTCACCACGGATAAATCGGACTCCGCAGTGGGGTTAGCCGAATCACAAATTTATAACTTTTCCAACTGAACCTGTTCGCCGGAAGTTTAAATTATGGGAAAAAAGGTACTCTTAAACATAGGAGAAAGGGTTTTATTTTATATTTACTCGATATAAAACAGCATAACAGTTAATAAAAAAATCAGGGCCTTAGTGAAGAAAATGGGTAAGTTTGCATCATTATTCGAACTATAATGAAAAGTGCAATCTTGATTATTAACTATTTTACAAAATAATGAATAAAAATAATATAAAAGAGAGTTGAGCATTTTTTTAGGTATTTTAAATATTGGCGTTAAAAAAAATTCCTTTATCTTTTTCGAAACCTTAAACTATAATTTGGTTGAAAAATTGCGCTTAAAGATGGTTTTCAATCAAAATAAAAAATTTGATTATTAAATTTACTCAATTATCTATTCATTCAAAAAATTAAATTTTTTTCTAAGTTGAATTTTTAATTCAACTTCATAGGCATTGAAATAGTGTCCGATTTTTGATTTACCCAAAAAACTAAGCGTGTTAAACCTTCTACTGTATAAAGACCTTTTTGACATTTAGACATATTGCTTGAGTCTTTCCCGATGACTAGCATACGAAAACAGTTTCGCAAAACTGCCCATCAAGTAAACTTGAAATTATGGTCAATTATTTATTTAAACATAAGTTCCTGTTTGGTTTGACATAAAAAAAATCATTAGGTGACATATGGCCCGAAACAATTATTTAAAGCAGTTGAAACGACAAGACATTTGAAGAGCTTAGGGGAAGAACGTTACATTTTTGAAAAAATTGAGATTCTTGCTAACTTTACTGTTAACTTTTTTAACGATAACAAGTTTCCCCTTTTTCATAAACTGTAAGTTTAGTTTATTTTTTACGGTTTTCAAGTACCGTTTTCAATCGATTTGAGTGCACACTAAAATCTTCAATACTCATTTTCTCTATTTTGTCACTTAGCACGTTTTTCAACTAAGCTCTGTATTTGTTAGACGAGCTAAGAAAAGAATTTTATCTTGTCATACTAATAAAGCATACTTTTGTCATCCTGACAACTTGCTACTTTTTAACAGTGATCTGATTAATTGAAGAGTACAGGGGAAGAACCGCTTGATTTATTAGGAGTAGTCCCATAATTGTATCTGCTTGGCGGACATTGGCGACAGGAAACCGGTTTTCCTTTCGGTTCTTCTTTCGCGGTACAAACGTGTGACTCGTGTCCGCTGATCTCTGGCGTAAATCAGGGTTGCCGCGAGAAAAAACAAAGTGAGTAACCGATTTCCTCACATCAGTTTAGGCGTTGACTAGCTTTCATCGCCAAAGAGGCCTGATGAAGAAAGTTTTCTACGAAATTAAGCGGTTTTTCCCCTGTACTCTTCAATTGGGATGAATGCAAAGTTTCAACTCTTCCTTTAATAGAAACCCATAACAAAACTTTGACATGATTTTGTCATGCATGCAAGAAACTTCTCCTGACTTTGATTTTGCACGTTTTCCAAGCCACATTCAAACATTGTTAGGGAGATGTGTCAAACTTGTCACACAATCTTCAAAAAAACTTCGGACCAACAAACAGATAATTATTTTTAATCAACTTCGCTTTCACGCTTTATAAGGCCAATATTTGATAGCAAGGCACAATTTAAGACATTGACATAACAAAAAATTGAAGTGGTATGCATTTGGGTAGGAACAAGTATAATAAAACTAATTGCAGCCACCTGCCCTTGATGAGTATAGAGTCATTTGATATTGAAATAATGAAATGGGTAAATAGCTGGAAAAAAAATTGGAATAAAATGCTTCAGATTATCTTCAATATTATTGTTATTGATTGTTTTGTAAAATAGTAAATAATTGAGATTGCATTTTCCAAATCAAACGATAATAGGGAAAACTTTCCCATTACTACCCCTGATTTTCTATAATAACTGTTATGCTGCTGCTTATATCGATTAAATAAAATATAAAGCCTCTATTCTTGTTTTTAAGAGTATTTTTTTATAATTTAAAGTTTCAAACAGGTTTAGTTTAAAAGGCTATTAATTTTGGGAATTTTGATCAAAATCGCATATTTTTAATAATTATTTCTCGAATAAAAATTGAGGAAAATTTTATGTTTTATTACGACAACTATATATAACAGAACGATATTATTTCTTTTTTTTAAAGCATGAAATGAAATCAGTTAATTCTGGTAAAATAAAATTGAATTCATTTTGGGCATTTGTTTTCAAACTTTAACAGCTTTTGAAGCAACCCTTAATGTTAACTGGGATTTTTGTAATTATTTTCCAGTAATCGATATGATAATTCACAACTTTTGAGTCCGATTAGAAATATGTACACGAAAATTTAATTTTTTCGACACACCCTACTCCGTAGATTTAACAAGAACGTCTGTCCCAGTGTACTCGGGAACCCCAGTGGTTTTTGAGAGATTTTTTTTACAAGCATAAATAATAATACAACTTTACCTTAAAAGTTTATTGAAAAAATAACCCGATACCAACAGCTAATAAAACCCGATAGCAACAGCTAAAAAAATTCACCTTTTAAGTTATCAAATCTCTATCGAGTATCATATTATTGAATCCTGCCCAGCACACTTTGAAAGGTAGGCATTTAAAAACATAATTTCTTCACTTATTCCTTTTAGAACGTATTTGAAGTACAAGTTTTTCGGCGAACTTTGATTAAAAAGATTGTAAAAATAAAGGTTTGAAAAAAACTTAAATAGCCTATTTTCCCGTTACGTACACGTTCTTAGTCTGCTGTTCACGTGATGTAGAACCTTCCAGCTTTCATTGAAATGTTTCTGTGATTGGTGGTATATGACATAGACGATCGGAAAATCCGACGGTTAGAACGGACAGGCGGGGATATGGACAGGCGGAAACATTCACAATGTCAATGTCCTACTTTCCATTTGCATTTATTCTTTCTAATTAAAAAAAATTTGGTTTAACCAGGGAGCAGACGCGGGCTATTGACGACATATTTCAACAATGATTTTTTTAGAGGAATCTCTGCCGTAAACAAATTTAAGACATAAGTTGATCGAGTGACCTTCTAATCAAATCTAAAGGTTCGGCACACTATGAAAAAAATCATGTATGTAGAATATAAGTAGACAGGGAAACTTCGTTGAAATTAAAGTAGATTTAAATTAATATATTTAAACATATGGAGAAGGTTTTTGGACGTCTTCTCGCTTTGAGAGATAGTGGCGGAGTGATTCACAAAAAATAGCGATACTCTCTGATCGACCAATTAGGTGTTAGAATCAGTGATGGGAAAGGTTTAAGGTCAACTTTTAAAATGTGCTGAAACAGTTTCTGTAGGAACGGCTACGTGGTGTGACTAGATGACGCTGTTGTTGGGATGTTAAAGATATTAATAAGTAATATTAAGGATATGTGAAAAATTCAATTTAAATTACTAAGTTTAATTGGGGTTAAAAATATAAGTTTTTGAGGGGGTTAAATCAGGATATGTCATGTATATGAGGATATTAGTTTAAAAAAAATTCTTCAAGTATAAAATACCTCATGCAGCTTCCGCTGGGTTAAAATAATGAAACTTTTCCAGAATTACGAGGTGGAGTTCCTGTTGTACCGCACATGGCGCGACGAGCGACTGGCGTTCGACGACGCGGGGCGACACAAGTACTTGAACGGGATGTCGCACGCGGACGCCATCTGGATGCCCAGCACTTACATCGTGAAGCACGGCAGCCTCAAAGACCCGCTCGTAGACATGAGCCTCAGAGTGTACAGGAACGGCACGGTGGTGCACATCCTCAGGTAGTACAACTCCTAATGGTAGGGTGACCAGACGTACTGCATTTCGCAGTACAGTACTACTTTTTGGGTTTTTCTCCTGTCTGTTTTGAAGAGTCCTAAAATACGTAAAATGTCCTGGTTTTTTAGATTTGTACTGGGAAATGTTCTGCATTTTGGGTAATAAAATTTCTCCATTAGAACCAAAATCGGAAAATTTTCTTTGTCGATATAACTCTTTACCCAACTTAACTAGAATAAATGGCTTATTAACGGGGGTGGGAAAAGTCATAGCCAAGACAAGCCGTGTGTTACAAAATTTCAATCAATCAGTATTTTCTCATAAATGGCAGAGGCAAGAGCTTTATTACATTGCAACCTATAAAGTTAGTAAATAATTAGTTAAAAATTTTATTTGTTCTAAACTGTCGAAGTGGTTTGCACTATGTATATAAGATTGAAACGGCGATAATATAAAATGAACGTGATGACTTGGAATTTTTTTTGTTTTGATTCTCTATCACTCTACTGCATTATTGATGTTGAAAATATCTGGTCACCTTACCTAATGGACAACTGGAACTACCGCGCCTACAGTGACGTCACAGAGACGTCAACCGTTGTATTAAACCCCACAAACAAACCACCCGGAAGCTTATTCGTCTGAACTAAAACGGTCACGTTACATCAAGCAATGTTTTCTTTCCCACACGCTCCGTCCCGTTTAAGTTGTCCATTTCTAGCATATAGGTTTTTTGGATGGTTGGTGTTTGATTTATTGTCATACAAGAGCTACACGAGGGTT
The DNA here is from genome assembly GCA_019343175.1 of Oedothorax gibbosus. NCBI lineage: Eukaryota > Metazoa > Arthropoda > Arachnida > Araneae > Linyphiidae > Oedothorax > Oedothorax gibbosus. Next base: position 371,009 of record JAFNEN010000019.1, on the reverse strand, counting down.
ATTAACAACTGACGTCGGTGTGTGCTAATGCATAAACTTTACGTGGTATAGTCCGGCTATCACTTTATAGCATCCCAAATATTTTGATTGTGGAACAGTCCACTTTGAATACAGGTAGAGAACAGGGTTGCCAATCCCATGACGTTTGGCGAATACAAGGGATTATTGGGTTAGTTTGGTTGGAAATAAAATGTCACACTAAAAATACAAATAGGTTACTTGTGAAAGGAGGATTCTAGTTAATTGCTGATGGTCGTCATCAATTGCACATGCATTTCCTTTCTATCTTGACTTGATCGTCAAAAGATTTGCATATAATCTGTAGTATGTATTACTTAACACATGCAGTATTATCTCGGGAAACGCTATAAGTCAAAATATAGCTATGAAATAATAGTGAACCCTATATAAGTTCGAACTGCACTTCACTTGAGAAACTGTTTCTACACCTTAAAAAAATACGCACCTGCAAAAGAAATAAATCGTTCCTTGACTCAAGGAACGACCCACGACAGACGATCTCCGACCATCGAGACTGTATAGCATCGAACACGCTCCTCTCCTTTCCCGCGCACTGCGCGTGGAGCGATCAAACTCTGCATCTTTACTTAATTAATATTATGTTATTCGGAAAACTACTAAATGTAATCATTGGAACTCTTGTACGTTCTCTTTTCTGTAAATATTAACACGTAAGATCCCAAAAAATTACTGAGAGATGAACTTGGATTCATTCTTGTCACGTGCTCCGAGAGAGCTATACCTTTCCAGCCTGGCACGTTTTACGAGTGATAGTTTGGACTCGTCTAAAATACACGTCATAGATGCTCAGAAGTGGTGGGAGGACTATAAAAGATATAAATTCATTGCTATTTTTTTATTGTTTTTTAATGACAGAATAAAAGGGGAAAGTAGATCGTCGCAGCGTGGAAAAGTAACCATCCCAAATAGCAGTCGTTAAGTTCTAGTGTATAACGTTAATTTAACAAAACCAATGATTAAAATCTGTATTTTTGTAAATTGGCCTTTCTTAAGAGGGATTGTCGGTCCCATAGAGCTAATGCATTAGTTTTCTAATCACAACTTCCGCAGAAGTATTGCTAAACCATGTTAGCCCTTTTCCCCCAGGTATGGGAATCAGCCTAACATCGAAAGGAAAAAAAATTGAAAAGAAAATGTTATCTAATTATTTAATTATATATTTTTGAAGTTTTAAAATGCCAAAAATATACAGTAGATGGCTATGGATGATTTTAAAACTATTAATTAATAATTAAATAACCGGATGTTATTTTCTTTTCAATTTTGTTTTAAATTGATGTTATGATGATTCCCATACCTAGTAAAAATGGGATAACATGGCAAAGCAATTCTTTTTCGAAAGTTGCGATTTTAAAACTAATGCATTAGCTCTATCTCTATGGCACTGACAGTCCTTCTTAAAATCTTTTTACTTTTCGTTTTCCAAACATTTCCTTTTGTTCCAAATATATAAATGAACATAAAAAATTACCATAAATTGATAATATTATAAACGATTATATACATTCATTTTATTTAAGCATTGTGTCGTTTTTCCTAAAATGTTTCGATATTAATATTTTTGGGATATGCTATAATTTTTAATTTTTCCTTTGTAGACGAGGAATTTCAATCAATTGTCAAGGCAATTTAAAGATTTTTCCGTTTGACAACCCGAAATGTCCATTTGCAATCGAAAGTGGTAAGTTTAAAAGTTTATGTGCTAAAATGCTAAAACTATTGTTTCATTAGAAGCTTATTACCCTAATAAATATTTATCTGTAGTAAGTACAAAATAAGCTACTAAATAATTATACCAGAGTCATTACTTTTTGTTTAATATTTAATAGTGTTCCTTTAAACATTTCGTGATACAAGAATAATTTAGTTTTGTTATGAATTTAAAATTAAAAAAAAAGCTATATAATTTTTTTTTTGTGGAATCATTATCTGCCTGAACTGAGGCAATGTTGCTTCCTTAAGATTTAACTAATAAGCAAATTAACTATCAAATAATATGGTTCCCTAAACCCATCATACAGGGTGGCCCAGCGGGTAGTGTTTGAAACAAATGAAAAAATAAAAACAAATAAGAGACATGAGAAGAATTTAATGACGGTTATTGAAAGGACATATTGGGCAATTAATGATAAAAAGGTTCGAAGTGCCCGCCATATTTAACAAGGACAGCAGTTAGGCAGTTCTCGAATCCAACCATACTCCATACTCCTTACACATAAATTCCTCCTTCCTCCATAATCCTTTTGTTTGGCCAATTCTTTTTTGGAACTTCTCACAAAAGCTAAAAAAGCTTCCCACAAAAAGAATTGGTCAAACAAAAGGAGTATGGAGGAAGGACGAAGGTATTTGTAAGGGGTATGGAGTATGGTGGTATTCGAGAACCGCCTAACTGCTGTCCTTGTTAAAGATGGCGGGCACTTCGAACCTTTTTATCATTAATTGCCCAATATGTCCTTTCAATAACCGTCATTAAATTCTTCCCATGTCTCTTATTTGTTTTTATTTTTTCATTTGTTTCAAACACTACCCGCTGGGCCACCCTGTATATACTTAAAATGCATTAAAATATAATTCACTTCACAAAATTTTTTCAATATCCCGATTATAGAGAATCAAACAAGTATTATAAAAATGAAATCTTATATATTTATTCATGTTTACACTCTGAATTTATTTTTTGAATTGTATTCAACAATAGTGGCATTGGAAGAGGATGAGTTAAAACTTGAATGGGCTGCCACTCCTTTGAGCGAGGCAACATCCATACAAGCGTTTAATGCTTACCTCATCAGCAAAAATACTGGCACGTGTGGAAAAATGTTCACGTGGAGAGGTAATGGTCTTTAGTCAAACCAAATACATCAAATTTAAAACATTTTTTTTGTTACACTTTATTTATGATACACTTCAAATATTTTTTTTGAAATTCTAAACTGTAATACTAATACACAATTCTGTAACCCTTTTTGTGCTTCTGAAAATACACTGCACGGAATATCGTAAAATATTTCAATCTCAAATACAAAATACCATAACTTCAATTTATTCACTTTGCTGGAAAACAAACCCGTACCCAGGTCAAATGATTGTTCTTTAAAACTAATGTATCGCCTCAAACCTAAACATAAAAACTTTCTATTTTAAAAGTTTTTCGGTGTAAATCAGTTAATCAGGACTCAAATTATGACCCAAAGGTGCCCCAAAGACTAAATGATATGAGAAAAAGTAATTACCTTTAAAAACTATTCAAAGTGTCCCATAACAAATACACATAAAATTTAAGAAAGAAAAATAGTTTTTCCTTGAGTAGATTTCTTTTATGGTACTGCTCACAATTTTATCGTATAAATATTACAATCTGAATTAATGTGTTCATTAATTATAAAATTAAAAAATATCTATTAATAAATCATAGTCAATGCCTTAACATCAATTTATTTTAAATACGTACGCTTATAACAACACTTAAGCTCAAATTTGATGACACAGTCCATGTATAGTCCGCCTGTCACTTCTTAAGCATCTCAAATATTTTGATTATGGAAGAGTCCACTTTGGAAAAAGGCAAGGTAGATTTTGTTTTAGGCAAGAGTTACTATATTTGGCGATTCATTGCTTTTGCAGGCATATACTTCTTTAAGGTTTAGAAACAGTTTCTCAACTGAAGTGCAGTTCGAACTTGCATCGGGTTCACTGTTATTGCATAGCAATATTTTAACTTATAGCGTAGGTAATACTGAATGTGTTAAATAATACATATTTACTACAGATGCAAATCTAGTGACGATCAAGTCAAGATAGAGAAGAAATGCACGCTCAATGGATTACGGCCATCAGCAATTAACTACAATCCTACTTCCACCAATAACCCATGTGTAGTTTCAGTGTGACGCATTATTTCCAACCAAACTAACAACAATTGTCTATACTCACCAAACACCATGAGATTGGCAACCCTTCCTCCTTTACTACCTGAATTCAAAGTGGACTCCTCCATAATCAAAATATTTGAGATGCTAAGAAGTGACAGGCGGACTATAAATAGTTTCACTTTTCTAGGGAAGTTCAGTTGCCTTCACATCCTATTAGTGTTCACACGCGACAAGAACTACTACTTCAGTTCCGTGTTCGTCCCTGGCATCATCCTGGTGACATCAGCTTTCATCAGCTTCTGGCTGGACAAAGGCGTGGTGCCAGCCAGAGTCATGATCGGAGTCACGACTATGCTCAGCTTCTGTACAACGACTAACAACTTCAGGTCTTCGCTGCCAGTGGTGTCGAATCTGACAGCCCTGAACCTGTGGGATGGTGTCTGTATGTTCTTCATCTACTCGTCCCTTCTAGAGTTCGTCACCGTCAACTACTTGTACAGGAAGACGGAAGGACACCAGGGGGAAACGCTGCTGCTGCCGTGTTGCAAGTGTAGAAGAGTGAGTCTTTACCTTTACAATCTTCGCTTCAGAGGGATTGTCAGTCCCATAGAGCAATTAATGCACTAGTTTCGGAATCACAACTTCCACAAAGGAATTGCTTTGCCTTGTTAGCCCTTTTTCCCCAGGAATGGAAATCAACATAACATCGAAATGAAACAAATTTGAAACGAAAATGTTATCTACTTATTTAATTATATATTTTTGAAGTTTTAAAATGCAAAAAAATATACAGCAGATGGCGACACTATTTTGAAACTATCAATTATTAATTTAAAAAAACGGATGTTATTTTCTTTTCAAATTTGTTTTAAATTGATATTATGATGATTCTCATACCTGGTGAAAATGGGATAACATGGCCAAACAATTATTTTGCAAAAAATGTGATTTCAAAACTAATGCATTAGCTCTATGGGACTGACAGTCCCTCTTCAGAGGTACGTGTACGTGAACCTTTGTAAAATTCATTTCACAATTTTGTAATTTTTTTATTAAAAACTAGAAAATTAAGCTCTCCAAAAATACTGATACCGAAACAGCTGATATAGTATTAATTGTATTTAAAATTTTAAAGTGTAAAGTAATTTTAAAGTAAAGTGTAAAGATAGTCTTGCAAAAAGGGTCTTGAGGAAAGGTCTTGTTTTTTTAAGAGGTTAATCTATAGAGCAAGAGCCCAGGGCGCCCGAACCCAAGTTACTTTCTCACGAATGAAATGTATCGGATTAAATTTGTATTTCATATACTCTTAGTGTATGCATAACCGCTAGAGTGGACAGACGGCCAATTTGCAGGTACCGGGTGCAAGAGGTAGATAAATTATAAGTTGACTTGTGTCATTTTCTCAGGGCTGATTTTTACGTATGTTTTAGAAAATATTGTTGAAAGTTAATAATTAATACTGCCAGACACTTTCGGCTGGCCGAAACTTTTGCCAGGCGCTTTAAAGGTCCCTGTAAAGTTCAGATAGAAAATACATAGCGCCATGTCGCGCCACCAGATACGCGAGACAAAGTCCGAACTTTACAGGGAAATTTAAAGCGTCTGGCAAAAGTATCGGCCGGCGGAAAGTGTCTGGCAGTATTGATTATTAACTTTTCACAATATTTTCTAAAACATGTCGGCTCTGGACTATTATTGGACATTTGGGGTTTAAACAAAAGTTAAAATGGTTTATTAATCGCAAAAAAACTGACCGAGCTTGTTAGTTTATTCATATCACACCAAAAATGTGTAATTTTAAGCCTCAAAACCTACAATTCCGTTAAATTGGCGTGACTCTCAGCAAATGTTAAAAGCTATTTTTTCAAAATTCCTTGCAAAACATTCTTATAAATATATAGTTGTTTAAAAAAAATACGTTTATATAAAGAGTATGTGCGTAGGATTGTTTTCAAGAGCGAAGAGGTTACACCAAGTTGTGTAGCCAACTTGTAAAGACATTTTGAGTATAGATAAAATAAGATCTATAAAGGTCTTTAGAGGTTGAAAATAAGTATTTCGTGCCTACGTTTTCCTTCGAAAAAACTAACGAAAATTTTGTTTAGTTTAAATTTTATATTTTTATGATATTGTGATACAAATGTGAATCTAATTTTTGATGGACATGTCAATCAACGAATGCATTTTATTTTACTCGTTTACAGAGGTTATTGCTCAAGATCTGAAGCAATGCCCATTTTTAACCATTGTTTTTTGTTAAATATAAAATGTCACTTGTGTTTTTTCTGTGATTGGTTTGCAATATTAATAATAGTTGTGTATTTGTACAATAAAAAACAAACGAGGTTTTTAAAATTTCGTGGCCACCAGCCAAAAAACCTTGAGAAATTCCAGCGAGATGTTATATCAATTCACAAAAATCTCTTGTTGCTGAAATTACGAATATGCTTCATAATTTAAGAACGAAGCAAAAAGCACTATATGTAATAGAGTAGAAAATTTTCAACAAAAGCACTATATGTAATAGAGTAGAAAATTTTCTACATGTATCTCCTTACTTAAGTTCAAAATTTGGGGGGATTGGAATATGTCTTAAACCCTCAACATGATGATTAAGTTACCATTTAACGGATATTACAAGCAAAATTGTTTATAATTCAACCAGTGAAATTTTTTTAAATATATAAAACATATAATAAACATTTTAAACAATTGTTTTGCATTTAATTTGTTGCAAAAAATACAATTTTCTAACAAAAATGCACATATAAACGACTCTGTTGAGGGCTGAAGCGTTTGTTAAAATTTGCAATTTTTTTATACTGATGTACTCAACAGACAAATACTCACATTTTGAGGGGTCTCTCAATTTTATTTGTTCACTCCACCTTAATGTACACCGCAAAATATCCTTGTACAAAATTAATGTAGAAGTAAAACCCAGATGAAATGTTTTTGCATTTTTATAAAGATGGCGACTATTTTTTGAATGGGTTTTCTCTTTGATAGGTCGAACCGAAAGAGGATCAAAAAGACGAAGCCACAGTCGAGATCACAAGATTTGCTTGGATCCGCTCCTCCAAACTTTCTTCAAAAGAACTCTCGTTCCAAATCGAAAACGTGGCGAAGATTGTTTTCCCCACCAGTTTCGCCATTTTTGTCTTCATTTATTTTATAGTGTACGCCGCCATATTGCCTCACAACGAAGATAATTGGAAGATCCAGGCTTCGTAACGTAAATTAATTATCATTTTAGAAACTAATATTTGAAGAGGTGAGAGAGCATTCACTGTACGGGCCACCCTTTTGTAAACTTACAAGAGAGTATAACAGTATAAAATAATTCAAATTTTGTTTGTTGGCATCCTGAAGCCATTTCTCTGTACCTTTCAGATTATCTCAAAATTAAAATTCTATATAGATAACAAGTCATTTATCTAATTATCTCCTACACTCTTAGCAACAGTTATTTAAATAATAGCTTCAAAAATTTCAATGACTCCTTTACAAATATTTATACCTATTCTTTATTAATAAACTATTATTACAGAAATTGTTGAAATATTTCATCAGTATACTAGGCAATTCAAATTAGAAGTGTCCCTATCTGTAAAATATACTTAACAAGTACACCCTATAAATATGGAAGATGCTGTGGTTCACGAGTTGTCCCAACTAAGAGAAAAAACATACGTTAATTTGAAAACGCGTTAATGTTTTTAACGTACTAGATGTTGATTGACCAAGTTTGAAGGCTCGTTACAACGTTATTTAGAAAGGTTAAAATGTTGCGAGACATGCGAATGTGTGCTTGCTAGTCTAGTAGAGTTCCAATAAAATTGTTACATTTATATAAGATATATAATATTGTTATTAAAGTTCATGCATGCATTATAAACTTTTAAATGGAGGGCTCAGAATACAGGTGAACCAAGTCTATAAAATGCTTCTTTGTGCTACAGACGTTTAAAGTTGAAGCCGCTAGGCAGTAGAAAATGAAATTTTTATTTTAATTGCTGTTGCCTAGCGCATATTATCTGAACTAGGAATTTTTTCATTATTGCACTGAAATTCTACATAGATAGTACATGCAATTCCGCTGCTAACTCGAAAATGATAAAAAGTGGACTTGGTTCGCTTGCATTCTGAACCCTCCAAATATAAAAGCAAACAGAGTTACCAAATTAGTTTTTGGTAAGACAAATAAATTATCTAAGTTACTTTTTTCAAATTCTTCTTAAAAACGATTGAATCAATATGTTAGATAAGGTTAAAAAACCCTCTGTTTTTCCAAACTTCATTGTTGCACAAATTATTGAGTTTTATAAGTTGATTTTATTTATAGGATAACACGTTTTTAAAATAAATTTCAATACGCGTGCTAAATGCTTTTACTATATATTCCATCACCCTTCGCTACACTGTTATTTTTACTCGAAATCACAAGGAAAAGCCACTAAAAATATGTCTTATTTTAACTTTTTGTTCTCAATTTAAAAATACTAGTGATAACATTGCATTTGGTTTTTTGGAAGCGGATGTCATGCACATATTGATTTAATATTCATTTATTTTAAAAATGCGTCAATTTATACAATACCTTTAAGCATTTCAGTCAAATATGTCATGCTCGTGATTGTATTTACAATTCTGTACCACCTCATTATTGTGCATTTTGATTTATTTTGAAAGTTTAATTGTTATACTCTATATATTTCTTTGTTAAACTGTTAAATAAAGCATTTGGTTTTCGTTACAATTGTTTCCTTAACTCTCTGAAGTATTAAAAAACAGTACCTTTTTAAAGGATAATTGTTTATTAGTCTAATAATGAAAATTATCGATTTTCCCCCAAATTCTGGTAATGAAAAAAAGTAAATGGATCGAAATTCGATTTTTTTTAACGTTTCAGGCATAAAATAGTTTTTTACGAACAGAATAAAACTTTTGTTTCATGCATATCAAATTTTTGCTATAGATAATTTTATTAGATAGAGATCTCTCACGTAGTTATAAATTCAAATGTATGGAATACAAATTTACGATAAGTGAGATATATTTGTTATAATGTGGAAATATTATTTAAATATTTAAATGTACACTTGTCTAATGTCTAGCTATTCAATTTCGATTTTCATAATTAAACAAAAAAATAATATTCAAAATAGTCAATATTAAATGTCTAGACATTAAAAATTGCGCTTCAGGCAGTGGAAATGCTTGTTCGATTGCAGTCTAGTTCCTTTACACGGTTAAAAAAACAAAAAATACTATTTTCTTAAAACATTTTATTTTTACAGAAAAAAACTAAAACTAAATAAACAATATTTTTCTGTGAATCTATGGCTTTTTCAGTGAAATTAACAGATTCTTTCTAAAGTGTACAGTTGAGTACGGGACCATGTGAAGCGACAAAATATCTTAAAATGTTCCAATTATAGAGTTTACGAAAAGGCAGTATATGTTGTTCTATAGCTTGACTTAATAAACTATAATAGCTCAGTTTGCCGTTGACAAATCCCTGACGGCATTTACACCTCTTTCCACCTGCATAGAAGTAACTTTTTTGGGATAACGCCATTGCCTAATTTCGTTGTGTCCCCGAATAGGCGGAGCTTTTTCCAGTCTTTTTTTTGTAGTAGAGCCTTTCTCTATAGCCTGACCAGATTTGTTTCAGTGAATAATTTTTAGACCTTATAAAATAATCATTTAAGTTTCATAAATCATATTTTATCTATGCTGTTTTTGTTTGAAAAAAACCATAGAAAAATAAAACGGAGATTTGCCCATTTTTTATAGTTAAGTTAGTAAGTTAGAAGTTTTATAGTTAAGTTAGATAGTTATAGTTAGTAAGTTAGAAAGTTGAATAACAAACTAAACTGTACGTCTGGTTAACCTATCTCTCTATCAGATAGTACTGTATAAACACTGCATTTTTGTCCTAGATCTTTGCTTGGATTATAATAAACTCCCTTTTTACTTTCATATAGTTTCAATACAATTTCAATTCAATTTTAAACCATTTTCTCAACAATAGAATACGGGTTATCAATCGTAAGTTAGAAATTTATTTTAAATATTTCTAGTTTTCTACTCATAAAATTAAATTGTAACGTTTTTTCACTAATTGTTGCGATTTCTTTGATTCGCGTTTATAATTTATAGGTCATTTTGGTATTTTTCTTTGTGTGCATTATAAAAATTTGGTTAAAAAAGAACGACAGTTTTTAATATTTTCTTTCCAAGATGTTGTAAAAAAAATGACCAATTTAACCATCTGTTTAGCGCAACTTCTCACAGAGTTTTTTGAATAAGGGTTTAAACTTCTGAAACTTATAATAATAAAATAATAAGAGTCCTTTATTTTACATTTTGAGAAGTGATTTTTTTTTTTCAAATAACAAATTAGATTTTAGTCTTTTTAGAGTTTATTAACCCGGGAACGAGCGCGGGCTATTGATGACATATATTGACGAACTAGTTATTATGTTTGAAGAGGTATAGTTCGCCTGTCACTTCTTAGCATCTCAAATATTTTGATCATGGAAGAGTCTACTTTGAGAAAGGGTAAGGAAGATTTTGGTTTGGGCAAGGGTTAATATGTTTGGCGATTCGTTGCTTTTATGGGCGCATGTTTCTTTTAGGTTTAGAAACAGATTCTCAATTGAAGGGTAGTGCGAACTTGCATCGGTTTCACTATTATTGCATAGGTATATTTTAACTTATAGCGTTTCCCAATGTATAGTAATATTAAATGTATTAATATAATACATATACTGCAGATGCAAATCGAATAGCAAAGAAATGCACGTGCAATCGTTTTCCGTCCTATCAGCAATTAACTATAATCCTCCTTTCACTAATAACACCTGGGCAGTTTTAGTGCGACACATTATTTCCAAACAAACTAACCCAAAATCGCCTATGATCGCCAAACGGCATGGGATTGGCAACCCTGCCTCTTTCAGGTTCTTTATATCTATTTTCGACTGTAGTGGACTGTTCCACAATCAAAATATTTGGGATGCTAAAAAGTAACAGGCGGACTATATCTCTGCCGTAGACAAATTTAGGACATAACTTGATCGAGTGACCTTTCAATCAAATCTAAAGGTTTGGCACACTTTGAAAAAAAATAGGTACAAGAGTATATTAGCTCTTAAAAAAACCTTGGGGGGCGTCCATAAATTACGTAATGTGTTGAGGGGCAGGAAGGGGTCGATCCGAATATCACGTGGGGGGGGGGGGAGGCTTCTCGCCAAATATCCCGTAATTTTTTACCGCAAAATGTTCATCGTAAGATAGCGAGAAAATATAGTTAAATTCCAGTAATATATGTTTCTCGGCTTAAATCTGGAAAAATCTTAAATGATAATATTTATCTTGACTGTCCGAAACATATTAAAACTGTTTAAAATTGAACATAAAAAAACTATTTAAAATTGGCTAAAAAGAAATAAAAAAATTGCTAATTTTGATACCCCGTGCGCGTTTTGCCGGGCTAAATAGTAATTTGAGGACAAAACGAAGTTTCGAGATCTTTCATGGTAGTGATTGTAAAAATGCTTCCTATCCTTAAATATATTATAAAACGGAATCTGATTATAGTTTATAATACATTTAACAAAAAGAAACTTGTAGCTAAGAGTATACATAGATATTTAATTTTTTTTTTAAAAAAAAGGAACAAATATCACATCGATAGAAAAAAAGAAAATACAAACGTGTAAACTCTGATCAACATTAAATTCAACCAAGCAGAAATAAGGTAATGTAAATTGCAGTAACTTTGTCCCAAAACGTCTAAAAAAAGTATTCTATAATTTCTCGTCACAAAATTATCCTATTTAAACTTGTTTCAATTTTGGGAAAGGCTACAACGTTATCTTTCATATTATGTTTTATTCTAATTTTAGCCACACCCCAAATACCATTCAGAGAATATCCACAACTTTACATGATAGTACGTGAAGAAAACAACGTTGGTTCTTGGCGCAAATAGTTTTATTGTGTACAAATTGACACGTTTCGTTGGGGCGGAGGTCCTGCATCATCAGAACAATACACACATCGACTGAAAACAGAAACAGCCAACCAAAGGAAGGCGAAATGATACCTGGAAAGGGGTGGTTGGTTTTTGGGGAGGAGAATGCGTGGGCGTTAAAGGAAGGTATAGAAACAATCTGTTGCGAAGATGAGATACACAAAAATTTGAAACATTGATTAAACTCCCAGGAATTTAAAGCGACAGCACATGAAGATTTTTTTACATTCACATAAGCTTCATGTTATTTAAGTCTAATTTTAAGTGCTCATCACTTAAATTCAGACATAATCAAACGTATTTTACGTTTTTGTAGTTTGACTTTTTTTCTTTTGTAAAAAAACCTATACGATTTTGAGCTAAAGTTACACCAATTGACGGTAATGATTCTTTTTTTGACAAAACAGTTTTTCATAGTGAGTATTTAAAAAAACACATTTTAATAAATAAAATATGCACATTTCAACCGTTTAAAATCAATTGCCGGCTAGTAATTCCCAAAATCTATTAAAATCAAATTAGGAAGTAAAACTAATTTTAGTTTCGTCTTTTAAGGCGCTAAATGAATATTGATTAAAACGACATTTAGAAATGAATTATATAATGGTAAGTTTTTTTAACCGGTTATGTGCCAGACAGTTAACGCAGATAGCGTGGAAGCCAGGTAAAAAAATGTCTTGCAGCATTGTTTTGGCGAAAGTAGAAATAGAATGGAGGGTAACAATAGCAAGTTGAAAAATAAATACAATTTTGGTAGATGGGTCGAAGACGTTGCACTGCAGCTGTATCTGGAAACAATACCGAAGAGTTTCTAAACTTTGTAATCTAATTTTTATCAATTATATCAGATGGTGACAAGGGCAACAAAAATCTATAAAGATATAAGCCGCTGGTAGACTGGTGTCTTCTGCTTTGTTACATGGCAGACAGGGTAATATTTGAACAATTTTTCACAAATTCCATTCATTGGTTGACGAAGGATAAATAGAGGCATCGCATTCGAGTAAAAAGATTAAGAATATAAAAGTAAGAATTAAATGTAACTTACCGAAGTGTTAATGCATTGTCATAGTTTCTCGTCAATGTGTATAATGCTAAATATAAACATATAAAACCAACTTACAGTCACGAAGTAGGTAAGTAGAAAAAGAATACAAGAATTGGGGCTTTTAGTTTATAGCAGTTAAATTACAGTTACCAAATAATGTAAATATCATGGTATGGTTTGAACGCTTTTAGCTATCTATTTATAGTCTCCATGAGGAGGTGTAACCCAGCCAAATATGCCTCATAATTTGAAAGCGGTGAAGTAACATGGTCGACATATGAGCTGGTACCCAACAGAACTTTATAGACACATCGTACGCTTATGCCGTCCGCACTTTGTATTCCCCAGATTTAACGAATACGTCTGGCCAAGTGAAGTAGCCCTCGTGTAGCTCTAGTGCGACGATAATTCAACTTAACCTAACGTAACCTAACTTGTCCCAGTGTACTCTCGGGAAACCCTGTGATTTTTAAATTGCATGTTTTTTATTAAGAAAACACAATTACTATTATCCATTTTTAGCTTCTAACTGATAGAGGTTTAACAAAATTAATATAAATTTTGCTGTTTACAACCGAAATCAAGTGACAAGAAAAACCAAGCAACAATCAGGATACAGGCCCGTCCGTGGCCGAGTGGTTAGGGCGCTTTTTCATTGAACGACACGACACCGATAAATCGTACACTATCGCTTGGGACGGCATACGATATTATCGTATCGTCTAGGTAGTCGCTTTTTCACTGCACCGATATCGTTCACTGAAACGGGCCGATTTTCCGCTCATTTTCGTGTTCGTCTTTCTCCGAGAGCAGACGCATTTAAAAAATGGCTCGTCACAATAAACTACATTATCATCAATGTCTCTTATATTTACTTTATTTAAGAAGGAAAAGACGAGGTATTACAAAACTCTTCTGGGTTCACGATATTTTAAAAGCAAGGCATTCTGAAGGGGATTTTCACGTACTATTTGAAAGGCTACATAAAGATCCTGCAAAATTCTTCAATTATTTTAGAATGAGCGTGGAAACTTTCGATTGAACTTTCTAACGTGACGTTAAAAAATAAATTTTTAATTACAAGCTGAAATCAGTTTTTAAAAAATACAACCTTATTAAAACAGTTGCTAGTTAATTGTAAAAAAATTAAGAATTTTATATAAAAAAACATGCAATTTTTTAAAACTATTTAAAAACTAATTTTGTTAACTAATTCATAGATTTCAGCACCATTTTATTTACTTTCCGTCATGTCTACCCTCAACTAATTCGCAAAGAGACACAATATCAAATTTAAGAGCCATTTTTACGAAGTTTTCAAACAACAACAAACAGAAAATGTCGCCACGATTAAGAAGGATTCGTGCGTACCCACGATATAACGTGGCGATAACCGATATCGCCCGATTAGGAACGGCATAATCGTTATCGTATCGGCTAGTGAAAAGCGTCCCGGCTTCGCGTGTGTGTTTTGCGTTCCACGATATCGTGTTACTGAAATCGTATACGATTTGTCGGTGTCGTGTCGGTCAATGAAAAAGCGCCCTTAGGGCATCAGCCTAGAGATTCAACCTTCTCAGGAGTGCGGGGGTTCGCATCCCCCTACAGCCAGTCATCCTACAAATCGGATCTGTGCTGGAAATAGTAGAAAATCCTCAATTCAGCACGGATAGGTCCGAGTACACTGAGGCAGACGTGCTCGTTAAATCTGTGGGGTCCAAAGTCCCGACGGCGTTAGCGTACGATATGTCGCTCGAAGTTCCATTGGGTGCCCGCTCAAGTGTCGACCTCGTTACTTGACCAGGATTCTAAATTACGAGGCGTAATTGGCGGTGCTAAAACTCCTAAAGGAAGCTAGAAATAGGCAGTCGGAAAAGATTACATTACATCAGGATACAGACTATGGGAAGCTCCTAAAAAAGACTAGAAATAGACAGCCGGAAACGATTAAATTAATAAATTACCAGACTATGGGGCCTTAGTGGCTTTCCGATGCGTTATATTTGTCTTCATATAGCTCTCAACCTCCCGGATGACTGAGATGAAGCAACCTTAGGGCGAGCACATATCTCAATTCAACCAATCAATCAATATCAATCATACAGTTTAGTTTAGTTTGAATTATCGTCAAGCTACACGAGGGCTATTGGCGACGGGCGTCATAATTTAGAACCACAGTCAGGTGACGATCAATAATACAGACTTTGGATAAAGCTCCTATCGGGGCTAGAAATAGACAGCCGGAAACATTTCTATCTTGAGGGTTGGGTTGGTACATATATATTCCGGCTTGTGTGCTTGATCAGAGACCCGCTTATAAGCCATCGTCCAGTAAGACATACACCGAAAGAAATTTTACTGACATAGAGAGGAAATACACCCAGGGCGAAGGCGGGAATCGTACCCGCGCCCATTACAGCGGGCAGACTGCTAGCGTAATGGTCTACGATCCAAACCACTAGACCATCGGAGCCCTATTTCTATCTAGAGACTTTAGAACGCCTTTTGGCTGTTCTTTTTACATTAGACAATCGCACGGTTATTCAACTACTAGTTGCACTTGAATGAATTTGAGTGACAGTAATGAGTCCAAAAAGTAGAAGAAACTTGAAATACAATCATAGGACATGTAGCTCTAGTGCGACGATTTTTAAACTAAACTAAACAAAACAAACATAGGAACACAAGCCGGTAAGGTTAGGTTAGTTTGCATTATAGTCGCACTAGAGCTACACGAGGGCTATTGGCGACGGGCATCGTATTTTAGAACCACAGTCAAGTGACGAGCCGACACCTGAGTAGGCACCCAACGCAACCGTTAAGGGCGGCATCGTACGCAGCATTAGGACTTTGAAGGATATTTAACGTGCACTCCCGCCACACGGGGTATTATTCGTCGGACATTTTTGGCTGCATGGGCCGTTTATAGGTCGGCAGTTATTTTGGCGATGCACGGACCCGAACCTGGGACCGTCCGCATGCTAGGCGAATGCCTAACCGACTGGGCTCCTCAGCCTCTAAGCCGGAAGTACGTGGGTACATGCTAAAGTGCTAAACATAGGAACAATTTATCATATTTTTAAGCCACAGCCATATTATAAAAACTGCACTGGATTTTGGTATTACACTACAAGAAAAAAATTAGGTCCCCCCTCCAGGTTCAATCATTTAGCAAAGTCAACCAAAAGATTTTTTTCTTTTGTTCACTTTCATGCAAAGGAAATTTTCGAATAAGAACCATAAGATTTATTTAGATAATTATTTGTATTTTTTGGGGATTTATCGCTAACACTGCTGACCCAAAGTTTATATTTTCAAGTTCTCAAATTTGAAAACTGAAATTTTTGTAGTCAGCTTGAGAAAGTCCATCATCCCCACTTCATGAGTCTTTTGTTTCCATTTGTAATGTTGAATCAGATTACGCTTGAAGTGTGAGATGTCCATTAAGAGGGATTGTCAGTCCCATAGAGCTAATGCATTAGTTTTGGAATCACAACTTCCGCAGAAGTATTGCTTTGCCATCTCAGCCTTTTTCTTCCCAGGTATGGGAATAAACATAGCATCGAAATGAAACAAATGTGTGAAACGAAAATGTTATATAGTTATTTAATTATATATTTTTGAAGTTTTAAAATGCCAAATATATACAGCAGATGGCGACACTATTTTAAAATTTTATCAATTAATAATTAAATAACCGGGTGTTATTTTCTTTTCAATTTTGTTTTAAATTGATGTTATGATGATTTTTATACCTGGGGGGGGGGGGAGGGAATACATTGCAAAGCAATTCTTTTTCAAAAATTGTGATTCCAAAACTAATACATTAGCTCTATGGGACTGACAATCCCTCTTTACCCTAGTACATTAGTCTTTTGATTCTGGTTGCAATGCTTGATCGTCTTCTGCTTGAGGTGTTGTGGATCTCGCCGACTTGGAGCTCCTCCGCGACTTGCTGCCTCTTCTGGAGGAAGCTTCATCACTCATCCTGTCATCATCCACCAACGTACTCGTATCGAGTCCCATCGTGGTGCCGATCCGAAGCTTGGCAGCCTGGAACGTGAGCGACAACTTCTCCTGTACAACATTGATGCACATGGAAGTGAGGGCAAGGCCGAACAAAAGATAAATGAACGTGGCCATCATGTACATCTGGTGAGTTGGGACAAAGTCGCCGAAGCCAATGGTACTCATCGAGACGAAGATAAAGTAAAACGACTCGGTGAAGGTCCAATCTTCCCAAAGAGTGAATAGCAAAGCTCCTAACATCATGTATGCGATGAGTAAGAAAATAGCGAGGGTCACTGGTATGTTGAATTCCTCATCCACTTCTTCTTCTTCAGATGCGATGGCGAAGTCTTTTGTGTTGATTTCTTCAACTACTTCATTGTCAGATTTCTTCTTATCCTTTAAATTTTCTTTAGTGTTTTTGTCAGAATCTTTAACATCATCAGCCCCTTGTTCTGCAGGAGTCCCTGAGTTCGATTCACGTCCGTCGTATGGAACCGTATAAGACATTTTATTCGGTGCCACAGACATGTACTAAAAATGAACAAAGTTTAAATTACTACAACGCACAAGTATATAGGATTTTTAAATAATTAATCAACTATTTTTATTTAATAACGGATTATTATTTTTTCATTGTAAAATATTTCACATTTGTAACGAAATTCCTTTTCTGATGTTAAATTGTAAAGGAAGTTTAATGTACTACTACTATTTTACTTTAGCCAACGCCCATTCTTGGCCTCTCGGCCATTTGACGCCGGGCCTCTCAATCAGTCGGATGTTGTGAAAGTGCAGTGCAATGCAGTAGGTGATCAGCATCCATCCTAAAACATGGCCACAGAGCGGGAAAGTCTCGCAGCCAGTCCAAGCCGATGGAGGTAGACCCCCAAGAAGTCATGCCCGGTGGTGAGGCGCAACAGCCTCGGCTCTCTCGAGGTGTCTCGCGATAGGGCCAAAAGTGGCGAGGGTTTCCCATTGCTTCCCAAGACTCTCATCTCTTTGGGCCGCAATAGAAGATTTGTTGACATGGATGGATTCTTCGCCCTGCTAAGCGTCAAGGGGACCTCTGCTTCAGCACATTCAGCCCCTAGTCTGGCGTTAATATCGACTTTTTCGTTGCCAGGGATTCCGACATGGCTTGGTACCCACATTGGAGGATCACAATCCAACACTGTACAATGAATTCCGCCAGTTTAGAACGGCATTGAATAGTTCGTAGACAGTCAGATGGGTTGTTGTTACTTAGTGATAGAATTGTAGCCTGGGAATCGAATGAGGAAAACAGCCTTTGCAGGAGCCAAGCCTGCAGAAAGTAGTTGGCTTGTAGCCTCGTGGACTGCAGCAACCTCTCCATCATAGTTGTTGGCGTATTTTTCCACGGCCAATGAGTTTTCAAATAGCCAGGAAGTTTAATGTAAGTAAATTCTAACTGAAAAGACATGCATGTTGGAAATTCCCTATAACAACTAATGAACAAAACTAAGTAATCAAAATTAGTAGTAACCAAGTATTACAAAATTGTGAAATTTTTGATAATCAATAACCATGAGGGTTCGAAAAAGAAAAAAGGATTTGAGAAAAAGTCATTTTTTGAATAAATACCCAAGACCATTTTAAAGTAAAAGAATTTTTTTTATAGTATATAACTTTAGATACTTTTAAATATCAGTTTTCTATAATATAAATTACTTAATAAATATATTACTTGTATTGGCGTAGCTGTAGTTTGTTTTTCCTTTTTCTGGCGGAATTTTCCAGTCTTGCAGAAGAGCTTCGTATAATATAGGACTGCTTTTATCCATCGAGTAAACAACTTTCCCAAATCAGCTAGCACCATCAACAAAAATGGTATACCAATAAAGGCATAAGCAATAGTGATAGCTTGACCCGCTGTTGTCGCAGGGGCGATATGTCCATATCCTATAAATAGCACAATTAACAACTATTAGACTATTAACTATAATGGTCTACTATTACTAAGATAACCTTAATATTGAATAACTAAATTCAAGACACACTTAGAGAGCAATCAATTGTATTAATTTACTGTACATAGAGCACTGCAAAAACAAAATTCTCTCATAGCGTCCCTCACAACCATATATGACTCTACAAAGTAAGCACTTTGCAAACATATGGTTTGCCATCGGGAGCTGTTAAGAAGATCCTTCTTACTCCCGGGATCTACACTACAAAGTGAGCATCAGTGGGAGCACATGATTCATTTAATCCCGTTATCCAATTAATTTTGAAAAAAATTAACACTCAATATTTGTGGGGACTCATCAATTCAATATAATTTGAGATTTTAAGAACTAAACATACACTTTTTATGTAGTTATATGAATGCACATAGAAGCTTTGTTATTAATAAGCCATTCCGACATTTTTAATGCAATTTAATCTTTTAAAATTGAATGCTGGAAAAACTTTGCAAGCGTTTTGGTATCGTGTTTGACTCTAGATTATTTTTTATACAAATAAACGACTTATTCTTGTCACCTGTTTCAGTATAGGTATTTTTGAAAAGCTTAAACATTCTTGTTTGTTATAATAGAATAGTTAGTATAAAGAAAAACTAAAACAATATTGTAAAGTGAATTTTACGAATGTCCACGTATATGGACTGTTGGTTGGTTGGTTGGTAGACATATATATTCAGGTTTGTGTGCTTGGTCAGCGACCCGCTTATAAACCTTCGTCAAGTAAGACAGACACAACAGACAACACACACACACACATAAGTGGATCCATCTAATTTTTAGAGACAGAGGCCAACTAGAGGATCCCAGAATTGGCTTGTCACCCCAGAGGTATTGATTTGGTATGGGAACTTAGAGGACTTTCGGACCCAACAGATTTAACGAGCACGTACTCCGCATATACTCGGTAGGTCTTCAGTGGTACCGGACTCATCGCAGGACCTTCCGACCCCAACCGAGACGCTGACCACTAGGCTCACTACGGCCCCATATGGACTGTGATTCATGCTCGTCGTGGGTTACCATACACCCGGGGTTAGTTTTTAAAGCTTTTATTTTTACATTTTTATTCATGTAGGATAAAATTCTAACCAATTGTTTAGTTTTAGGTTTTTTTTAAATATTTTTTTAGAGGTAAAATTAGTGAAATATGAAATTTAAGGCTTAATTTTGTGACAAGAAAAGAATTTTTCTAAATATCAAATCGAGTGACGAGTTGACAACTTGAGACATGATGTAGCTTTAGCTTTTGATAAAGGACTGGTAGGTACCCATACTCTTGAGCTATGGGATGAGTTCAAGGAAAAACTAAATGATGTGGTGCAACAGCATGTTAAATTCAAGCGTAAAAGTTCACAAAGGAAATTGCATCCTATGTGGTTTTCCAAGGATATTAAAAAGTCCCTTAGGTCAAAGCAGAAGGCTTACAAATATGCTAAGCAAACTGGTAGAGAGGTTGATCAGGAAGCTTACAAAGTTTCTAGGAGAGAGTTTAAGAATATTAGTAGACAACATAAATCTGCATTAGAGGAGAATCTAGCTAGTGGTATTAAGGAAATTTTTAGAAGATTTTAAGAAGAAACTTGACGGTCATTGGAAACTGGTAATGTATTAGATTTATTTTGGACCAACCTTGCTGGGCCTCTGGCCTGTTGTTGGTTGACAATTTTTGTATTTGTATTTGAGTGTCTTTATCGAAGTAAATTAATTATTTCCCTAGCATTCATCAGAAAAAACTTAATATTGAAAACGAGAAATTAAACAAATCTTACCATCTAAAGTTCGAAAAATGAACGTCATACTAATATTAAACTTATCAGTATAAAATAGCACATGAACTTCAAAATATTGCTGTTATTTCATTCTGCTAGTAAAACAAAATTTAGCTTTACAGTTGGTAAAGTACCGTATCTTCAAAAAAGACACGGACATTTTTTTTCCTGAAATACCTAATCTTTAAAATACTTTATTTTATTGTTTGTGGTTACCGATTGTTTTAAATAAAATGGTCCAAGTCATTTTTGTAGATACGGATGCGTACATGCCGAAGTTAGAATATTTGCGACTTGTTTTTAAGGAAAAGTACCCAAGCGATATTGTTTTCTTACACTAAGGTATTGAAATCAAAAGTAGCCAACCTTAAATGAGTGTGGCGGTTCACCACACACGGCAACCTCAATATGCCATCAACAACTAGGTGGCGCTGATTTACCATCTCGTTCCTACCACTATTCTAAATAACAACGATAGCAGTAGTATAAAAGCCTTGGTAACTCATCTCCACCTTGAAGATCCTTTTGGTGGACTGTGGGTTACTGAGACCGCTACAGTGGTGACCCGGACGTGATCGTCACCCACTCCAATGATGCTCCTGCTACGATTGCGCTCAACCACAATTGCTACTCGCTTCTAATGCCCTCAATGCTGCACGCAACTCAACTCAACGCCCCTCGCAACTCAACGGCCAATGCTGGCACACAACTCAACCGCAGCACAACGCACAGCGAAGCAGCCTGCGCACGGTTTCTAACCTCGTTGTTTCTAGGAGGGGAGTGGTGTGGCGGTTCACCACACACGCAACCTCAATATGCTATCAACAACTAGGTTGCGCTGATTTACCATCTCGTTCCTACCACTATACTAAATAACAACGATAGCAGTAGTATAAAAGCCTAGGTAACTCATCTCCTCCTTGAGGATCCTTTTGGTAGTCTGTGGGTTACTGAGGCTGCTACATGAGGTTTTGACTGGAGAGGGGAGATATTATTTTGTTTTATATGACATATCACAAACAGTAAAATAAAAATTATTTCTTTGAGAAGTTTATATTATATTTTAACAAATTATAAAGCTCTCCATATATTGAGGAAAAGGACCAGGGAAAGGAGTGAATTTTCGCCAAACATCGCCGTTCTTCCGCCAAAGATCGCCATTCTTCCTCAAAATAGTTACCGAAAGCATTTTCCACTCATCAGTGATTGGTTTTATGTGCCCATGTGACATATCAAACTAATCCCTGACGAGTTAAAATACATTCGTTAACTTTGTGGGATGCCCACAGAAAGGCCGCCAAAAGGTAGCGCTGCTTATTCCTGCCAGTAATCTGGTTAACAAACGAAAGCAGTAGTTTAAAAGCCAAAGAAACTCATCTCAACCGTGAGGACCCTTTTGGTAGACTATAAGTTGCCGTGGCCGCTGCCACGTATTAGATGGAGAGTGGCCATGTTTGTTGAAGGTTCACATGTCCTGTCCCTGGTCCTCCGTGTAGCCCTTTACGATCTAAACTACACAATTGTGCGGGTATAAAAGAGAATGTTCAAGCTTTTCAAAAATATCGATACCGAATCAGCTGACTTGTACCAGTCGTTATTTGCATAAAAAAAATTGACGTAGTTCTTAAAGAGTTCCTGGCATTGATGCTGTTTAAGGCTGCTTTTTCGATAAAACTCTTAACATTTGGTCTCATAAACTTAAATCAGCGCCATCTGAAGGGGTCGTAAAGAGGTATGAATGTGAAGTTTGAATTATGGTCGCACCCCTCCGTGTTTGCATGGCTTAAGATGTGATGGGCAAACTCTACCTATGGTTGTAAATATAGTCCCTGCGTAGAAGAGCGCTCCCCAGAAGGTCCAGACTTGCCTCTCGGAGTCTTGGGGGACACCACTGAGTTCGTGCTCTTGCAACTGCAACTCATACTCGTGAAGTCTCTCGTTGGCCTTGTCCATCTAAAGAATGAAGACAGTTTACACTAATAAACAAGACAGACACAACAGGAATTAGACCTTTCCCCTGCTCTATAAAGTTCGATTAACTAAAAATGCAAGCAGCCCGAAGCGTGACCTGCGAACACATTGCGGTTAATAGTATGGATAGAATTTTTTTAAAAAATCGTCTATCGAAGGTTTAGAAACATTTTCTCAACTGAAGGACAGTTCAAACTTGCATCGGGTTCACTATTATTGCATAGCTATATTTTAATTTATAGCGTTTCCCGAGGTGATACTGAATATGGTAAATAATACATACTACAGATAAAAATGTATTGACGATCAAATTAAGATAGAAAAGAAATGCACGGCCATCAGTAATTAATTATAATCTTCCTTTCACCAATAAACCCATGTGCAGCTTTAGTGTGACAAATTATTTCCAACCAAACTAACCCACAACCACATCTATAAAACACGAGGATTGGCAACCCTGGTTCCCTTTTAGGTTTCTTATTTTTACCCACTTTTCCAAAAATAGAAATATCTTGGATGAAGTGCATTTTCGGCACGAATATAACCAGCTGTCACTGTGTTCTAATATTGGAGGCAACCTGGTCCTTGGCCGATGGAGGACGGGCGCATAGGCGCAACGATACTCGTCTTGTGTCGTGTTTCGAGGGGTGCTTCAGCCCATTGGAAAAGTATCGCCCCCAGAGAGGCGTACAACATGAGAAAAGCCATGAGCAGAACATGGCTGAACCATTTCTCGGAGAACGCCTTCAAATGTTCCACTACACGGACACCGAGAGTTCGCTTCTGCTTTCGAAGGGTGATGATGTGCATGGGATTGATAACCACATACTGAGGTTGCTGCTGGTGATACGAGGCAGGCCTCAAGAGGCCATCTTCGTTGGAGTACATCTTTGTGGGTTAAATACCTAGAACGATAAATAGCCTGTATGATATTATTCAGAAAATATCTTCAACTGCGCATGAAACATTCAGGAAGGAAACACGAAGGAAACAACGTAGATTATTGGCGTAAATAGTTTACTTGTTGGTACAAATTTTACGTGTTGTGTATTTTTCTGAAGAAGGCAAGTGTTTTGAGACTCGCCGAAACATGTAAAATTTGTACCAACAAATAAACTATTTGTACCAATAATCTAAGTTGTCTCTATAATATTAAAATATTGTTTCAATAATATATAAAATTTTGTCAATAATTTAAGTATGATAGTTAACGCTTTCGCTGCGGATTGATCCCTTAAGGCAGGGGTTCCCAACCGGTGGTACGCGCACCACTGGTGGTACTCGGGAATATTTCGGTGGTACGCGTGAGTGATGTGATAGCTTCTGTACGCATGAGCAGTGAGCAAACATATTACTCATTACTTTAAACATTAACATCATTTTAAAGAGAAATCTTTAACTTCAGGATCGGATGTAAAACCTAGAACCCTTTGATCTTCCGGCAAGCTCTGCTATTTTTGATGCCATTTGTTACGAGTTACTTGTGTGAGAGTTGATTTTCTGAACTCTTGTACATAAAAAAATAAACATAGAAGAAGAATAACGAGGACTTAAGAGTGAAGATAAGTTCAATTACTCCTAATGTTGATATTTTAATCTCAGGCAAACAACAACAAATTTCCCACTAAAGACTAAAAAAGTATAGTTTGTATGATGATAATTTTTTTGCTGAGTTTGTACTATTTTTTTATTTGTATGTTTTTAGGCCTATGTGTAATAAACAAACCTGTAAATTAATACTGTTTTAATCTTTCTAATTCTCTCCTTTATTATAAGCATGCTATAAATAACTATCTAACCATGCTATAAATAACTATCACTAACTATCTAACCATTAAATGCGAAGTTCTCTCAGGAACTCAATTCAAAAAGCCTTCGAACACTTTTAGAAGAGTGAATATTAGACGTTTATAATATATTTTGGTCTGGTGGTACGCCAAGAATTCTCAAAAAGTCAAGTGGTACGCAGGTGCAAAAAGGTTGGGAACCCCTGCCTTCAGGCATCAAGAACTAGCTAAGATCCAATAATGCTGTTACTAGCCTTGTGAAACCCATTGTCTACCAAAGGATCCCCAAGGTAGAGATGGATTTCTTCGCTTTTTATACACTGGCAAACTAAATAATGCTGGGGAAATTTGGCAGAGCCATCTGCTGGCATCTTTCTATAAGCTTCCTTCATTATTCTTTCACAAGAATTTTTATCATAGAATTTAAATAGACTCTAAGATATTATCAGTTGATAAATATTGTTGTTGTACAGTGGTGGAAATTGATTTATGAACTAACACTATTTTCGCCATATATCGCTTAGTATTAAGTGCTATAGATTCAAATTTTGTACGTTGTATATTCAGAGCATAAAAAAGGATTTTCACACATTTTTTTTAAAAATGATATTAAATAAAAATATATCTATTTTTAGTTTTTAAGGAACTCAAATGGTGGAAATTGATTTATGAACTCTAATCTATTTTGGACCCAGGTACCAAATATTTTACCTAGTTCTTCATTTGAACATCAGGGGAGCTTACTGTCAATGTTTATAAATAAGATCAAAGCCTACTTCATTGAAATGTATCTGTTTTATTCCCGTTTTACAAAATGGGCAAACGTGCGGGACTATCTGAAGCCGAAAAGGTAAAAATTGGCACTTATATACTATGCAATAAATCTATAAGAGAAATCAGCAACTTAATTAAAAGATCAATAAATGTAATTCATAAATATTTGAAGAACCATTCTGACTATGGCAAAAAAAAGCTTCGAAAAGAAAGGTGTAACCCTCGTTTAAGCACGAGGGACAAAAGCAGGATGATTTGACTTGCATTCCAAAAAGGTTCCATTTGTGGCAGCAGATGTACATTACAAGGCGAATTTGTTATGAAATATCACTTTCGGTAACTCCCAGAAAAGTAAGACAAATATTGATGTCGTCGAACTTATGTGGTCCAAAATGAAGGCTGGTCTAAAGTTGACTCTGCACCATGAGAACATGCGATTAAAATATTGTCATAACTACATGAAAATTGGATGGAGGGGGGAGAAATGGAAAAAAAAGTGAAATTTTCTGATGAAAAAGAGTTCAATTTGGATGGACCTGATGGTTTAAACTGTTATTGTTAGGATCTTCGTAAGGAACCAATATCTGATTTTAGCAGAAATTTTGGTGTTAGAAGTTTGATGGTTTGTGCCACGATATCTTATGATGGAAGAAGCGAGATTGTGTTTCTGAAGAGTCGGCAAACATCACTTTATTACAGATTAGTTCTTGGAAATTGTTAACGGATTCTCTGATCTAGTCTGACTTCGTCAGACTGGTGGAGGATTAGTAACAACAACAGTTCTTGGAAATTATTTTATTCTATTTGTATGGCAAAAATATACCTTTGATTATATTTTTATACAGGATAATGCAAATATCCACACTTCAAACGAAGTGAAAGACTGGTTTAATGTATAGAGTGTTCTCCATTGGGATCCTCCTGGCAATAGTCCTCATTTAAACTTCAAAGACAACGTCTTTGGTTAATTGGTTCAAATATTTTACTCAAATGGAAAGCAGTATGCATCAGTATGGAATGGGGAACTTGCATGCATTTTTTTTTATTTTTAAAATAATCTCCATGCGATTCTAAGAACATCGACATAAATTTTACCTCAATCCGACCATTAGTTTATTTTTAATTAATTTTCAAAGTTTGCGATTTGCCCCGCCCCTTGAAAACGCTGCCTCCGGCCTTCCCTCCCCGCGTGACGTCAGTAGACCCAACTGGGAAAGCCAGAGATAGGCGGCCGCTATGTTTTGCGAATGTCACTCTTCCTGATGCTTTTCTTATCGCGACGAATCCATTAAAGTTATGTAAATTCTGGAAAATATTAGTGCATACGAATGTTGCAAAGTACCTTGTTGTATTAGTACCACGAAAAAACCCTTTAGAAAAGCAGTTTTTTAATGTTCCTTGAGTAAATCTACAACACGTAGGTGTGTAACAGTAACTATCACCTAGAACCTCTGTCACTTGAAGGACTCAATCATTAAAAACTGAAAATTGGTTAAACAAAACTTGATCGACAGTTTCGTGTTATCTATGAAAAACAGAATCAATGAAGCATTAATGAAAAAAGGTTGCTTTACTAATTATTGAGATTGAATGTAAAAGTTGATAAATGAATTTCCTTATGCTGAAACTAAAATATCAACAAAAGAAATTGTTCACGTATTTATATAAAATTTATTTGTGTGTATAGTTTTTTATACAAAGCCTTTACAGTGTATGAAATTTAAATCGATAAATATTCATTTATTAAAGATATACTGTTAAAAACAGTCTGTTCATAAATCAATTTCCACCACTGTAAATTGGACAACCCAGATAAGGATTGAAATTGAACACAATGAGGCTGTTTCAAATGATGTAACTTTTCTGTCTTCATTTTTGCATATCCTGCGATTGTTTCAATTTCACTCTCGAAATGAGCTTTTTTTCATCTGCTGTGTTTTATTTTAGAGTTCTTTACGTACAACTTATTTTTATTAATGCTATTTATTAAACTTTATAGGTTTTAATGCGATTAAATTTCAATTTTTTAAAAAACATTACTGAAACGCCAATGTTCTTGGGAAAACTTCGGTTTAGATGATATTTTGTGTAGTTCGGAGAAATTAAGCGAAATTGTGGGACAGCAATTTAGCATGATTTACGAACAGAGAAAAGCTTTAGTTCTACTGAAAGAAAAAAGTTGATACACAATATTCGTTTCAGTAAGGTAAGACAAGATTGCATTGTTCATAACAAATGTAATTCCAGAAGGACCAAAAACAAATACCGCTGCCACTGGTTACCACTCACGACCAAAACATGTACATTCATAAGTTATTAAAATAAATATTAATATTAACAGTAAGAAACTACGCAAAAAAGACTTACCTTTAAAACATTGAAGTATTTTCGACTTGTTGATTATCGCAATAATCCATAAGTCAGAGTAATTAATCAGGATTTTCTAACTTTGATTGGATATTTTAAATTTTGCGATACTTCATTTAAAAAAAGGCGATATTTACAAATACGTAAGGCAACACGGTGAATCTTCATCTAAAAATCATCAAAGATAAACATCTAAAGTAGCGTCTCATTCGCTATGTTCAACGCTACCCATATAATGGATTCATGACAAAGGCGTTACTCACAACAGAAATCAAAAAACTTTCAAAGGCCCCCATGGGGAAATTTCTCGCAAACACTGAGACAGAAAAGCCGTGGCATGTGCTTAACCAAATCTTATTCCCCCTCAACACAGAGAAATGACTCGCTTTGGCTGCTTGCCCTTATTCCTGACAGATATTTTACTTTCTTTTTTTAAGGCACTGTTTCGACTTGCGTTCTGTGTCGGTGACATTTTCTACTCTGGGACAATTTTAGACAGTTTTCTAGAGACTTGGAACTAACTGTACACATTAGAAAATTATCCAGTGAACACTGATCACCAAGCACAAGTCTAAACTACTCGAGATCCGCGATTCTATGAGTAAAAAAATATAAAAAATTCGGAGTGACTTTATTACGAATTAGCTCATCATCTTTTAACATAAAATAGCTGCGACATCTTTTGTTCTAAGGTCGAAAATACAATGCTAAGGTAAAAAATTTCTGAAAGCTTTTAACATTTACACTCCAAAAATTTTACGAATCAGTTTCTTAAGATGAAATGAAAGGTTCATCTGATTTTTAGCTTCCACACTACGTTTATAACGTAAAAAGTGGAAGGTATTATAATCGTTCAGTCCGTCTCTCTGTCCGTCACCCACTTTCAGAGCCCGAACTACAAATGCTACGGACAAGTGTGATACGTCAAGAAAATTCAGCGCATCGAAATTAGAATACATTGAAAATTTCAGAAAAGAATTCGAAGTACTTCAATTATGTAAAAAAAACTGCAAAATTTAATGCTCATTTAAAAAGCATAGGAAGCCATTTTTATTAGAATTTAATCACCATTGCCATTCGCAACAATCGCTCGAGAAACTTTAATTCTTTTAGACAATAAATTAAAATAAATTTATTTTTGCGACATCGATCAGTTTGAAATGACGTCAAATATATTTCACTGAGAGATTCTTTGTATACGTGGATACGAAATGTTTTCGTTCTATTTAAAAGCGAGTAATATTACATATTTATTCTTTGAAATATAAATTAATTTTTGCAAACGATAAGTAATAATTATTGAATTTTCGAAATAAAAAATATGAAACTAGCCAAATCTAGCATGTAAATGTTTATTAATGCTGTGTTTGGCACCTTTTTATTTATTCAATATTTTCACTGTTGCCATTTCGTCAACAAACGTTACCTTTCTCTTTATATTAAAAAAAAGTAAGCTCTTATAAAATGTCCGGAGCCATAACAACATGAAATTTTTATCTTAGAACTCCATTCTTTTTCTGGAAGGTGTGTCTCCCTTATACCTCGATGCCTTTTTTTTCAATTTTCCAATTAGTTTTTTAATTAAAAATTACAATGAGTTTGACGAAATCGAAATTGTGGTTCTTTTCTGAATCTAATGGTTATTTTCAAAGTCTAATTAAAAGCATGCAGAAAAAACAACTCTGTAAATGATGACTTTAGACACGTGGGAAAATGTCTTATTAATTTAATATAGATTGTGTTTTATGCTCAGTGAGCCTATCTTTTTTAAACAGGTGTTTCTATACTTTTTAAGTATTTCAATTAAATACGATTTAATGTAATTTGGGTGATTGTTTTCCCAACTATTCTATAATTAATTAATGAGATTTCTTTATTTTAAGAGTATATATATTAATGCACAAACATTTCATTTAAAACACACTGTACCTAAGTAATTTATAAAATAAATATTTTAAATCCCTTACGATGAAATTAAAATTCAGTTTAAAAATGTTATTAAGTGTTTATGCTTTTTTGTATAGAGAGGAAAACTATTATATTTTAAATCTTGCATCATAAGTTTCAAATTAAAAAACAAATTCAAATAAGTCAAACTTATTTACAATGACAACTCCTTTCGTCACGCCATAAAAGTTCAGTCCCTTGAATTGTCCATATAAGATGTCCATATTCGATGTTATTATAATTACATCTTGCTTACAACACCAATTTTCAATTTACTCCATGGTTATAGCGCTAAAAATATATGGTTATTTGATATCCAAAATGCTTTTTAAAGACTTTTTTTAATTTGCTTTTACTATTTAAATTTAATTTTTTAACCAAATTATGCAAAACGTCAGCAAATTTGAAATATAATTCTTGCCTAAAAGTATTGACGGGGGAGGAGAAATTAAACTGCTACTAACAGCACATAGGTTTAAAATTTATTTAAAAGATGTCATTGCATAACTTTTAATTAATGATATGAGTACATAATGCGTATTTTATACGATTTACTACACTTAATATTCGACTTTGTTTACAATGTCAATTAAAGCAATTGCAATTAATATCAATTAAAGCTCAAAGAATGCAGTTAAATAACCACACACAAAAATTCAGTTCATTGAAATTTTAGACAAATTTTTTGTGCTGTTGGGAAATACATTTTGGGCCCGTTCTCATGCAGGGTAAATGCCGGCTTTCAGGAAAAAAGTCCCTCTCTAGGGAAAATTGCGTTAACGAAAACGTACCTAGGTAGTAATGATTTTATGCCACCTCTGTATGCATTGCGGTTTGTTGACCAGCGGAATATTTGGTGTCAGTTACTCGGTTATCAAATGCAAAAAAATGTCAGTTGTATTAGGAGCAATTGTGTTAGAATGCTAGAATGCATATAAAGCGAGTATGCTTTCATTTACTAAGGTTTTGTTATTTTTTCATTATATTGTGTTTTCATATTGCTACACATTTAATCATTCCTTTGAAAATATTTATTCCTAAGAGTTTATTTTATTATTAAACCTTTATTTTCAGAATTTTTGGTTAAAACTAAAAAAATCTTTGGTTAAAACTAAAAAAAATCTTTCAACTCAATTTAAACAAAAATATAATTCATTAAAATTTTTTGGTTATCATTGTAATTATGAAGTTAATTCTGGGGATCTAAAGCTAATCTTATTTGTAAGCCTTTTTAATTTTTAATAGAAAAATTGCTTTTTAAATATAATTGCCTAAAACGGCGAAAAGAGCAGCATCTTGTAGTAACCCTGATGTGACGTTAACGCTTCGACGTCGCTTCCGTGATGCCGGCATTTGCATGTGAACGGGGTTATAAGGTTTCACAAAAAGCCGCCAATTTCTTAGCACATGTGAACGGGCCTTTAGGAAAGCGAAAGTTCCTTGCATACAATATCCTAAACAGCAAGAATAAGGTTAAATCTAAAAAACTATTTTAGGGGATAGTATTTTTTTAACTAGCCAATAAGTTAGTTAATCAGTTTGAATCCAATGGAAAAGCACTGGTATCAAATTGAATGTATTACTTTTTATGAACTAATTCAAGTGTTTTGGTTACAATGTTATTCAGGTGGTTCAAAGGTGTGATATGTGTGGCAAGGCATGTTATGGTACTACTAACAATCCAGTATTCAAAATAAATCCAAATATTCAGGAAAAATTTATTCAAAATTATTAAACACAGTATGTGTGGAATAATCAAGAAACAAAGACACTATACAGTATTCATATATGCCTTTGACAACCTGTATAGTGAGCAATATGTATTGAATATGCTTTATACGCTAATCTTCTGCAGCCAGCTGTTCATAAAGCAAAGGTACATAATCATCCCACTGGGCAACATAGTAGTTTCCGGCTATAGGATCTCCCAAGTTATACTTCTTGGCAAAGCTCTCAATCTTAAAATTACCACGATGATTACCAGACCTATTTGTAAGCTTTTTCTCACTGCAATTAATTACTCCTGGTTGCTTATAAACCAAGAACACATATCGATGTAAACCTAAAAATAAAATTAACATGAGAAATAAGACTTTCATAACAATATATTTTGATTACTAGTTTTTACTGTAACACACATTTGCTGCAACTTGTCAATTCAATACATAATCAGTTACCCTACTCTCTCTGATTATGTTATTATACACAAAATTATACAAAAAAAAAATTACAAGATTAATAAAGTATACATGTATAAGCTAAGCTACTTATATATACATTAAAAAAAATATTTTGGTCTTAAAAACACATTGGTATTTTAACTAATTATAGTTAATTTAAATTTTAAATAAGTTAATATGGACTGAATTTGAGAAAATTATTTTTATAATTAGTATTTGGAAATTTGCCCTTTTATTATTTATATTTCGCAAAATACTAAACACTCTTGTGAAAAACTCGCGAGAAAAAACATTTTAATATAA
This sequence comes from Oedothorax gibbosus, assembly GCA_019343175.1. NCBI lineage: Eukaryota > Metazoa > Arthropoda > Arachnida > Araneae > Linyphiidae > Oedothorax > Oedothorax gibbosus. Next base: position 338,909 of record JAFNEN010000019.1, on the reverse strand, counting down.
AATATATACTTATTTTTATGGTTAAAAAGATGCATTTAACCTAATATATATTAAACAAAATTGTCACAACCAACTTTTTTTAAAGCTAAAAAGTTAAGTACAAATTGCTAAACAAAAAAACACTAGCAACATGTAGGAATAGAGTTTTTGAGCCTTTATATTTTCACAGCATTACATAACTGCTTATCTAATTTACAAAATAAAACCATCTTTATTTCAAATTCTACAAATTACACTTTTGAAAATAAGTTTTAAAGAATAATCTTATTTCCAAAAAAATATTTAAGCAGAAAAGCATTGCTATTGCAGAATTTTGCACAGAAAAAATTTAATACTATTATGGATTTCTTCAGTTCATAGTCTTTTATGATAGGGAAAAAATTGGTTTGCATACTTTTTAAGGCAAATTCACTAAGCCTATATAAGAATTCGATCAATATATTCTTAATTTGCGTTATTTAAAAAAATCAGTTTTGCTATTAAGTTAGAAAAATACCTCCCTGAACTTGTCAAAATAAGGCTTTACCGCCAATATTGCAGCCCCGTTAGAGAAAAAAAAAACTTGTCAATATGAAGCTTTACCGAAAACTAAGTATCATATAAAAAGTTCAGACACATTGCTTACCTGTCCCTTGGGGTGGACCTGATCCAACATACTCGGACATAACCGTTCCTTCTGAAATTCTATTTTTAGGGATGTTGACAACAAGCCAATGATGCCATTCACGATATTTAGGAGTTTTGCGACATGGAGCATCTGGATCTAAAAGAAAGTACTATACTATGATACTGGATCAATTTTGTGTCAAGTACAGTTGAACCTCATTAAATAGATTCCAAGGTTTGGTTGAATTGACCTCACACTAGAATTAAACAAGAACTAGTATAGAATATAAGGTAGCACTGAAATTATTCATGCTACCTGAATTTCACATCACCACTCCTTAAAAATTTGGCATTTGTTTAGTAAAATAATTTTTTTTATAATAAAATATTATTTTGTAGGGGGTTTTTTTAGAAAGAATAAAGACATTTAAAATTGAAAGAATTTTAAAATGTGACTGTTGCCATTTGTTTTGGATTTGGTTAATATTTCTGCATTTTTCATTATCAATAATAATGTCATTAAATATTTCATCTAAACACTTAAATTATTGGATAAAATTATAACTGTAAATTTTTCAGTTTCATTCCATGGTAACTCAAATTACATGTATGTTGTCTGGTTTTACACTTTACCAAACTAAAACCATAAATAAATTTTATTATGCTATCATAAATAATTTTTCTAAAGTAAAGGTGCTATTATTGTACCTTTAATGATTTTAACTTAATGTAGAAACATAAAAATCTTTTACAAGTATCATAGTTGTTCAACAAAAAAAAAAAATTTCCTTTGATAACTCCAAACTTTGATAACAATAACTTCCTTTAGTAAAAAAAATGGACAATGAATACTACTTGGTTCATTAATAAGTTCAAATTCTGCTCCTATTGACAATTTTAATTAATAAGTATCTTATATAAATCAATATATTTCAAGCTACACTAAATTTTACGTTATAAAATATCTCAATTATTTCTTTTATGAATTTATTTACTTGGTAACTCAGGTTACATGTGACTTAACTTAATAATGTTTGAATATTTCAGAATTCCCTTTGGAAATTTGGTTTTCAGAAACAAATTACTGTATTTGCTGGCAAAATCTCACGTATTTTAACAGTCCAATAAAGAAATTAAACACTAAATAACTTTTACAAAAATCCTGTTATAGTACGAGATTTCATGTTAAGAGATTTCCTGAAAACAAAATTAATTTTCAACATAAAACTTAGTAATTATTTAAATAAGAAGTTTTCAAAAGATTTTATTCTTATATGTACTATTAACTTATAATTTCATTAAATTTTATATTTTCCAGAAACATGTTTTATTCTCATTCAAAATTTGTTTACCAGTCATGCATAAAGTATATAATCCATCTTCTTCTGTGGGCCAGTCAACTGAAGTAGGTATGTCTTTCACTTGTGTGGGAGTCAACTCATTTCCTTGATCTACAGTTAAACCACCATACTTCACCTATAAAACAAATAAGAATTTTGATAAAAAAAACCCAATATGGACAATTCTACCATAATTTTTAATTTTATGTCCCCTGAGCAAAACTTATGAATAAATAAATATTTCGTTTTCATTTTTTCTTATTATACTAACAGACTGGTCATATAATTATCAAACGGTATTTTAAAGCAAAGAAACTCCACAAAACATTGCCAAAAATTCCTTACCGTCCCATGTCCTGAATGTCAAATGTTCAGTTTAGTGCTCGAACACAATTTTTACCTAAAAATTACATTAATTTGAATTTTAAATTGAACTAATACCACATCTTAACAATTCCTCCCATAAAATTTTGGCTTTTATTATTTATAATATGGATTTCTCTTCTCTGAACTTTGTCTCTGGGTTTTGGTACATTCACTAGTCTCATTGCTAAAGTGGTGACAAGAGACACTGGATGGAGCTACAGTAATTCTTTAATCATGAAAACTGGATTGCAGAAAACTCACATTTCAGTTAGAAGCCACATTTTTTTTTTGCAAGACTCTCTACCAACAAGACTAAGTTTAAAAAACTTTAATTACAGTTCTTTAGGGTTAAGGTTAATTTTGTTAGATAATTGGATTTTTTTTCTACAAACATTTTTTAAGTGAGTAAAACGAGTTAAAAAATTCTTTTCCGTTATCCTGGATTTAGTTCCAACACAAAAAAGACCGGAAAAAATGAATTTCCTTACTGTCCTTTCCCATGATCCAGGGATGGAAAACCGAAAATGGTTTGAAGACTAACAGTTTTTTTGTGACTTTGATTTCATAAAAAATTATTTATTTTTGTACGGACGGTTTAAACCTTTTTCTTTGATACATTTTTTTTAAACTGCCATCCTTATTACATTTTTTTAAAATGAGTATTGCTGAACTTTTTTTGGTCTAATTCTAGAACTTTATAAGCATTTTTACACCATCAGTCAGAGGTTACAAAAAAGGCTCTCCCAATTGATGAAAACACGATTTCATTTTATAAAATATTCAAACAGATGAAATTGCAGAAGTTGATTACTATTAATATACGATAGTGAAAGTATTACCCCAATATTAAAATGTTGCGATGTATGAATTTTATTAACTGTAATTAGAAAATGTAAAATTAATTACCTCGACTTTGTAGCGAGGAGCTTTGCTGATAACATCCGGGACAATTTCACTCTCGGCAGAAAAACCACCACCCTCCGAAGCCATGAATCTTATATTATGCTTTTGAACTAAAGATGCTGTATATTTACTACCGGAAAAAATTGGATAATTATTTACTTTAATAGCACTAACCAATACTCGGCATTTACTGAAATTGCGAAAAGTTGATAACAACATTGGAATTGGGACCTGTCCGTTATGTTGAGGAAAGTTGTGGTACTTGCCGCAGTGCGTTTAGCGATATTTAACGATATGCTCAACCACTCGAATGTCCAATCAAACTTGACGATATATAATATTTTCAAACATTAAAGTCAACGATAAGTAGAGTTGTACTCTCATAAATTTCACAGTAAAAAGTTATTAGTTTTTTTGTTTTCATAAGATATTTTTTTTAAAAAAACTTTGAAATTAATTACGTTTGTTTGATAAAATAACTAACATGATCACTCAGTGAGCCATTGACAATGGTTTGGGTCTGCCATAACCAAGTTAATTCAGTGTGCGACAAAATTCTCACGAACTTTACAAACTAGATTTTTAAAAAAAATCTTTCAAATTAATTAGGCTTTGTGGAATATGAGTGTCTTCGTTTGTTTCCATAAAAAAAAAGAGTCATTTATGATCGTAAAAGATAATGATCTTCCTAGGTAAAATAAAATATTTTTTGCTGACAGGAACAATCGAATTTGAGCTACGAAGCTCCGGGAAAAATCTACGTGAAATTCTGTCATACTAGCATGTGGCAATTTACCAGCAATAATAAAAATGTTTTAAATCTTAATATTAAACTTTTCTTCATGAAAAACAGCCACTCCGATCATATACTCGCAATCATCATAGGTTTTTAAGCTTATTTTTTAAATGAAATTTTAAACTTTGCATGAATTCATGGCGCACCCTGTGTGAAGCGTTTTATATAACGTTAAACACTAGCAATTTACTACTAAAGTTTATTAAATTAGATTCTTGCAGTGCCGCCCATTCTAGAGAAAGTTTCCTTCGATATCTTATTCAAAAGTGTAACAAGTTCTGAAATACTACGTTACTTTTCCTTTTGATACATAAAAAGCTATTTCATATTTATCAATTTAGTTAAATTAAGGCTTATTTTTTTAAAAATCTTATTTATATTAGAGTTAAATGATAGCGTGTGTTTCTATGCTTTTTGAAACAAGTATGGTCCGAATTGGTTGTGTCATTTTTTTTTGATGCGGATAGATTTAATTTTTTGGAATAGACGAAATGAATAACTAATTAATATATAATATGCACTCAGATGGAATCTAACAATTTTTTAATAACCCATTTTGTGAATACCTGAAATGCAAACCAAACTAAAACGTCACCTGATACATAATATAAATAATTTAGACACATTTTTATGTGGTCACGTGACCAAAAACGGTCATTTATTTCTATTAGTTGATGTGTGGGTATGAAGATTTCTAAATACTTAGCATTCTTTAGTTCATAACCATGACAGGATTGTTTATTTATTTTTTAAATGACACTTTTTTTTGTCAACCTTAAAGTAAATATCCCCAGATCGACATTTAGTTATCTTCGTATTCTAAAAACTATGACTTAAAGAACTATTTGTTTTTGATGGTTCGACTAAATAGGTCTGAATATTGTTTTGACGATGTTTATCTTTTTAAAAAGTAAAACTACTTAAGTAAGTTCATATTTTCATCAAATTAATATGTAATCTTGAATATTTTTTAATGGTTATTGTTGCAGTTATTTGCCTTGTTATTTTCTCATACATAAATGTCTTGTTTAGCTTGAGGTTATGTTTTGTATAATATAAATTCATTGCGAAATAAGGTAATGAACTTTTAATGTATTGGTTTATTGGTTCATGTTTTTAAATTATCTTATTTCTCCTGGGTTTTTGTTGATTGTTGTTATCATAATACAATTTTTATTTAATCCGTTAAAATATAAATAATACTAATTTTGATGTGTAGACATATGTCAACAAATCAAAATATTTGGCGGCCATGTTTTTCGCAAGAATGCGAATAATTAATATTAAAGTACAATTTCTACAATTTTTGATGCAAGTTTTATTTACTCTAGGGATTAATATTTGAGTTTATTTTGTTTTGTCATGAAAAAAGAATCCTTGGAATTCCAATCTACTAATTTTTTATGTATATGTAAAACTTTTAATTTGATGTCTAATCCTATTGATAATTATTAATTGATTTACTAATATGAGTAATGGTTGTTACTAATTTGAGTAATTTATAAATACATGGGTATACCTGAGTATTACCCTCAGTGTTTACCCTTATTTTTAAATACCTGGGTATTTTACAACAATAGATCTGGGAAAATTTGGGACGATTTAGCCAAAAGTTTATGCAACTCAAGCAGTCCTTAATCGGGAAACTTGCATGATCCTTAAGCAGGAAACTCGAAATCCTTAAATCAGGAATTTTAATTCAAAAGATACTTTAAAAAAAGATGTAATGCTAAAAAAATGCTCTACTAGTAAGCACTATTTTTCATGAATGTTGTTTGCACGTTTGTGTATATTATGTATATTGTCTGAATGAAAGAGTTAAAAGGCGAATTTTTCACTGTGTAAAATAATTCATGTGTGAGGTTTATTTAAAATTTCCATTTATTGGAAGACCTAGTACTGGGGGCTGCCATAATGAATGATAGCATATAATCTGTTCTTTTAGAAAAAGGGGTTACAATAATTGTTGTCTTATCACTTATTTGGTGATTTTCAGACATTGTACTAGTATACCAAAAAAAGTATTATTAAATTTCAATTTCATTAGCTTTTAAGTTTAGTTTGGATACCTTTTTATTGTGAGAGAGAAGAAAAATGTGTTTATTAGCGCAAATGACTTATTTAGGTGATAAAATAAACCTAAATAAACCATTTGTGCTAATAATCATGTTTTTCTTCACTCTCGAGTTTCTTGCGCTAAGTCGAAGATATTTCCTGAATACCTTTTTATTGGTTTAAAGACTAATGTCTTCCCAATAAGAAGCATTAAAACTTGATTAAAAATTTAACTATTGAATAAAAAAATATGTTTTAATATTTACTTAAATATTTCAGACACTTACAATGTTCTTAATTTTCCTTTAGGTTTTAATTTAATTGTTAATCACAATGCATCAACACAGGCGAAGGAAAAAGCGACCCAGCTATGGTGTGAGAACGGTCGAAATTTCCAGAGGAAAGAATGGATTTGGATTTACCATATCTGGCCAAGCTCCTTGTATTCTGAGTTGCATTATAACTGGAAGCCCTGCAGAAAAAGCTGGCTTGCGTCCTGGAGATTTTTTAATTGCTGTGAATGGTCAAAATGTGTCGAAAGCTCCTCATGACGATGTGGTTCATTTGATAGGGAACTCCAGCGGATTGTTAAAGCTTCAAATTGCTGAAAACTATTACTCTGATTCTTCGGAAGAAGAGTTCATTTCCAAGCCTAAATATCCCAATAAGCTACGCAACCGACATCCTAATAGTGTGTCCCGAGCCGAAAAGGTTGTCCAGGACTTACAGACTGGTGCATTGTTTGTTGACCATATCACTGGTCATCCTGTAGTGCCACCTCAAAAGCAGAGCTCCAAGCCTCCTGGTCCTAGCCGGACTAACAAAGTGCTGTTGGATTTGATTTTACAAGAGCGACTTCAAGATGCGAACCGCAAACCCTCTTCCATGGAAAAGGTCAAAAAGGAAGTGAAAGTTTCTCATCCTGAACTTGTGAACAATACATCTTCTAGTTCTAATAGTGAAGTATTCCATTCTATTTTTACAGAACAGGACTTAAATAACATTTTGTATCCCACATTGTCCCAAAATAATGAACGAGCTCAAGAAGAGGCTGTTTTGAAAGCGGTTGTTGGTTACTTAGGCACAATAGAAATGCCCAAAGAGCCACAACTTCCAAATTGCCGACTGCAAACTATTCGTAACTGCATTCGCCGTCTTCGCATTGAGAAAAAAGTTCACACTCTTGTTTTGATGTCAGTATTTACTGAAAGTATTATTTTAATTAATCCTCAAGGTGTAACCCTTGCTGAGTTTACTGCAGATAAAATTACTTTCAGTGGTGTCTACAGCGATGACAGAAAGTTCTTTGGTCTTGTTACGAACCACGGAACAAATTCTGATGAATTTAGTGAAAGTAGCCAAGATGATGCAAGTTCTCTTTCTATAAGTAGTTCCTGTCATGTGTTTATGGTCGATCCTAAATTAACCCCACACCACCAGCATTTGAAGAGAGCCAAAGCTTTTCGTATTACATGCACATCCGATCCTGTCACGAATAAATGCAAGGAATTTCCTGAATCTGCTGATAACATCCTGCAAGCTGTGGTTGGCCTTTATCGAAGCAAGCTGGGATTCAATAATGAGATTGTACATGGCTTAGAATTTCATGTGAATATGTCGCCGCAGCCTAGCAATACAAGTAGTAACAGCTCAAATAGTGACAGTGGAATAGGATTTCGGGATGAAGGTAATCATTTATATTCTCTTTAAAAAATTAATTTTGTAAAATTACAATTAATTAAAAAAATTAAAAAATGTTATTAGTAATTTTTTTCATCTTATTTCAAATATAGTGTTTCATATATCTGTTTGACAATAAACAAGGTTTGTACGTCCTTAAAATTAATTGAAGTATCCATAGTTCTTAAAACAAATGTTTAAGTTGCATCTTGATGTCTTTAAAAAACCTTTGTAACTAATGTATGAAAATTAACATTAAGCATCCGACAAGGTAAAAATTAAGCATAAGCTAACAATTTAACAAATAGTTTTTATATAATTGTTTTTTTTAAAAATATTGTGATGAAAATTAACTATTTATGGTAAAGAATTCATTTGAAAACTAGATCAACAAGAGACCAGTTGTAAGATTTTGCACTTCTTTGCAGTTCACAATTGAGAATATTTGAACGGCGTTCAGTGTATTTCACTATAAAATGACCTATCTAAAGTTGAGAAAATCATAGAAAATAAGTTTATCTTAATAATATTTCATTTTGCGATTATTCTCATTTGTCATTAATTATTCTATTTGTTTCATTTCTTTATTTTGGTCCCTTCATAAGACAGTTTTATTAAGGGAAATTTTAACAAAAAAGGCACATCACACCATTGTGCGCTATAGATCGATTTTGCGTTGCAGACAAGTTTTATGAAATCCTTAATCGGTGTCCCTAAATTGAAAACTCCATCCATTCTAAAATAGATTAAACTGTCAATCCCAAAATCGGGAAATTTTGACGATTCTAAAACCTTAAAATCCAGCAATTCTAAAATTAAAAAAACTGGCGATTCTGAAATCTGTCTATTCTCTAATTGAAAAACTCGTCCCATTTAAAAAAAAAAAAAACATTCCTAAATTTGAACCACTGGTTATTCTATTAGTAAGGCTCCCAGTGATGGCAGGGTCTATACAGTACTTACAAACCTTAGAAAGCACTTGATTTTTTTAATTTTTATAAAGCACTTACAAAATAATTGAAAAGTATTTTTATGTATCCAGTCCGGGTGGAGTCTTGTCTGAAAAAGCTCTTATTTTCGGTTTTGGTTTACCGATTTTTGTATCGATCTAGTTAAGTGCTTTTTAGGATCTGCGGATTTCTATTGTCACTGGCTCCAGAATTCATAGGAACATCCAAAATTTGTGATTTTTTGCCATCCAGAGTTTTTAAATTTTGTGATTGCTAGAGTTTTGTGACTTTAAAATCTATTCCAGCGGCTAATTTTTAAAATTTTAGGATACCTGTTTTGGTTATTTTAGGAGTACCAGAGTTTTGCGATTTTAGGAACGTTGGAGTTTTCTGTTTTATTGTACATTGGATCTTTAGGATCTCCTTAGTTTCGGGATTAATACACTTTGACTGTTGCAAAAAAAGATGATTTCCAGAATCTGATGAGGATTGTCATACCTTGCGATTTTGGAATTACAGGAGTTTAGTGAGTTTCCAATGGCTGGAGTTTTGCAATTTAGGAATATTTAAACATCCATAATCTTTGGATGACCATTTCCGGAAATTCTGCTACTGGGAAGTAAAATGAATAAAATTTATTATTAAAGTAATTTGTGAAGAGTTATGAAGGCATCAGTACATGATTAAAAAGGTTATTAATTATTGCTTTGAATTAATGTCTGCTGTGGTATATTCAAGATTTAAATCTACTGTTTGTTAATTGAACTTTATGTAATTTAATATAGACATGTGTGGTAAGTATTATTCATTTAAAATGTTTTTTTTTGTGTTTCAGGAAATGCCAGTGATCGTGTTTTTGTTGTAGATGTAGACAACTATCATGAGTATAGTACTAATAGTCTCGATCGACGAGCCTTTTCTAATCCTAGATTTGGTTTGTTGGAGTCTACACTTCGATCATTTTCGCTTCCACAAGACAGTCCCTTATTAACTTCCAAATCCGCATCTCTATCACATGCTAATGAAATCAACAGTAAAATTTCACCATACAATTCTAATCGACTGACAGTTAGAGCTATGCCTGACCCAGTAGGGTTTCAGCAAAACTGTAGTTATGCTCCAGAAACTTCAGAACAGTCTAACATAAACTCTAAAAGTGGTATGCATAGTTTAAAGCAAATCAGAGAAGATTGTAATGATTCAAGTTTAAATCAAATGGAATTGAGTTCCGAAGAAAAGAATGAAAAATTATCCGATTCAAATGCTAATAAGCTTAGCCCACAAGTTTATAGCTTAAGTTTTCCCTTAAAGACGGTTGATGATGTGGGATTCTCCAATGCAGAAGTTGAATCCATTGGCTGGGAATGTACTTCATGCAGCACTGAAGACTTGCAAATCGGCTCTACACATTTAACATTAGAAGATAATCTCCCAGAATCTAATGAAAAAGTTAATGTTCAGACATTGGATGATGATTCAGAGTCGGACATCTCTGAGGTAAAATGCATTGCTAATTTTTTCCCTAACAATATCAAATTGCCTCAGTTTAATCTTATCTAGTGGAATATTTTTTAAATTGTAATCTTTAACTTATTTGCTTAGAATTTGAGCCAAAGTTCTTAAAATGATGATAAATAAACTTAGTCATAATTTCTTTTTATTTTTAGATTGAACATGAATCTGTAAGTGCTCGGAAGTGGGGTCGAACATCATCCCTTCGCCGTCATTTAGGACGCAAACGCAGTTTGCACAGAAGCACACATGAAGTACTTTTTTTGTCATTGTTTTTATCTAGCTTTTGCAATGCATATTTTTCCAATTTTTTTTTTAGTAAAATGCTTAAATGTCATTTTTCTTTAACTTATTTAAGAAATTGAAGCACAATCTTTTAAAAATGTGTTTATAATTTTGTCTAATATTAAAAGCTGAAGATTTTTTTTAAAATTTTTTTTCTCATCTTTAGGCTGGTACTGTGTCGGATGGAGAGTTAGCTAGTGGTAAAGTATCTACATCAAGCAGCATGATGGCTCTTGATCTCATGAGTGACGCTTCACATCTTAGTAGTTGTGTTTCTGAAAGGCCAGTTGATGTTGGTCGAGTAGGAAGCTGGGCTGCTGGATTTAATATTCTGCTTGAAGATCCTGCTGGTCTGCACACATTTAGCGTAAGTTTTTGTTTTAATACAAAAAATGTCTTTGAATAAAATTATAATAATTGGATTTTATGGTTAATCTAAAAATAGCCACAAAAAAAGGCTTATTTTTTTGGAATTATAATTCAAGAAATGGCTGCTTCTTATATCTTATTATATCTGAGCAATGTTGTATTTATAAATATTAGAATTAATACAGGGTGGTAACAGAACGGAAACTGAAATCAGGGAACTTTTGATCTGGAAATATCAGGGAGTTTTCAATTTGCAAAATATCAGGGATTTTTTGTATTATTAACAGCAGTTATTCGATATTTTAATCTGTAAAAGAATTCTGGTTGCCCTGTATGACTTGTAAGGACGAAACTGAACATTCGTATAATCGGAAATTCGGATAATTGGAGTATAATGAGCATTGATAAAGGTATAATATTATTTCAAATCAATTTTTCCAGACAATTCCAAGTATTGGTTATGCAGTACAGTAGAACACAAATTATCTGGCGCAATTGGGACGAAACTACATTCGTATAATCGGAAATTCGGATAATTGGAGTTAATCAGAGAAAAGGTATATATTAGTCAAATCAACCCAGACAAATCCAAATTGTAAGATGTTGTTTGGCAGTTTGAGTTATAGCTTTTTGTAATAGTTTTTTTCTGTTAAACATATGATAGAATCTTGGTTTTACAAAAGTTTATTTGTGACCTAGAATCTTTTTTTACTAGGTCTATTTGTTAGTGTTTGTCTCTGTTGGATGTGATGCCTAGTAATTTTTTGGACGGTACAAAATAATTACTAGGCATGATATTCAACAGAGACAAACTGTACCAGGTTGCCGGGTGGAGATTTTTCTAACATTCAGATAATCAGCACCGCTTCGGATAATTGGAGTTCTACTGTAGCTATTAATACCTGTTTATAAACATAGGGTTTAAAGATATTACGTTTTAGCGTTGAGAACGATACAATTCAATTTTGCAATAAATAGTATGGACTTTTCCCCCCTATAGTATTCTCAGATTCATTTTCAAGCATTTTGACTTTAAGGGCTTGGAAGTGAGCTTTTGCATTCAAAAATTTTCAAGGAGTGTACAAACCATGTTTTAACACGATTCTCTAATCACGTAGTTCTTCTAAACTTATTCTGATTTCCGGAAATCTTGAAAAATTAGGTAGGCTAACCCATAATCCGTAAAGTCTTAAGACCCGCAATGTCTGGATTAAAGTTTCTGTACTTTGTTGAATTGCATGTATGTAGTATTGTAAAATCAGGGAATTTTTTTGTGAAAGTATCAGGGAAATCATTTAAATACCAGGGAACTTTTTTTCAAGGATTTTGTGACCACCCTGAATAAAGATATATTACTATTTATATATATTACTACTTATATTAATATTTACTTATTATTTTAAGAAGTTTAATTTTCACTTTCTGCTATAAATCCAAATGCATAAATTGCTAACCCTAGTAGAATAGTAGTTACTTTTAATTTCTACTTCTTTTTAAAGTTTTCTACAATTCCCTGCCAATCAAATAATATTGTAAAGCTTGAAAAATATTCTTTTTGTCAAATCAGATTTAATTAATATTAACTGTCATTATTGTTAAGATACTGTCATTATTTGAATCTATAACGACCACCACCCACCACAAGCTGAAACTGACACTATAAAATGTTTGTTTATTTTTTGCACTTAGAGCAATTCACTTCCGTTTTAATGGAATTGAAATTTCGCTGTAACCATGTGGGAACCACTGGTGACAACGAATTTGCGTTTGTAAAAATTCCTAGTCTATTACTCTTAGTAAAAAAAATGGCACTTAATCAAGGTTACAATACTATTGCTATACAACAGCCTTTTTTCTACTCTAATTTTATTTGGGGTGCCATTGTCCACACTTGGCTGATCCCCTACTACTGATAACATTCAATGCCTTAGGCCGCAGTTGCCCAGAACTGAGATTTGTAATTAGTTCTAGGCGACTTTTTTGATTTTTTTGGAGGGAAAATCCTTGGAAACCATGATTGCAAAGCATTGGTATTGGCAATTTTGAAAACAATAACTACAGCTAAATTTATTGTGTTGTTGCATTATTAAAGAATTCGATCGCATTTTACAACTAGCGACTGTTAATTTCAAACTCTGCTTTTGTTGTATTTTTGCTAAAAAGATACACACTTTTTACCTAATAAATAAATGAAACACAATGAGAGGCGAATTGAAATGTTACGGTTTTGTGTTATTTATCGTATTAACCATATTTTTAATTCTCTTTCTGTTACATTCTAAAAAAATTCAAGATATTATTTTTTGGAATTTAGTTAGTTTTTGATTAATGTATTTCTATATATTCACTATAGCAATTTTTGAAAAGTCAATTCAGTCAAGAAAACATCGCATTCTGGATTGCTTGTGAACATTATAGACAGTTAACAGATCAAACTCTGGTAAGTGGCCTAAAGTTTTTAATTTGGTAATTTCCTCAATTAAATTCTGGATCATACATGTTAGGTTTATATAAGGCATTATTTATTGATACTATCATGTCTATCTAAGAACTTATTTTTAGTGAGTTGACTATATTAATTTGTACTCTTATTTTGGTTATCAGTTGTGTTTTTTCATTCAAGGTGCTCTTGTTCAATTCCTGTTCTGGGAAAACCCAAAATTATCAATGATTTTTAAGGAAAAAAAAAAGAAAAATCAGGGATTTTTTTTTTCAGCCACGTTGTTGCTATCCGGCATATTTTTACCGACATTTTAAAATTTGAATTCACTATTTGCCAATTTTTGATTTACTGATTGAGGATAAATGATTTTCTGGGGATTTTCGATCTGTTATACGATTTATTGATGCTTTTAGTTTTGCAAATTTGTGGTTTTCTGAAGAAACATGTTAAAAGAATGAGGAAGTTGCATGAATTTCAAATTCATTGGCGGACAATAGCCCTTTCAAAAACATGTTGAGTGCTTTTTTCGCACTTGTAAAAAAGTTATTAAATTAGTCAGTAATTGACTTTTAAGTAGGGGATCCGTCATTTCCAGTAAAAACTCTCACAATACTCTTGCAATGTTTAATGAATCCAGGCTTGGCTTTTTTGTCCATTGGCATGCAATTTCTAACCAACTTTCTGTGCGATATAGCTATTGAAAATATGAAATGTGTTTTGAATGATCCCATATAGGAAAATTGTATTATTTAGAATAAGTGGCTTTTCTAAGTTCCAGTTATTTTCATCAGACTTGGTAGATCTTCTAAGAAGATTTCGATTGACCCAACAATTGACTGTGTCTCTAAAGTATCAACTTCACGCTCTTGTAAGGTTTTTAAATTTAACAACCAAGCAAGGAACAAACTCATCTAATTTATTTTCACAAACTGGTTTAAGTGAGCAGTTTGTTCTTTTAAATGGAACTTTTTGAAAAAAGTTGTATGTTTTTTTTAATGATTGCCATGCTAACTGTAGTGCCATTTTTAGAAAAATCGCCAAATGCTGTGTTACTTTAAACACCGTTTTCGGTCACATGAGTTTCATGGAATTGCATATTTCGAGTAAATATTATGCGAGTTAATAATATTCATATTTCGAGTAAAACTAATACTTTTTGATGATTTTTAAGTTGATATTTAGAATCTGTAGCTTCTAAAGTTCCAGAAAATGGTATAAGTACATCATTTTGGGTATGATGCAAGTTCCTCGTTTTAAAACTTTTTTTTTCATTTTAGCCTTTTGGTATTGTTTGTAGATTCACAATTTTTCAAGTTACAGTGATTTACAGATTTAAATTTCTTGATCGATTTGATGCTGTCATTTCAAGAATCATGTTTCCACTTGTAAGGATTCACGACATGCTGAGTATTCATGACTTGTTGATTTTTTTTTGGATTTGGAAATTTTTTATTTACGAGAATTAATGATTTATCGATTATCACAGATTTTGAGAGTTCACGATTTATTTATTCAGGAATGAGATTTTTTTTGTGTTTTTCTGCATTTTTTTATTTGTCCTAATTTTCTATTGGAAATTCTAAGTAATCAGAGATTTTTACAAAGGCTTTACCTGTGGACACCCGTTACTTATCGTTTTTCCTTTGTCTCAATAGGATTTTATGGTGCTTAATGTTGTTTTATGGTTGCATCTTTGCAGTTTCTTGTTTTCAACTTTTGTTTTTAGTACTAATGACAAGACTTCTTTTAGGTCTACTGTTGTCTAGTGTTAGATCTTTTAAATATTGTTTGTGTTTTAAAATTTTGTAATTTCATTCAATATTTTGAATTTTCAATTAAAATTTTTTAATTTTAATGAAGTCTTTACTTTTCTTTCTTCTTTATTTTACCATATATTTGTTTAAAAAATCTCTATTATTAATCAAAATAATTATTTAGATGACACAAATGGCCAAGGAAATCTACAATAAACATTTATGTATTGGAGCTCACGAACCAGTTAATGTTGACAGTCATGCTCGACAAATCGCCCAAGAAGGATTAGACAAGCCAACCCATGATCTGTTCTTACCTGCTCAAAAACAGGTTCGTATTCTCAAGAACTAAAAAAAACTAATTTTTAAGCTCACTCCCAGGCGTTTTTTTTAAGGCTTAGCTGGACTTTATTAGGTTTTGAGGGTTTTCCAGTTTTAACATTGTATGTTAACACAGCTAGTTAAAAGTTTTCCTAAGTTTTATTTCAAATTAAAATAATTGGAGACAAAAAGAAAACTTTCAATGTAAATTAACTATTAATTTAAATATATTGTAATTAAACTAATGACTTTTAATGTGTGTATTGTAGTTTGCTGCTGGATTACTAAAAGATTCTGAACCCCTTTAATAAATTTTTTATCATACAGTCGAACCCCGCTATAGTGAACCCTCTACGGGACCAACAATGGGTTCACTATATCCCATGGTTCACTATAGCCAATTTTTCTAGAATAAAGTTTTATATGATCTAAAGATTTTACAAGAATAATGATGGTTTTGCATATCTTGAATTATTTGAATAAATAATTGAATTAAAAATTAATTATTTAATAAATTTAAAAAAATAGTAATTAATTTTTGAAATTTTCCCAAAGTAATTATTCAAAAAGAATGCAAATACATTCGGTTAAATAGTAACTAATATTTAAATTTTCACGAAACACGTCTGCATTTTAGAAAAGAAATTGGCCTTTTTCTTTACAGAAGCCGCCATTTTTCAGACGGTCTCCTTCTATTGAAAATGCATCTTAATTCTTTTATAAGGAAATAAAATAGAGTAACAGGGAAGTACAGGTTAAACGGACAATTGGACAGTTCCACTTATGCCCAAATTTTAAGGGGTGGTTGAAAATAAAGAATAGGTAACTGGGGAGGTGAATAATGGCTTCATTCAACTCCGGAGAGGGGGTAGGTTGCAACACAAAAGAGTAATGCAGTTTGACCAGACACTCCTTCCAAGAATCCAGAAGAAGTGTGTATGAATGTGGTGGGGGATATGAATTATGGGTTGGAAAGAAAGTGTGGTTCCTGGAACCCAGAGGGGTTGAAAAAAGGGGTATGTTTACTTTGAAAAGGTTCAGTTTGAGTACAATTAGATCCGAACGATAGGTTGAAATCGACACATTGTTAAAGATTGCTATCTCCCTACCACTTGCCACTAATAGTATTACTTAAAATATGGAGAACTGAAAAAAATATTAAGGATAAGAAATTTAAGTTCACTATAAGCGAACTATCCTTTTCTAAGTAGTTCACTATATCCATATAAAATAACATTAGTTAAATAGGAGTTCGGCAAGGACCACTAAAAAGGTTCACTACAAGCAAGGGTTCACTATATCCCAGGTTCACTATAGCGGGGTTCGACTGTATTTTATTTATTATTTTATTTAGCCCAAGAGAAATTATATAAAAATAAATATTAATTTAATTAATTTCTTTTTTATTTCTACAATCAACAACATCTACAACTATCTTACTACAATTAATCAAATGTTCCTAATCTTTTTTTAGACCAGAGATAAATGCATGTAATGCTTAGAGTAATAATATGTAGTTTTTTAAAGGTTGCTTCTTTTTAAATTCTAAAAAGCAATTTAAAAATATCTAAGTTGTTTTAAATGATGATAATTTTTAATAAAACTCTAAAAACACTTGAAGTCGTATTTATCATGGGCTTTTGGATTTGTGGGTGAGACTAGAGAGGGGGGAGTGTGGGACTAGACATCTATAAGTTATAATGTATTATAATAATAGTCTGTATGATGTTTATAATGTCTTTTTGTTTTCAGATTTTTAATCTCATGAAGTTTGATTGTTACCAGAGATTTTTAAAGTCTTCCATGTTCAAAGAATGCATGCTTCGGGAAATGGAAGGTCAACCTCTGCTCTATCATGGTCAATCTTGTGATTTAAATTCTTATGAAGATGAGAAAAATAAAGTGTGTTCAGATTTGAAAAAGAGAAAGTCCATATTACCTTGGCATAAATGTGAGTTTGTAAATAAACTAATTTTGATGTAATTTTTTTAACTATAACTTGGGTTACAAAATATTTATTTCAAATCTTGTTTTCTTGTTTAGTAAGTAAAGCTAAGTCAAATGAATCTAAAAACAATGGAACCAGGATGTGGGAAAAAGAAATTCGCAAGTCTTTGAAGAAAAAGAAAAAGAAGGATTCCCTTAGAATGGATGACAATAACTCTACTCAATCTGACATGACAGATAGATCTTCTCTGACTAGTAGTGAAAATGGAGTAGGAATAGCATTTAAGAACATGTCTTCAAGAGAAGTAAGAAAAAATTATGCATTTCACTAGTTCAGGGAATTTTGTGTAAAATTTGAATTTATGTACAGCTAAACCCTTTTATTGTGACCTTAGTTACAAAAACAGTTTAATTTATTATATTTTAAAAGCTTGGTACCTCAATTTGTTTAAAGGAGGGGGATGACTATTTACCTTGCTTTTTTTAAAATAAAAAAATACAATTTATGAACTTAATCTCTCAAAATAATTTTTCAAAAACAATTTTAAGTAAATTTATTTGATAGCCAATTATAACCCACATGTTTTCATAATAAAATTAAACGTGTTTATAAGTCAATTAAATTAAAAGAATTTTTTTTCAGTCTCTTAATTCAGCTGAATTAACTTTATTCCCAACTCATTATGGCTCCAATGGCTTTTATTGTCGAGTTATATTGCCTGATCTATCAACTACAGTAGTTCAAACTAAGAAAGGGGAAACAGTTGGTGAAATGTTGCTGACACTTTTAGAAAGGCGGAGCTTAACGTACAATGCAGTTGAAGCATATCTAGTTGGCTCTAACCAGGTAGGAATTTGTATTTAATAATATTTTAATTATAGGTACTTTCTTGTACATTAATAATCTATTAAGTATGCAATTAACTAAATTAATTTTAATTGTGTTAAAGATGTACAATTTAAAGTGGGATTATAAATTTTATTGTGGTTCTTTTTGCTTATGTCTCTTTAAATTATGTATATGTGTGTGTAATTGCACCTTAATGATGTAAATCCTTGTTCTCTTATTCAGCCTTTAGATCAATGTACAGATGTAACAACATTAAGCTGTAAAGAAATCAAAGTACAGCAAGTCATTTTATTTTGTCTTGAGCTGCCAAATAAGAAAACTGTGGGTGTTAAAGCTAAGAACAATAAAATATGTGGTGATATTTTGAAACCAGTATTGAATAAGTATGGCTACAAAATAGAATGTGTCACAATGACTGTGGTAAGTATTTATAATGTATTTTGTATTATTATAACTTCCCTTTGTGAACAGTCAGATTATTTTTTTAAAAAAAGCTTAAGTTTTTCACTTTAAAAAAAACAATATATAGATTTCCTGAGTATGCAGCTCAAGTATTTTTTTTGCCGTAATTTAAGTGAAATATTGATTTTTTCTTTTAATTCTGATAAAACACAGCACATGAATATCAAATGAGTGTCAACAAGGAGCCAATCAAGGAAGACAAAATTATAGCCATTATACTTAGCGCTTTGGCGCCCTATACAACAACCTTGACATGGCTCTACCAGAATAAGAAATTGTTTATTTTCATGCGTATATAACCATACAATATGAATTTCCTTTCAACACCGTCATCTAGTCGAATTTTTTCTGCTTCAGCTCAACACAAGCAAGAAAGTGCTTTGAAATGCTTTGCAAAAACCATAGTAATGAACTCTTTTCATAAATGCAAAATAGTTAATTTTATTTATAATTTTAAAATATTATTTTTTATCACTAAATGACTTACTTTACCACATACCGTATATATTATACTCGTGTATAAGCTGAGAAATTCTGGACAAATTTAGTGCCATAAAAATCGGGTTGACTGATACACGAGACATCAAATTTCCAATTTTTAAAAAAAAATCCCTTTTCCTTAAACTAACACTACATTTCAATCAAACTTTAAGGTTTAGATACTATATATTAAAAATAAAGACACAAAAATAGTTAAATGGTGAAGATGAAATAAGATTGGTATCTATTTATGGTATCCACCATAATGATGCTTAATTGTTAGTTCTCGGCTTGATGCGTATTTTGCACAGTGTAGCTCAGGGGTACCAGGGCAGTACAGTCGACCAGTCTTCAAGTGAGTAAAGAAATCAATGCGGTTCTGTGACCTTGGCTGGTGCGTGATCTTTATGCTTCACTGAACATAGCATCTACTTAGCTTCTCCATTCAGGGTCAGCAATGTCAAGGACACTGAGAGCCGAAACCTGTTTTACTTTCATTGGGGTTGAAATTTTGCTTGAAAAATAAGGAATTTGCGGTCCGTCATGAACCAGTTTTTTCTTATTTTCTTCAGAAGGCTCTGGCCTTATTTCCTACCTCGACTAATACACGGGTTACCAATTTTAGAAGGATATTTGGTTTGAAAATGGGGGGTCGACTTATACACGGAGTCAGGTTATACACGAGTATATATAGTAAGTACAAAAGAAAGGTTAAATGTTTTAAACTATTTTTTATTTATTATAAGTTTTTTTTTGCAAGAACAGAAACTTTAAAAAGAAATAGTTCTTTTACGGCCAGAGGGAGTCTATGCTACATTATATATTTAACTTTATCACTAAAATTACTCTAATTCTGTTTTAGGCTTCTACAGGAAAACCTGTTGCTAAAAGTGCTCCTATTACTTCGATTGATAATCAAAGAATAATAATTAAGCTCAAAGATCCATTTTCCTCTGGTAAGTCAGGAATTTTTATTGCATTATTTTTATTTTATATATTCTAGTAGGAGATTAAGATTTTTTGCTTTTATCTCGTGAAATGGTGGAAAACATTAATCGCATTAACAAAAGCATATATTTGACTTACTAGTATTAAGTAAATATAGTTTAAAGTAGGGAACAGTCTATGTCCTCGTTCTAATTTTTTTTCGTATAAATGTAAAGTACTTGTCTTTTTTTTAATTGTATAAAATATTAAAAGATTCTTATGTTAGCAATAATGGTATATTAATATTTGTTTCTAAAAAAAAAGTTTCTGGTGAGATTATTTAATTTGGTTAAATATGCTTTCTGTTATCAAGCAAATGAAATTTTAATTGGAAATTAAGTAACTGGGTCAGACACCAAATAATAGCTTTGTAGTACTATCAGTATTAAAATTTTAAATATTTACATATTTTTAATTTATTTTCAAGAAATGCACAAAAATGTACAATATTATTTAATTTTTTTTATAGATACTTACACTGCTGACAAAAGCAATAAAGCATCTCTTAGCAAAATGAAAACAACACATTCATTCCCAGATCTTGAAGAACTTACTAATCAAATATTTGATGATCTTCTAAAAACAAGACCAGATTTTAATTATGATGGCCTTAGCGGTGTTGATATGGAAAGAAAAAATGACTTGGTTAGTTTATTCTGTTCATTTTTTTATTAAAAAAATGAAGTGCACTAAGATTTTGTAAGCTTCTTTACTAATCCAGTTACTATCTTATTTTGTCTGTCTTTGATATATATTATTTAATTTGTCTTGCATACAAAATTTGGGAGTTATTCAAAACAGAGTGAATGGGCTAATTATTTCTTACAGAAAATATTCAACATTTATGGGTTCTTGGAGACACGTGCATAGCTTGAAGTCAAATTTTAGGTTTTTGTCCTATATCTTTACTGTTGTTTAATATTTAAGTTAGATTTCATAACATTTTCTTGTACCATACCTTAAAGCTTCAAAGTTGAAAGAGAAATATATTTGATGATTATGTTGGTTCAGAAATTTGAAAAGCTTATTTTGTGTATTAATGTCATAAGATTTTTTTAACCCAAAACTTTAGTTATTTACTGCATATGTATATAGCCCTCTTGTTAGTCTAGTGTGATTAAATTAAAAAAAAAAAAACGTCTATACAAATTTGTAATTTATTTTATATATATAGCACAAATTGACCAGACTGCTGCATATCTAGTATTTATATATCCTTGTTATTTATCATAAACAATACAGGCTAAAATATTTTTTTTATGTCTATATTTTGTTACCGTAGTGTTTATAATGTACTAACTGCTTTTTTTCTTATTCTTTCAGGCAAGCTCTATTCCTAGCAAGTCTTCCGGTATGTATCATCAAACAGCACAACAGAAAAAATCTGATACAATGTCATCCAAAGGTAAAACTATTAAGACAGACAGTTTAAAATTGCCTGGTGGAAGCAAGCCTCTTTTGCCCCATAACCCTTTACATAGCAAGCTGTCTTATCATGGTTAGTATAATTTATTTTTACATTTTTATAAAAAAAAAACTATGGCTTTTTTTTATGATAATTTAAAAACTTAAGTTATCATTAAGGCAGACAGATGGTACTTTTTGGCTGATAGTTGAGCAATTGTTGAAAATGCAGATGGCCTGATTATTTTTCTTTTTCTATGGTATTCAATATACTACACTGGCAAAACCCACCACAACTTTTTCTTATATATTAAGCCTTGTTAAGCTGTCTGTTAATTTGCTTCAAATTGTTAAAAGTCAAAGATACAGTAATTTTGACCAATTGTCATAATATAACTGTGTGCCTAATTGAGATTCCAATTTTTTTTCGATAAAAAGTTGAAATATTTTAATGACATTTTGTTTATTTTGCAATGTTTATTTATTTGCAATGTTTATAATAATTCTTATTTTAGATGGAACAGATTCTTCATGTGATGCAAATTCAAATGACTTCTCCCATGGTAAAGAAAACTGTCCTGTGTCCAAAACTGATGTACCCACTAGTCTGCCATTTGACAGCATTGAGGACTATGGTCTAGCTACAGCTCTACAAAATCTAGAGCCCTTTTCATCAAACGATTTGATGTATCCTACTCCACAGCTTTCAGAAAAATATTTTCAGCGAGATTGTTACTCTTCCACTGACTATGAAGAAACTAGCTCCGAGAAATTCCTCCAGAATCTTGGTATCATTCCATATGATACAACCAAGTTGAAATCTCGTCAGCAACAGTGGCAAGGGGCTAATGGACATTCAATGTCTCCTCCACGACTACCACCAAGAATACGGCAATCTGACCAAAAAGATACTTTGCCAGCTGGTTTGTCTATGACTCCAGATTCCACCTTAATTGCCAACAGCAGCTTTGATTTAGATCTTGATATTGATGTCACTTTAAGAGCACAGTCAGATGATTCTCCTTCTAAACTTAGTTTCTCGCCCGAGTCCTCTCAAGTTGAAGAAAGGTCCTTTTCACTCCTGCGTCGATTGTCTTGCGAGCCACCTCCTGTGCCTCCAAAGGCGCTTGCTAGAGGCCCACCTCCACGCCCACCCAGTCGTCAGTTGATTTTAAACAACCCACCTTTTTGCCTTACTTCAGAGGATGATTTATCGGATGATGGAGAAAAGACCGATTTCAAGCATAATTATCTTAATCTCAACAAAGAGTATGGAGAATTTAACATTAGTTTTGTATAAGTGTATGCAAAATAACTTTCTGTATCTCAGAACCAGGGCCTCATCTAGGAAAACTCAGACTATAGGTACAACAAATTTAGGGAGACCCTTTACGGAAAATTTTGTGTCTAATTGTCCGTGATGATGCTAGTTGGACGATTTATCATATTTTTGCTACCATTTTATCGGCTTCCTTATGAGATCGATCAAACCAATCACGTCATGTCTGAGTCAAAGTCAAGTTAAAAATAAAGTGGGGTCTCAGAAAATTTTAAAATTTACTGAAATTTTGGGGGGTCTACAGCATTTAGCATAGTAGATCACTCAGAAGTATACTCTGTGTCACTCTAAGAAAGCATACAAAGTGATAATTTTCTATGAGCTAACCTTAAAGTTAATCTAAAGAAAGTTACTTAAATTCTAGAAAACTATAAATATGCCAACAAAAATCACATCTCAAAGCTATTTTACTAAAAATTATATTGTTTAAAAATAGTGTTATTTTGTCCGACTGGGGTACAGAAACTTCTCTTTGTAAAATGTACATTACAAATTATAGGAGTTTATTTTCTTATGTGTTTATAACAATTTTGTATACTGCAAGATATTATATTTATTGTTAGGTATTTAAAGTATATTTTTGATATATTGCATTTATATAAATTATTAAAAGAAATCTGCATTTGAAGATACGAATCTGCAAATATTTAGTTTTATATTTGATAATTAAAAACGAAAATCTGTACCATGAAAATAATGTGTTACATTAAACTGACACATAATGATAATGTTTATTATATTTATTGAATAACTGTGCGAGAGAAAATATTGCAGATTTCAATTTGTGTAAATTTCAGTGAGTTACTTTCAGAGTTGCCAAACATGTAGAACTAGAAAAATACTCAGTTTTAAGGAGTTAATATTTTTTATATCCTCTCTCTATATATATATATCCCATGATAGTTTTTCTATTGTTATTAACAGGGATTGGAGTAACGTGTTACTGGTAACGCTGTTATTTGTAAGTTAAATTTTTTAGGTAACGCTGTTAAATTTTTCCAAAATTAACTTAGTTACTTTTAGTGGTAACGAAAATTTTCATTACTTTCCCATTACATCTTACACCACTCTTCACGGAGCTCATTTTTAAATAATAAAATGTTTACTAAAGAAATTGTAAATTCTAACTGCAGTGTTTTGTTTTGCTTCTTTAATCTTGGTTCTCTTTGAAAAACAGCAAGATGGTTAAATTGCAAATTTTCTTAAACCTTGAATTTTCTAAAAGTAATTATAACAATTACTTTTTAAAGTAACTTTCCAATCCCTGGTTATTAGCCATTACATTTTTATATATTGATATAGAAATTTAATAGTTCATAACAAGTTTGTTAATTGTTATTTATATGCAAATCTTTTTGACAATCATACTCATGAAAGCTGTGTTTTTATTCTTGTAATTATTTCTTTTCTGGGAGTTTTAAGTAACCACATCAAAGCTACTCTTTTGGAAAAGCATTTTTTTTTTTAAATCTATACTTTAATATTTTTACACATATACAGTCCCTGGACAAATTATTCAACACACTGCAAGATTTCATGTATCAATCAATGATGAACAAAATACCTTTAGAAGGACATTTGTGTTCCTAAACTTAAGCTATTGAATAGAAAATACTATATACTATACTTAATACATATATTGACATCTTTTTTAATTTTAAGGCATTCTTTGGTATGTTTTCATCATTACTAAAAAAAATACAGTACAGTGTATCTAATAATTTGTCCAGGGACTGTAGATGCATATAATTTGAGAAGTCTTTCTATTGTTATAATTAGAATTTGTCACAAAAATTTAATAGCCATTGCTATTTGATAGGAAGGCACATACTAATTGCATAATAATGATGGTTGCTGCAGATATTGGATCAGGGCATATAAGAAGTGTGCATTTGATTGGGTTTAAGAGTTAGTGGGGGCGGGGTATAATGTTCTAATGGAATAAGGTACATATTCTTGTTTTCCTGCTTTTTTGTGTATACATTTAGGATTGAAGCATTGCTTTATTATTTAACTTTTAAAAAAAACTTAAACTAAAAGTGTGGGGCGAATCTAAATGAGGTAAATGTCAAAAATGTTCAATTTGTTAAAAAAAATCATGTTTTACATAGCAAAATAAAAAAAAGTGCAAACGGATTTTGCATCATTTTTTTTATTAAGCTCTTGGTTTCATCCTAGTTATTTTGCAGAGGATATTTTTTTTACTTAGGTGTTAGGGATTACATGTGTGTTATTGGAGTTTAAATTCTTTTGTTATTTAAGAATACACACTAAGGTTTGAACAGAAAGTAATCTTTCCTCTAAGGGTAACAGTAACATTAATTTTATTAATCTGAAGAGTATTCCACATTTAAATGGATTAACAGTTCTATGTAAATTTTTTGTAATTAAGGTATTTTCGATTAGTAATTTTTCCCAGTTCTAAGCATTTGAACTATTTTATCAAAAAAGTACCATACAATAGATTAAAAAAAATAACTGTTTTTCTCTTAATGCGATTGTGATTCCTATGCCTCCTTAAGATTCTATGATAATCATGAACAAGTTTTAGATAATTTCAGTATAATATAAACCATAACAATTTGTTATTTACGCAAAATAAAAATCACATTTATGCTCAACACTTCATTTAAAATATTTCACTATGATTCCATTTTTTATAGAGACATTGGATTATGATGTTAAGAAAAGACTATTTTTATATATTTATATAAAATAAGTATTTGTTTAGTGTGTGACTATTGAGTATGATCATAATTTTAAGAAACGGCTTTTTAAAAAATGATAAAACATATCCTAAAAAGAGAATGTCTCTGGCCTATCGATCTCCATTACAGTTCTTTATTGATCATATCGAGCATTCTCTCTTTATTTTGTTCTCTTTGTTGTAATCAATCAAATATAATAGATGTCCTTTCAAAAATGAAATTTTAGCCTAAAATCATATATTTTATTAAAGTTTGGACACTTGTTTATTATGCTTAGAAGTTTAAAAGCAAGTGTGTATTTTTACATATTTGTAAACAGTTTTGCACAATGTGTGACAGGCTACCAAATATGCCTTTAATCTGTGTGTAACAGTCCCTAGTCCTCTATGTAGTATGTGCTATAGATCTTGTATTTTTGATATAATTATTTTTCTTGTAAATAAAATGTTAATTTAAATATTATTTGTGGGTTTCTGATGTAATTTTCAAATGGACTTACAATTGCGGCAATAACAATATTTGTTGCGGCTTTCAATTGGTGATTGAATCTTGACCCGAATGCGAAAGAAAGAAAGTTCTCCAGTTGTTGAGTCATATTGCTTCGCGCTATTATACCACTGGTGCAGTGCTTGATTTTAGGAATGGGCAAAGTTCACTCAGACTTTCATCCCTTCAATGGGTCAATATAATGAGGACCAAACAAGCCTTGGAACTGAACAGTAACATTTTTGTGTCACTCTGACAAACTGACTGTGGTACATCTGCTCCAATGCATGGCCCCCGTCACTGATGACTTGTGATGGCTCAGAAAAATGTTTCTTAATTTTTTTTTAATGATTTTATTTCCAATGATATTGCTCAACTTATATATAAGCCACAATCTTAAATTTGCAAAGTATACAGCCATATTTGCTGGCCGTTTTGTAGTATTAAAAATATTCTACTCCCAAACAAAAAATAAGAGGGCCATCCACAAAGTGAGCAACCTTATCGCAACTGTAGAGTGACCTTTCCTTTACTTTGTGGAGGCTTCTCTATTTCCCCCTTTGTGTCGAATATTTTTAATAACCCTTTAAGACCGGCTATCAGATGGTGCTGATTTAAGTTTATGAGACTAAATTTTAGAGTTTTATCGAAAAAATACCTTAAACAGCATCAATGCCAGCAACTCCTTAAAAACAGTCATTTTTTATACAAATAATGACTGGTACAAGTCAGCTGCTTCGGTATCAATATTTTTGAAGAGCTTGAACATTCTCTTTTATACCCGCACGATCGTGATAGCTCGGTCGGAAAGGGATACTGGAAGAAGACTCGCTAAAATTGCTGCTTACTCTGCCAATTTATGAATTTGAGATCGTGGCTTATGTTTAAGTTGAGCAACATTTGAAATAAATCAAATAAAAAAAAGTTAAGTAAGAAATGTCTTGAACATGAGCAGAAAACGAGCAATTATTAATTTCTCTTACTGGCTTCTTTTTAAATAAGCTTTTTGCTTTGAAAATCGCATAACATAATTTCATTTAGTTGTTAAATGTCCAAAAGTTTTGTTTGTTTGCATAGATAAAGATTTTATAAGCATATTAACCACAAGAACAGATTGTTATGTTCTTTAAATTTTTATATCTCCTAAAATATTTTAGATAAATGTTAGTTCTTATTCAGAGACTTTTTGATAATTTTTATATAAATACTTCCTTAAAAGAATAATCTTTATAGATTTTAAGATTAGGGCGTGTTTTTACTTTGGTCCCATTGTGCATACCGCCTAATTGTAATCAAGACGTCAGGGGGCGTTCATTAATCCCGTGAGGCGATTTTGACAATTTTTTTTACCCCTCTTCCCCCTTGCTGAGACTTCGTGATATTTGGTTATGACTCCCCCCACACACTCGTAATCTCATGTGAGATTTTTCAATTATTTATTTTTTTACTTGATTCCTTTTTTGGTGCGAATGATAAAGTTTTTTTTATGGCTCCACAACAATTTGAAATATGATTCGGAAAGCCAAATTTAAGTCGATAAACATATTTTGCAGGATTTTAACTATATTTTCTCGCTATGTTACGTTGATTTTTTTGCGAGAAAAATAACGACATTTGACCACATGAGATTTTTTTTATATTCGGCTCGCCCCCCCCCCTAAATTATGTATGCCCCCTTATTTTTGCACGAAAATGTGTGCGTGTAACAAATCAGCAATATTAAAATACATATTTCAAAGTAGCTTTTAAGAAATGTTAAAAAATCAGAAAGAAAAAGTAATTTGGGATATGAGTGCAGGGGAGACCGGAGCTAGTTTTCCACAGGCTTTATATGGAAAATGAGAAATTAGGGGGAGGCAACTGGGGACTTCGTTTATATAAAATAACAGACAATACTTTCCTGGATAGATCTGAAGAGTATTGGGGGGGGGGGGGGAAACTTAATTGCACAGGAATCTGTATACATCAGCATTCTTTGGCAACAATCGAGTCATCGCCTACACTGGTTTAATGAAACCGGTTACTCACTTTTTTTTTCTCGCGCGGCAACCCTGATTCACGCCAGAGATAAGTGGACACAAGTCACAGGTTTATACTGCGAAAGAAGAACCGAAAGAAAAACCGGTTTCCTATCGCCAAGTACAAAAGAATTCGGGAAGATTCCTACGCAATGAAGTTGTTTTCCCCCTGTACTCTTCATCTATAAATAGCCCTCTATGCTCTCTGCTCTGTAAAAAACTTATTCTTACGAAAAATAAAAATGTCAGCTTGTATGCCAGAAAAATTCCGTACAATATATTCCCCTATAATTTAGGAATAATTTGTAGTTTAATGAACAATTCTGTAGTATTTACAGAAAAAAAATCTGTTTAATTTAACGTAAAATCTGTAACCTTGGTTGATGGCCTGACGCGCTGACCACTACACTATTGCGGCTCCGAATATATTTCGTATATTCCAAATTTTCTTTTTATAATCAAAACAAAAAAACAACCTTTTCTCAACAGATATACATGAGTAGTTACATAATAAATATGTTTACAGATGGGAAATGTGTCTCGAGAAATTTCACAGAAATTTTTGCAGTTGTAGAAAACCGGAATTTTCTGTAGGAAATTAACAGAAATACGTATTCTGCTTTCTAACATAACATTTTAACAGTGTACGCTTTGTTCGGTTAAAAACAAAAGTTCTTTTTTTTCTCTTTAAACCTCATATTTTCACAATTTTTTTAAAGAAAATAATATTTTTCTACAAATATCTGCTTCTTAACTGAAAAATAAAAAAAAAATTGACAGTGTGGTGCCATGTCTACAAAAATGACATGAACCATATTTGTCCTAAAATAATATTTATTGCACTTCCTTATTAGTAACTATTAAAGGTTTAAAACATAATCCAAGTCATTTTTGTAGACATGCTGTTTGACGTGATCACGTTAGGATAGTATATAGGGTGATTTAAGTTAGATGGAAAATTATAATTTTTTTTATTTCCATGTTTGTTTACACATTTTATTGAACTTTTAATGTCTGTTGTCTGAAATTATATTTAGCATATTTTATTTCTTACATGATTCCAAAATATACGAGAATTGTACTTTCAGCCTCCGCCCTCTACCGTTTTCTTTTTTAATTGTTTTTCAGAGAAATATATTTTGCTTATGCCCTAGGGAAATGCGAGAACAGTTTTAATTCATTATACTATTTTCGTTTACTGCGTGGGTTATTTTCAAGAAAACTTAATTACCCTAAGATTGCAGTGTATGCATGGGAGGCAGTGCACTCTTTTAGCTTCCACACAACGTTTATAATGTAAAAAGTGGATGTTATTATAATCGTTCAGTCCGTCTGTCTGTCCGTCCGTCACCCACTTTCATAGCCCAAACTACAAATGCTACAGGCAAGTGTGATACGTCAAAAAATTTAGCGTATTGAAGTAAGAAGACATTGAAAATCTCAGAAAAAAGTTCGAATTTGAAGTACTTTAATTATTAAAAATAATGCAAAATTTAATGTTTATTTAAAAAGCATAAGAAGCCATTTTTATTAGAATTAAATCACCATTGCCATTCGCAACAATCACTTGAGAAACTTTAATTCTTTTAAATAATAAATTAAAAGAAATTTATTTTTGCGACATCAATTAGTTTAAAATGACGTCAAATTTAGATTCTATATATGTTGATATGAAATGTTTTGGTTCTATTTAAAAGAGAGGAATATTACATATTTGTTCTTTGAAATATAAATTAATTTTTGCAAACGATAATAATTATTGAAGAAATAATTATTGAATTTTCGAAATAAAATAAATGAAACTAGCTAAATTTAGCGTGTAAATATTTATAATAGAATTAATATTGTGTTTGGCGACTTTTTTTTTCTTGTTGAACACAAATGTTATGTGGAAGCGGTCTGAGTGACAGATTCTGTTACAAACCTACTTGTTTAATAGTAAGTAAAAAAGTCACTCCATATCAATGTGCACTAATAAGTTTGGAAGAGTCACAAGTCGCAACTTAGGTGAATTGGCGAACTTTGATGGTCGCCATTCTGCCAAGGCTGCCACGACTTTGTCTAGGTTAGTTGAGCCAATATTTAATAAAGATTAACCCTGATTAATTATTTTTAAAATGCATAAAAAATTATTTAAACTTGTGCATATACTTATGTTTAATGCATTTACTCAAAAAAAAACAAGTAGGTTTGTAACAAAATCTGTCACTTAACCCGCTTCCACACAACAGTTGTGTTAAACAGGTGCCAAACACAGCATTAAGACTATATTAAACATTTACATTTGGCTAGTTTCATTTATTTTATTTCGAAAATTCAATAATTATTACTTATCGTTTGCAAAAATTAATTTATATTTCAAAGTATAAATATGTAATATTCATCGCTTTTAAATAGAATGAAAATATTTCATATCAACATACAAAGAATCTCGTAGTGAAATATATTTGACGTTATTTCAAACTGATTGATTTCGCAAAAATAAATTTATTTTAATTTATTGTCTAAAAGAATTAAGTTTCTCGGGCGATTGTTGCGAATGGCACTGGTGATTTAATTCTTATAACAAACTGGGCCTTTAACTATTTGTAATTCAAACTTTTAAACGCCCAAATTAACTATTTTCAATAAACATCTTTCTCAGATTCAATTAGACTTTATCGTTTGCTAAATTTGTTTGAAGTTCGAAGAATGATGTAATCTTTTTTAATAAATATCTTTGTGTCCCCACGATTTCCCATTTACATTTCTTTCGAAAATTCACTTATTTATAGTTTGTTAAATTAATTAATTAATTTACAGTTCAAAAAATATATAATTAGTACAATTGATGCTATAAAAATAAAAGCGAAACTTTGCATATTTTTTTTATGCCAAGTTAGAATTCTATATGCATTTTTCTTCATACATATATAATGAACCATCAAAAGAACTCTATTGTGATATTACAACAATCCAAACTGAATTATATATATCACATAAATAAATATTCTTCCAAAAGTTTTTATTTTTATTTTAAATAAAGTTTCTCGTACGTTTAACGAAATGGCAACAGTGAAAATATTGAATAAAAATGGAATTCGCATGTTATTTCAATGAAGATTAAATTTTTAGATATTTAAATTTTAAATAAACTTCTAATTTTAATTTTTTAATGAAATTTGGAATGTAGCCTAATCTGATTTTTTGCTTCAAAATGACGTATCCCACTTGTCTGTGGGACTTGTGGTTCTTTCTGTGAAGGTGGGTGACGGACGGACAGACAGACGGACTGAACGATTATAAAACCTTCCACTTTTTACGTTATAAACGTAGTGTGGAAGCTAAAAGCAGCCGCAATTCCTGAACTTCGTTGATAATGTTTTGAAGGAGAACTTATCTTCCAACCATATTACAGCATGTACTTTCTTGTTGCACAGCTCATACTTTAACTAAGACCTGTTGAATTATTACCGAGATTTACTTGAATAGGAGTTCCTAATCATGTATATTTTTACATTGTTTCAGCCGTTTAGTTTGCGATTTGCAGGCTTTATATGTTCCAACAATGTGAATTATGGACAATTTAGTTTTCTAGAAAAAATATTCAATAAAAAAATTAAGTATAATTTAAAAAAAAATCCTAATTTTGTCTTTTAAATAGACAAAGGCAAAAAAATTAGCGTAAAGTGGGTATCGTTTCTTTTGAATCACCCTGTGCTTTTTAATTACTAAATGCAAATCCAGGTGAAAGGCATGAGCGTACTTGTTATATTTCTATTATACAAGCAAAACCACATTCGAAAAATGTGTGTAACAGAACTGTTTGGACCGTTTCACACATGGTTACGGTAATTTTTGACGTTCTTATGGTGCCGCATAATATTAATTCATAGTAGAAATGCTAAGTCTATATCTAGATTGCACACGTGTTGGGAAAAAATTTCGCACTAACGGTTTTATCAAGGTATTTCTCAAGTAGTGTCCAATTACAAGAGAATTAGAGCTTTCACTTTATAATTGATGTACATTTTAATATCTGCGGTAAAATGTGTTGCCATGCATTGAAACTGCAAATAGTGTTAAAATTGGTTCTGTTTGGACGAATATCGTTGAAAAAACCGCATTTATAGGACAATCACGTGTGGAAGCTCCCATTGACTTATCATTGCTACTTTGATCACGCGTGCGGCAAAAATTACCTGTGTGAAATGGGTTTTACGGCTCCCAGCCACCAGAGACGCGCGCGTTATAGAATTGAATAACTTAAAATCCACTTTTCGGCGCTTAGGTCATTATTGATATGCGTTGGTCCTATGCTAGGCCATGCCACATGTACCACCATTCGGTTGGTAAGTGGTACAAATGCCCGGCGAATCCAATCTGTCATCCTCCGGCTCTGTGCGCGGATTTCCCGTGACGTCGGCAAACACGTCATTCGTGACGTCAGGGGCCCAGTCGATGTTGGAACTATCGGCTGGTCCCCTTGACATTTAGTTCCGGCTATTCCGAGCAGAGGAGATTCACCTGGAAATTCATTTTTTTTATTTCATCTGGGAGAATCTTTTTAATAACCCCTTTCTTCATCGCATGGGGCTCGTTATATTTTCAAGTCATAAAACTCGCAGCTGGTTATTTTTTCATTAAAGGATGCACTGAATGATCTGAGCGATATATTAACCCCTTTGTACCCCAGATCATAAAATCCAGAGTTTTTGTTATTCTGACCTTGAAAATGTAGCGACTAGTTTTGCTATACCACTTCATTCAGTAGTTTTTTTGTGCCGATTCTAAAAGCATTTTATGTTTGTTTTTTTTATCTTCGTGATAACGCCTCAGTTCAATTAGGCATACTTTTACGTTTAAAAGTCTACAAATTAAGATAAAATATCATGTATTTAGGTTTTAAATGAAAAAGTATAACTTAAACCAAGAAAGCGTAATATGTTATTTAAAAAAAAACTCTTACCATTTCTCTCTATACTCTATTAGCTATACGAAGCACTGAAGGAAACTTTTTTGTTAGGTTAATAGCTGCGTTATCAATAAGTTAACTATTTTAAAACTAGAGTCGCCAGAGTCATATTAGTAGATTTGACTGGCCATCACCACTCTAACCTGAGGGTGATTATTCATTGTGTAAACTGATTTGTATTGCAAATCATTTTAAATTATAAAATATTATATAGGTTTTAAAGTGATTTTATTTACACCTTTGTTGTAAGAATAAAATAAGTTAGAAATTACGAAGATATGAGTTGTTTAAAAATTAGTTTAATAATTAATAGTTAAAATTAATCAAGAAACTTTCTTATTTAAATTAGTTAATTTTTACATTTTTTTATGAAGCTGCATTTTTTTAGTCTGCAGAGAAATGAAAGCATGCAAGTTTTGTTTGCAATGGTTTAATACCTAATAGACAATGCCAACAGTAAAAAAGTTGTATTTCCTTTCATTACATTTTAGATTTAAAATCGTTGGCATTAAAAATTCATTTTTTAGAAACCCTTATAACAACATACTGAAAAAAATTAATAAATTAATGTGATTTTAACGAATTAAATAAAAAAATCTTAACACCCTTAAAAATGTGACGTTAACATAAAAGAAGTATCACTTTTCCAAGCAATGTGCGATACGTATTTCTGAGAAAATTGCACGAAAAAGTACATTTGTAATGGTTAGAGGGTTAAATAATGAAAAACTATCGAATGTCTATTTTTAATTAGATAATGATTTTCCAATCAAATCACCCGTCGGCACAGGGCCATACTCCACCCTTAAATCGATAATCTAATTTAGTTTGCATTTATTTTTAAAGAAAATTATTCGATATATTTTTTTTAAGTAACAGGTTCGTTATCTGATGAGTGACAAACTCGGTTGTATATCCGTTGGTTTTGGATTGTTGACGTAATTAATTTATAATGCACAGTTGTTAAAGTTTATCTAATTACAATAGTTTGAATGTCATTAAAAAAATATGCGATATCTTTGACGCTATATCACAGTAGGATATGATGCAAGCTCCGGTGTTGTAATCATATAGATCTGTAATTATTTATTCAAAAATAGTTGAAATAAAAGTCAAGTCATAGTTAAAGAAACACATGTGAAGAGCTTAGTGGACGAACGTGCTAAGTGACAAAAAGGTGAAAATTAGAAAATGAGCTTTAAAGTTTTTCGTTCGCACCTAGATACGTTAAAAGCGGCACTTACAAAAGGTTAAAAATATACTTAACTAAATGTTTATAAAAAGGGAGAATCTTGTTATCTTTAAGGGAAGTCGGATGGATGTTTGGGTCAAAACTGTCGATTTCCTTTTTTTCTTTTTTTATTCTCCATATATTTTGCTTCAATTTAAGACCAAGATTATCGACTTCTGTTTAGTGGTTTTCTTTTTATAAGCATTTGTGAGAAACTCTGAACATCAGTTCTTACCTAAACCTTACTTTTCTTTCGCGTTTCCTGAAATATGAAATATATATTTTTCAACAGTTAAGAACCTTTTTCTCAGGAACTGTAAAATAGATCAACATGTTTTGTTTTATTATTTCTTCCCTATTAATAGCTTTCTGATTTAAACTAAGGAATTTTAAATATCTCTGCTAAAAAAAAAGATCTTTTAATCTGATTTTTTGTGTGTGTTTTTAATACATATTTTTAAAAAATCACTGTAAAAGTATTTTTTATACTTTGAAATATTATCATTTAGATCAAAGAGCTATATGTAAGGAACAAAATAAAAAAAAGTTCATAATGATATCTCATATAGTTCCTGAGAAAAATGTTCCTAAAATTAGGGAAATTAACATGGGCGAGAAAGATTCACCCGACTACCCTTAAACGAGGGAGTAACTTGTTCATTGATACAAAAATCTAAATTTTTTCAAAAATATCACTTAGCACTTTCTTTCACTAAGCTCATTTGTATTCGAGAGTTGTTGATAAAAAAAAGTTTATGTAGTCGGGAACACGTTTTCGATAATTTTTTCCAAAATTATAGCCAAGAAACATTTCTCTAAAACGCGAAGTCGACTTTAAAGCTGCCATGCCATATTATGGAAATTGATTTAATTCATGAAATCGAGAAAAGTATCTCTATTGTAGTTAATGCATATATGACATATTTTATAAGTTCATCCGCAAGAAATACTGTATTATAAACTTAGAAGAAGAAACTTAGAAGAAACTTTATTTTTAAAACAGAAAATATTGGTTGCCAAGGGGCCCCCGGGCCCTTCCAGACAACACATAAAATTATACAATCAAAAATATCAAGGAAAATTAAAAGCAACATTTCAGATTACCTATACTCAAACAAAAGGGGAACAAAACGAAAAAATATATATAACAAAACAAATATTTTATTCAACTGAAAAGAGTAAGCTCGAATACGAAATTGTTATTAACTATATCATTCATATTTTCCTAAACTACATTAATACGTTTCCAACGTTTTTATTGTCTTTATAAAAGCAACAACTATCAAACAAAACTTTTGTCCCACAAAAACGGTTAACATTTGAATGAATCGCCCTAATTTGTACTACCCCTCTATCCTGAGTTTCTCCGCCTGACATTCACTGTAAATGCTGTTTCCTTATTATAGTACAATTGAATGAAGAAAACAACTTTTAGTGTACTTTCATTTCAAATCAGCATTAAGCATTTTTATTTAGATGAAGTTTTCATGCTTTGTACTTTTGACTTTCTAAGTTTAAATTAAATTTAAAAAGACTTTTTAAAGTTTTTTATTTTAAAAGGTTTTTTAAGGTATTTTTTAAAAAAACTTTTTTGTTAGATTTAAAAGTTAAAAGTCGATATTATTCCAAACTTCTATTTTTTTAAAAATTCTTTCTTATTGGTTATTATTTAATAATTTCAGTTCTATTGCGTTTAATGAGTTATTTAAGATATCATATGAAAAAAATATACATACATTATACAATAAAAATTACTTAATCAACTTTTATGCCAAAAAAAACCCGAAAAAAGTTTGTAAATATTAAAAAGAAAAATCTTTGGTTGATATTTTGATATTATCTTCTAAAGCATATATTTTAAGTTATAGCTTAAAAGATGTATATGAAATATTATGTTTAATACAATGCATGATTAACATCATGATTCTATAATTACATATAATGTAGTAATTAATTATTTAAAACTAAAAATATATATCTAATTTTTTTCATTTGAAAGGAAAAACATAGAGTTCATTAGAATATGTGAGAACTAATATGGCATTTAATGGGCATTAATTATTATCTGGTTTGAAAACTTTCAAACTTAGAACTTTTTAAATTTAAAAATGTGTTAATGTACTTAAAATCAATATTGTATTGCTAACAAATGCTGAAAATTAAACATTCTTTGTTTGATCATTCTCGTTTTCATTACTGTAAGTTGTGAAATAAATTCTGCAAAAGTTTCCTCATGTGGATCTCTGGAGTGAAAAGGTTAAGATTTTTAAAGTTTTGTTTGGATTTCTTAAAAAAAATTAAAAAATTCTAATTTTTGAACTTTTAAACCTAACTCCAAGTTTTGAGCTAAACTTTAAATGTTCATTTTATTTGCATTTTTAACGTTTACTCTAAACACTTAACCCAAAAACCCTTTGCCCCCAATTTTTTTAAAACCATAACACATTTTTTAAATATTAGAGGCGTGAAATTTAGAATATACCTGATGAAGTGTTACATCGTGTAATGTTTTTTTAAGTGTTAGTTATGCATGTAAAGTACTTTAAATTTTATTTTTTTTTCAATCGAAAAAAAGTGTTATTTTGCCTATTTCACAGCTATGATTTCGCCCCCATTTTTTGGACTATCTCAACAATAAAATTTTTCCTTGTTCAAAAATCGTTATAAATACAATAAAATGGATTTTTAGTAAAAAGAATATCGTAAAAGGAAACATTTCTATAATATTTTGTGAGTTCTTACCTATTTTCAAGAAACACGACCGGTGAAATGTAGAGACAATACTCCACAAAAATGTAAAATAATATGTATGCGCAGGTAAAGTATCATATAAAGTGAAATTGTGGCTACTATATGTATGAAAACTACAACGGAGAGAAATGATTTCATTCCATTAAAGTTTAAGGGGGACCCTCCAAAGACCCTCCAAACTTTCAAAAATGACATTTCAGTGTTTTTAGTGTTTCTTAAACTATGCAATCGCAGCTTTACAACGATATCTTATAATAAAAGTTTCAAGTACTAGAAGTATTTTTAATAATTTGTTTAAAAAATGTTGTTTAGGTAAAATCCCCTTACGTTTCATAAGTAATAAACCACTATTGTTCACTTTAAACGCTTATATATCAAAACTTACTTTTTCAATGTGCGTGTACCTTTTTCTCAGAATCTATTATAAGTATCAACCTGAAATTTTTTATACGTATTTAAGAAGTTGGTTTCTAAAATTCGCTGGAGGGATTTGAGTATAACTATCTTACTTTTTTCTTTATAATATTATTGATGTTTTTTTAGATCAAAATTATGTAGTTTCTCTTAAAAATTTATAATTTAAAAACTAAACAAAATTTTGAAAAATGCTTCCAGTAAAGTATAGTTGAACATCCATTTAATAACTAGTAAAAATTTCATTAAAATGTATCAAATAGATTCTGAGAAAAAGGTACATAAAAAGGTCATTTTAACATGGGCTTCAATGGAGGGCTCCGGTTCCCATTAAAAAATAGTCGAAATTATAGTCAATTATGATTTATATGTTGTAATATTTATTATTAATAATTTAGAATTATTTATTAAGAATTTAGTTACATATTAAATAAGTTTATGTTAACCACTCCAAAGATATTTTTCGGCTGCATCAATTTTTCCCAAGTTGTCAAGTAATCCTCATTGTACTTCGAGGAATTCCAATCTCTATCTATTAAAAGTTTGTTTGCATTTCCTTGTGATTTGCATGAAAATGTTTGTAGCAATTTAAAATGGTGCTCCTAAAAAATGTAAGTTATTCCGTTCTGTTTGCTTTGCATTCAAATCAGTACTTTGCGCTCCCTGCATTTCTGAGAATAAGATATTGTGTGTACTTACATTTTCTCATTTAAATGATGCTTTCTTGTAAAGATGCACTATGATAGAATATTTTGTATCTGTAACATTTGCACTCCATAATAATTACTCTTAGCGTTTTGGGGTTGTTTCATTTAAAGAAAATTGGGGGAATTATCACACAATTGAATTGAACTTTTATTTAACTTACAGCACTTATCACAACTGTGTAGGTTAAAAATTGAGTTACAACTAAATATTTGACGTTTGTAAAATTTTTTAGTTTTTATTGAATATTAATGTAGCAGCATTTATTATTACTTGAAACTGAGCTGAGTATGGTAAGCTAATTTTTAACTTGCACAAAGTAAATAAAAGTGGTATATATGTTGGGCAAAAGAGAAACACTATGTATAAAAATATCAATATCTCCCCACGATTTTATTCATTTGAAACTAAAAGTTATAAATAAGTTAAACGTGTTTCTTGGCAAACCATAAAAGCTTTTTCAAAGAATCATGAAACGCCAGACCACATTGCGTCAGAAAACTCATCTTTTTACAGTGAATTATCCCTCATTTTAACTTACACACTACGTTTATAACGTAAAAAGTGGAAGCTTATGTAAAGGATATGTACGTCACCCACTTTCAAAGAACGAACCAAAAGTCTCACAAACAAGTGAGACACATCATATTAAAGAAAACAAATCAAGAAAAATCTATATCTCATTAATGTGTTTTTAATTAGAAGTAAATTTAAAATTTTAATGACATTTTTTTTATCTACATTTAAATAACAAGAACATTCCATTTTTATTCAATATTTTCACTGTTGCTACTTCGCCAAACACACGAGAAACTTTATTTTAAATTAAAATAAAACTCTTGAGAAAAGATTTATTTATGCGATGTAAAAATCAGTTTGGAATGACATAATCTATATATATAATACTGTTATACGGCGCCCAAATTTCCTTATATTTCTATCTCTAGAATGGCAACAATCGAAATGAACAAAAATACTACTAATTTCAAAATGGCCGACTCAAAACAACAAAAAAGTGTTTCTTCAGGAATGGCTTGAAAAAGGGAAATATAACTATAAATATTATGCACAAAATATAGTTCGATACGGCAGAAAAACATTGAATGTATTTTTTTTTTTGAGAAAAGCACTACGAAATAACACAAGGATTGACAATTTTGGGAATGGCTGCAATAAGGCCAAAAAATGAAAAACAACCATAAATATTGTGTGCAGAATCAGTAATTTTAAATTTAAACATGCATAATATTAGGGACGTTTAATGTTTAAAAATTTAAATTATAATTTTGATTGACTGAACTACCAAACACAATTGTTAATAAATTAGGAACAATTAAAATTGGTTTTAAATATAGTCTAAGCGTTGACGGCTACTACGGTTTCCAATTTATTTACAAATGGATATTAGTCAAGCAGCGAAATATTTTCTCAATGATAACCATTAATTTATAAGCATTAATTTTTAATTATTTTATTTTAAAAGGATACTAAATGGCGGTTAACCTAAATGTCCGGATTTAGTGCCAGTCGAAAAATGTCGCCAAGTCAAAATGACAACAAACCATGCGTTTGCCAAGTCTGTGAAATGACAACAAATAATTACTTAAAATGCTGCTCAATACTGAAATTGTCTGCTGAGAGAACATGAAATATTTCCTTATTAAAAATTATCGTGGCATTTGCGATCGTAGATCGTAGCGATATTTTAAAATAAGAAAATAAGAGAACTCAACAGTTTGCTGCAAGTTCAAAAACAATGTGCACAAAAATAATTTAAGAAATGAACTATTTAAATAATTAATGATTAATAGTATTTTAAATGTATTACTACGATTTAAGAATTCTTAACGATGAAAGAAATGGACAGGATCAACTTATAAACAAAGTAGCAAAATAAATTATCTAATGCAAACAGAATACATAGAAAAAAAACTGAACTATTTGATAGTTATTCGCTTAGAATACAATCTTTGTCGATTTTTGTAGCCAATGGCTGCCATAATACGAATTTGGCGAAAAAATTGCCGGACATGTTCCTTAAGATTTACCCTTAAGGCTAGACTAAAATATTTCAATGAACGGTGAGCGAGCGAAGCGAGCCTGGATCGCGAA
This sequence comes from Oedothorax gibbosus, assembly GCA_019343175.1. Lineage (NCBI taxonomy): Eukaryota > Metazoa > Arthropoda > Arachnida > Araneae > Linyphiidae > Oedothorax > Oedothorax gibbosus. Next base: position 298,681 of record JAFNEN010000019.1, on the reverse strand, counting down.
GCGATCCAAAGGGAACTGCGCAAGCATTTCCCGGGGGTTGGCGAGCGATAGCGAGAAGGGGGCGTGCCCCCTAGTAGTATATATTATAATAGAGTTCTTTTGATGGATCATTGTATATGTATTAAGAAAGAGGCATTCTAAGTATCAGTTACTGTTATGAAAACCTACTTGTTCACAAATAATTTCCGTTTTAATCTTGGACATTATTTACGAAAGTTACGTTTGCCGGTTTGTAGGTATCTTTTCACCGCGCATGAGCGATAGTCATTTTCAAAACGTTTCCTTCTTTATTCTATTTACTATTCGATATTGAATCGCTCATGCTGAGTCGGTCAACTCGTCTGTCGTTGAGAATAAACGGATTCGAATCCCGTCAGCCATTTAAAGGAATTTATGCTGCCAATAGTAGTTATAATTATAAATCTATTCTCCGGGATCCCTGGAGAGATTTTTTTTTCTCCAAAACAGAGAAAAATTTACCTTGTCAGTTAACGGAAATTTTCCATTCTGAAACGAAGAAAATAAACAAAAATTGTGTCAATTAAGGAATCGTTTTGAGAGTGTAGAGCTTTAAATTCCTTTAGGAGTATTGTTTAAAAGAACGTGACCAGGGCAAAAAAATATGAATTACAATGAAACCCTGTGATTTTTCTATGTTCCACTTACAACACTAAACAAACATACACTAAACAAACATACAACTACGGAAAATATTTAGCTGGTTAATAATTGAATTAAGACGTTGCATTATTTTTTTGAATTAACCGCGGTCTTACGGTATCCGATTAAAAATACTATTGTTTATTCTTTATTGACAGTTCCTCACTTAAAAAAACTTTTGTGAAGGAAAATAATGTTTTGTCTATTTCTAAAATTCTTCTTTATACAACTTTCAGAAGTTTGAAAATGCGAATAAAGTAGTAAATAAATGACGCAAAAATCCAAGACAACCTGTCAGATTTCTTTAAAATTTTATCAATGTTTCCACGTCTAAATAAGTTTCGTTTCCCTTTGGCCTTTTCTATCCCCGTCTTCCATTGTTCCAAGTTTTCACACGAAAAAGGATTTTTTGATTACTTCAGTTTAAGTTTGACAGCAAATCGTGTTTTCTATATAAAACAAATTTGTTTTACATGAATTGTTTGAAATATAAACAAATGATTGTATACGAACAGTAGATGAAGATCTCAGAACAAGTGGTACCTCACAATGGTGCTTATTGTTCTTTTTTCTCTTTAGTAAATAATACATTTCATCATAGTAATTATTTGATTGAGCATTTTCATGACGCTTTTTTTGCTGCTTTAGTAGATTAATGATTTATTAGATACGCCCTAATGACAGAGTATTCTTGTTGGACAATTGTAGTGTTAGGGTTATTGGTTTTTATTTGAGTGGGAGATAATGGTTTGCATAAAGTTTTATTGTGAGTAATTTTTCTCCTTTACAAAATGAAAATAATCTTTGAATGGCGTGTGCTGTTGCTTTTAATTTTATGTAATAAGGATGCGTTATATTTAAGTAGTGATCTTAGCATTTTACTTACACAATACTTTCCTATTTATATACGAAAAAATTAAATAAAACAAAGTGTAATTAGGGAAGTGAAGCAAAACAAGTAAATAAGAAGGTTTAATATTTTTTTTTAAATAATATTATAACATGAAATATTAATATTAAATAATAACGAATGATAACAAAACAAATAGTGAGTAATTCAGAAATATAATAATAACTTTTTAATCAACTAATAAAAAATTAAACAAAAAAATAATATAAAATAATAAAAAAATACTTTATTAAAGTATTGCAAAAAATAAATAGTTAAAATGAAAAATAAAAAAATCTTATAATAAATATATTAAATAATAATAAAATTTAAATATTTATAAATAAAATGAAATGTATAATAAAAAACAGAATAAATAATAAATAGTATTTATAAATAAAAAAACCCGAATAAAATATCGACAAAATAAATAATGAAAAAGTAAACTAAAGACAAAATAAAGTAAGATAAATAAAATAAAGAAAATAACAAAAAAAAATAAAGAATTAAAAAATATTATAAAAATTAAAGATAAAGGAAAAATAAAGATAAAATAAAGAAAATGAAATAAAGAAAAATAAAGTAAATGAAGTAAAGAAAAAAATAAAAAAAAATATACGAATGAAGTTAAAATAATAAAGTAATACAAAAAATATAAAAAACTTATGTCTAACAGTTACAAAATAAAAATAAAATAAATGAAGTAAAGAAAAAAAAATTAAAAAATATACGAATGAAGCTAAAATAATAAAGTAATAAAAAAAATAATAAAAGTTATGTGTAACAGTAACAAAATAAAAGGTTCTGAAATCCCGTGTAAAAGCGATGGGATAATACATCTATATTTATTGAGCGCTCGGCAAAGCAGCAGCAGCAGCAGCGCTCAAATCGATCCCGGCATCGCTCACACACCAGTCCGAATTCCGATGCTCCTCAACAACATCATGCAGCCCCATCGGAGGAGGTAAGCACACTTCGCTCTCGCTAGCTAGCTTAGCACACTTTTTCAGCACAAGAAGCAGTGCATACTCACTTTCTTCGGATGCGGAACCTCTATGTGCAGGTAATAGCTTCATTGGGACGGTATTATCCGTTGTTTGACATTTAGATCTAGGGTATCTTGAGTGGGATTGTGACTGTGAGAGATGCCTTTTTTTTTGCGTGCATATCACAAGTGGATGCATTTTTAGAAATATTTTTATTCTTGAGTTAATTGCAAATGTGCAATGAGTGGGGATTTTTGGCATTTATTGTGTGCATGTAATAGTTTGATTGTTTTTGTAGTCGTTGTTTGGTATTTCAGTTGTATCTGGGGTCTCTATAGTGGGATCTTTAATTTGATAGATATTTTTTTTCTGTGTATACAGAATGACACATGTGAAGCATATAGAATAGCATGTGGATGCATTTGTTACTCGGTGTTGGAATTACCTCGAAATCTTACTTTTCGAGGCTTCTGGAGTTAAAGCATGCATGTACCGTTTTAATGGGATGGTTTCTGATGTTTGACATTTTATTGGAATCTACGATCTCTTTATTTGGATAATACTATTATAGATTTTTCCTCCGTGCATGCAAATAAATTAACATGTGCAAGCACTATAGTATGGGTATAACTCTAAAATTATCGATAAATGTTATGAATAAAACTTTGAAATTAATTTCTGCAGGTATACTTTGGTTGTTGAAGGGTTTTCGGTGTTTGACATTTGATAGTGGGATCAAGAATGGGATGAATACTTTTCCTCTGCATACATAATAATTTTTTTACGCATCTTGAGACTAATTATTTTAGAATTATATTGAAATCTTTTGACATGAGACTTTTGGCACTAATATCTAAGGTATTGTTTGATTGCATTGGTATCTGTTGTTTGACATTTGAGGGAGGCCAAGTATTGATAATGCATGTTCTCTTCAGTGGGAATGGATTATGAATGGAATGGATATTTCTTCTTAGTATAAAAGCATCTATTCTTACTATAAAAGCATCATTTTGAAGCATCTTGAAACTACACTGTTAAAAACTTGGATGCTAAATTGCACCGTAATCCTGGAACTTTTGGAGCGTGGACTTTACAATTTTTTGGTAAAGCCATATCTTTGAGGCACCGCAAAAGTGGTAAACGAGAGCTTCAAAGGGTGGGAAGCTAGACAGTTCCAGGATTCCGGTGCAATTTAGCAGCAAATTTTTTTTAACTGTGTAGTTATTTTAGAATTATATTGAAATTTTTGACCATTACAATAAAACGGTACCTGCACGCTGTTACTCCAGAAGTCTCGAAAAGTAAGATTACGAGATAATTCCAACTCCGAGTAGCAAATGCACCCACATGCTATTCTATATAACACGAGACGTTTGGAATTAATATATACGTTTATATAGTTTGATTGCGTTGATTTACGTTGTTTGACAATAAGTGGGGTCTCTCTACACTGTTAAAAATTATGTACTTTGTTTCACCAAAAATATGGTTCCTAGTAGCTGCAACGGCTGTGTGGTGAAACGTTAAACCATATTTTTGGTATTCGGTTGAACCATTTCTCAGGTTTTTGTTTCCAAATCCAGAAAAATGGTTCAACCAAACACCGCAAAAAAGGTGAAAAATTTCACCACACAGCCGTTGCAGCTACTAGGAACCAATATCATGGTGAAACCAAGCACAAATTTTTTAACAGTGTAGTGTTTCTTTAGTGGGATCAAGAATGTTCAAAAGTTAAATGTTGGGATCAAGAATGTTCAAAAGTTAAATGTTGGGATCAAGAATGTTCAAAAGTTAAATGTATGTTCATTTTTGTTTTGGTGCATATATCGCATAGCATGTGGAAACCCTTTTGTTCGAATGTAACGGGTTCAGCGGGAATTGTATTAGGAAGTTTTGTAATTCGAGACTTCTTTAACGAATAATTATAGATGTGCATGCGCCACTTATTATGCCGGCGTTCATCTAGTTTGAAATTTGAGTGGGATCAGGAGTGAAAATATTTTGGTGCTTTTAGTATTGCATGTGGAAGCATTTTAGTTTGAAACTTTGTGTAATCTCTCGAAATAGCATATTAAGAAACTTTTGAATAAATACATGCATGTTCAGTTTATTGTAATGGTCCGCCTTTGGGACATTTAATTATCTAAACTTAAATAGGCAATAGTTTTTAAATGATTTTAATTGCGTTCTAATACCTTTCTGAATATTTGTTTTCAAATCAGATGCATCAATATTAAAATTGCATATCTGAAAAGCTGTTGAATAACTAACACGATGATTTAGAATATATTACGGCACTGATTCCTAGACATTTTAACAAACGATTTTACATAAAAGAAATAGTTTTCACAGTCCCTTGTTTGTATATTTACTTGTGTGCCATTTCTAAGAATCAAGCACGTTTTTTGTTAAAAAGTAAGTTTACCTAAACAAGTAAATGATATCCGTAATTCAAACAATATGCACAAGAGTGCGCTGAAGCATGTCGAATGAGTTACTCGATAATTTAACGTTTTAAGTCATGGTAAAGATTTGCAATAATACGAGTCATGGCAAAGATTTAATGTACTTAATGAGTTAAATTGCCTAGGTTGCGAAATGTTTGCTCTTGCGTGTTTTTTAGGATGATTGTTCGCTTTATCTCGGAATAGTATAGAAAAATATCAAATGATATATAAATAGGTAGTTTTCAATGAGATTAGCTTAATGCAAACTTTTTATCTTTAAATTTCAACAAAGCAAACGATTTAACAATACATTTAACAAATCTAAATACAAGCGCACAAAGCAAACGGTTTGACCCTACTTCTCAATAAAACTAGATAAAACACACAATTCCAAACATTTTAACCTTAAATCACAATAAAGCTAATACAACACACAAAGCAAACGATTTAACCTTAAATCACAATAAAGCTAAATACAACACACAAAGCAAACGATTTAACCTTAAATCACAATAAAGCTAAATACAACACACAAAGCAAACGATTTAACCTTAAATCACAATAAAGCTAAATACAACACACAAAGCAAACGATTTAATTTTAAATCGCAACAAAGCTGAAATAATATACAAAGCAAACGATTTTACTTTCAATCTCAACAAAGTTCTCAACATTTCAATTCAAAGCAAGCATTTAAGCTTTAAGCTTGCTCCTAACTACATAAAAAATGATCAATTAATTCCGTATTAATTCCAATAAGTATTAATAATTGCACCACATTCAAACGTAAAATATTTAATTTTCTAAGTAAAATTGACGACCATTATTATTAATTCTCACTTTATCCTCCGAAGACCTGGCATCCATTGAAATTGATGTTTCGTTTTGCGTTTCTATAACTGCACAATTCATTTTAAACTGAAGTTCTGAAATGAATCGATAGAAGAACACCCGAAAATAACTTTTCATAACAGGTATCAGTCGTTTATTTCTATAAAAATTATTAAGTTGTTTGAGGGTCAGCACTATTTCGGAAATACCTTACAAACGCAGTTTTTTTCAGCAGTAAGTTTTAAAGTCATTTTGCATTAAAAACAAAGTTAGAATGAACTATTAACTATAAAAAAAAACTGATACAGCTTGTTTTTGCATTTATAACACAAAAAAATCTGCATTTTAGGGCTTTAAACCTATAATTTCATGAAAATAACGTGCCTTTAGTAAATGCTAAGCATTTTTTAAAAGATTATTTGCAAAACATACTTTTAAATATCTATTTGTTTTGAAAAATATATGTATATGAAAAATATAGTGTAGGACTTTGGTGCGGTCTCAGGAGGTAATTGAAGAATATATTTTTCTATTTACTAATTGAAAGGTAATATTATGCATACATTTGTTATGTAGTTTCTTTTTTTTTGTTCTGGCTTTTATATGTAATTTTATGTCTTTTTTGCCCGGACGAAAGTTTTTAAATTTTCCTTTGGCGTCATTATTCAAGTATTTTCCTTGATTTTTGTTTGTATTTTCGTGTTAATAAAGAGTTATCATTATTAACACAACCTCTTGTTATCACTTCAAATTCGAAGTAAATCTACTTTTACTTTTTGTATGTTTAGTCATTTGCAGACTTCGAATTTAGAGCCTTGTTTCCTTGGTTGGTCTTTTTTAAGAATTTTTAGCGATATTCATTTGTACTGGGAATATATTTCACAGGAAATCTCGATAAAAATACGTTTATTTAACTAATTCTATACAGATCTGCGTAGCGGTATAATTTTTTTAAAAAAATCCAAGCCTTGTATTGATAAAAAATTTTGCTCGTGTAGCTCATATCAAAGAAATCATTTCACTTCTCAAGCAGGATTGAAATATTTTTCAAAAGAAATGTAACAACACAAAGCGCTACGAAATACGTGCTTACGTGTTTGAACTGCGAGGGTGGCACCAATATTTGTCACTTCTTCAGAGGATAAATTCCGATAGAAAAAGCAAAGTGAGAACCATAAAGAAACCCATTATTCAATATTGCTGAAACGAAAGGTAAGCAAAAGAGGCAGCCGAAGCTTGCAAATCTTTTCTCAAATGCCGGAAGACTAATATAAACTTGTGTAAAGCATGTGTGGAGTGAAAAGGCGCTAGAGGATCCCGCTGTTCTTTATTTTACTTAGACATGTTTTGAATAGGTTTCGTTTTACTTATTCAATATTCTTTTAAAACATGAAGAATTTGGAGCTATATTTCGATTTCAGAGTCTTAGTATAATGATCGAGGAATTTAAATATTATGCGTATAAACATTATATTTTTTTTATAAGTTTATCTAAATAAGCAAAGTATAAGACACATGAACATTGTATAGTGCGGGACAATTTAAATGGAACAAATTCAGCAACACGAAAACGGTTTCAATACTAAAAATTTACTTTTTAACATTCGGTAATGAAGGTGTTAATGGTATTCACAACTGGGGCATTAATGGGTAAGGAAAATTACTACTTTCAAATAAAAAGAGGAAAAGATGTTTTCCTACTCTTGAACATTTGTGACACATGTAACCCACATGGCCCTTTCATACAGAGCCTTTATTTCCACGCAGATGGTAAAATTCGTAAAATAAAAGAATCTGTCATTGAGGCGGCAAATGCTCATTCGTAAAAATGAATTCTAAGTAGGAGTAACAATCGCGCCATTTAAATAAATCCAGTCGATTCAATAAAATAAGGAATTAAGCTTCAAAATATTAATTAAAAAAAAAGAGTGTTAAACTCTGTTTCTTAAAATTCTTAAATCGAAATTCTTATTCTCTTAATCGAAATATTGGTACTGGAATATAGCAGGAAATGATTTTCATTTCATGGGTTCGGAACAAAGAATTAAAGAACTTCAAATGCCAAGAATTATTCCTTACCAATTAATAATTATTCCTTTTACCATCGTTATTAAATACTGCATTTATCTCTCCTATCTAAATACTTAAATTAATTCCCTTGGGGTATTTTAAGCTGCAGTGAAAACTCTTGTTTCTTTACGTTTTGAGAAACGAACGTTTAACTTAATTTTTTCACCGCAAACTAGTAATTCTTGATACTTTTACCAAAAAAAAAAGTTTTATGTGATCAAACATATGAATAAACAAATTCAAACGAGCGCCGAAAATCACAAGCATTCAATTATCTGTTCCCTTAGAAATATAAATATACCCTAAGGTGTATACATTTCAAAAAGTATTAGTTTTTTTATATTTCTTATGGCATTAGACTCGACTGTCTCAGGCGTATATATCCATTACCTTGCATAGCATTTGATTTCATTGATCGTGGCCCAGTGTTGAGAATCGCAGAATATTTACATAGGTGTCTGGATCTATTTTTATCCACCTTACGTAAAGGGTATAACATTGTGTTGCAAGGTTACAACTTTGTACCACTCAACAATTTTAGGATATTGAAACTCGGATGGAAATTGTTAGTGACAGCGAGTTGAAGGTTAAATTAGGGAAAGTGGAAAGTGTCGTATTTGGTTTAAATATTTAATTTTGCCTAAGATGTCTGGAAAGTATATAGTGAAGTGTGAAATACTAAATGTTGTTGGTTCCGAGAGTTTTCTGTTTACGAAACTGAATGGATTTATTTAAAGGTTTGTAACTTTCTTGCGTTTGTGTATTTTCATATTTAAATTACTTTTTCTCAAATTTCAAAGGTGGTAAAGTTTTTCACAATTCCATTCTGAAAAAAAAAATGGAACGCGCAGTTTTTAGCCATTTCAAAATAAGTATGCAATTTTACAATGAAAGTTGCACGTCTTTACTTAAATCTTATATGTTATATCCATTTTCTTACTTTTATCTTTCGATTTGTTCTATCCTTTTTACTTTTATCTTCCTATTTGTTCTATCCTTGTTCTTACTTATATCTTCTCCTTGTTCCTTGTTCTTACTTATTCTTCTTATTTGTTCCTTGTTCTTACTTATTCTTCTTATTTGTTAACTACTTATCGATCAGGATAAATATTTAATGAACTACCAGCGCAGTACTGGGTAAAAACTTTAAAAAAAAAGGGTTTTGAAAGGAATAATGATCTTGCAAGTTGTAGTGTGAAATTAGAATAAATACTAATACCATTTTAAGATACTGATTTATTTTTTCATAAATGTATTGAAATGATTGAACTTTATTTTAGTTAAAGCCCTGAAAACATTTTTACGTGACATTTTTTACGCGTTTGCAAAATGAGAAATAAGTAAACGGGCGAAAATGTAACTGCACAAGATTTAAATTAAAAATGTCAACATATTAATTTCTTCAAATATATTCTTTAAAAATCATATTTATGTGTTAAACGTTTTGAGAGACACTTAAAAAGCTCAAAAGGAAATGAAGTTTAAATTTTAAAACTTTAAAAAGTATTAAAGTTTTTAAAATGTGTGTTGCAAACAAATGCCAATTACTAACCGAATATATAAGTTTGTTACCTACAGATAATAATTACATCTAACCAATTGTTAACTGTAATAAAATAACAATTAACTTAAAAACACACAAAAAAATATTAAAAGATGCGAAAGAATAGAGTGGTTTTGTAGCTTAAAAACACAAATATCGTAATCAGTGCTAAAACCACTAGTTTTAATTTTTTGGAAACTTTGTTCATTTATTCAAGTTGTCGATTGCCACGTTTTTTTCATTCTTGTTTATACTCGAGGTTTAATTATTAATAAAAAAAAACACTTGTTTTTTAAGTCCCGAAATAGCAATTTGTTTTTAAATTTTTATTTTTAAATTTTTAGCGTTGGTGTTTCATTGTATTACATGAATACAAAGTATTTAGTACTGTGTGATGTATAATTTTTTGTGTTGTTAAATGCTTTCCCTTCATTCTTAGTTTCACTGGCGGTTTTAAAACACTATTGACGGAATTTGTTTTAAGATTCCAAAATAGCTGTATGCTCTTACTATTTTTAATAAGTTCCTTTGCGTTTTTAACATTGATAATATATGTTCGGCCAAATGACAAAACCACGAATTGTAAATTCGAAGGATTGTTGGATTTTGAAAACCACAGACAGTATCCAGTTTTCCATCTCTGTGATTTTGCACATTCGTGGGTACAGGGGAAAAACAACTTCATTGCGTAGGAATCTGTCTGCATCAGACCTCTTTGGCGACATTATGGAGTCATCGCCTAAACTGGTTTAAGGAAACCGGTTTCTCACTTTGTTTTTTTTCTCGCGGTAACCCTGATTCACGCGAGAGATCAGTGGACACGAGTCCTACGTTTGTATCGCGAAAGAAGAACCAAAAGAGAAACCGGTTTCCTGTCGCCAATGTCCGCCAAGCAGACCAGAATACGGAAAGGTTCTTATGCAATAAAGCGGTTTTTCCCTTATATTCTTTAATTGTTAATATACTCTTTTCAGGGAAAGGCAGCGGCTAAAAGGAGTGGAGACAGAATGACAGATGCCAAGAATTAAACACGCCAAGCGGTCACATTCATCATGGAAGCCAATTTTACAAACCACACTCATTTGCTTTCGGTCGAGTACTACTACTTCACCGAAATCGCGAACTTCTCTCCGTCGACCAACGGAACCCCGTCGTTCCTCGAGTACAAGAACGTCTCGTGGTCCGAGACCGCAGAAGACTGGAGCACCTACTCGTACTGGAACGGATCCCAATACCCCAGCGGCTACTCGCAGATCCGCATCATCTTAACGTCTTTCTTTGTGACTTTCATAATGGTGGTGATTGTGGTGGGGAACATGCTGGTGTGCATCGCGATCGCGACGGAGAAGGCACTGAAGACGGTGCAGAACTGGTTTATCGCGTCGCTGGCGGTGTCTGACTTCTTGGTGGGTTTGGTCATCATGCCCTTCTCGCTGGCCAAGGAGCTCATGGGATACTGGATCTTCGGAACGGTGTGGTGCGAGATACATGCTGCGCTGGATGTTCTGTTGTGCACGGCATCGATCAACAATCTGTGCCTCATCAGTCTCGACAGGTAAAGTTTTAACTTTATCTTATTATTCTTAACTGTAATATACACCTAACCATTATCTTGTAACGTGTCAATTCAACAGCAAGTAAACAAATGACATATATTTGTGTTTAAAGCAAAGTTAGCAAAGTTTTTAGTAGTAGCACTTAATCAACCCTCATTTCCATAATTTTCCCATCCCTGATAGATGTGAGAAAAACATTTGTTAAAACTGTGATAACTATGATGATCACGTCGAAGTTGAATCTTTTCTTAAACCCTATCTGCCTGGTAAGCAGGAAAGGTCACAAACAAGTCCTTTTCGTGGATTACTATCTAGAAACTACAAGTTCCTCCTTCAGACTTGCTACAGTAGGTTAACATTTATGAGAGAGTTAAGAAGGTTTTTTTCTCCTTAAATTTTTGTCCCAGAAACTTATCCAGGAGGCGAACAGAACAAGCTATTTACGGTCGCTATCTGCCCCCTAAAACTTAACACCATTAATTTTAATTACCCCCCCCGAAATATAACTACTAACTTAAGTTCTGTTCAAAGTCATTCTCCCCTAAAACAAACCGCTTCTAGTAGAAAGGGGTGAGAAAGCAATTTCCCCCTTTTCACGTGACCAGCACACTCATTTAAGACCAAAAAATAAGTTAGAGCGAGAGCCCAGGGCCCCCAGACCTAAGTCATTTTTTAAAGGATGAAATTTTTTGGATTAGGTTCGGTTTTCATTTACTTTTAGTATATGCATACCCGCTAGAGTGAACCGACGGCCAATTTACAGGCCAATTATCGGGTGCAAAAAGTAGGTAAATTATAAGTTAACTTAAGTCATTTTCTAAAGGCTGATTTTTACGTATGTTTTAGAAAATATTGTTAAAAGTTAATAATAAATTTCCCAGACGCTTTCCGTCGGCCGAAACTTTTCCCAGACGCTTTAAACGTCTTTATCAAGTTCAGACTTTGTCCCACGCATCTGGCGGCGTGAGATGGCGCTACAATCGTCCTCGGACGTCAAGAAGGGGGAGTTAAGCAAAAAAGAACTATGTGTGTATTGGAGATGTGGTTGGTTAAGAAAGAATATCGTTTCGATTTAATTAAATTTTCGTTTAATTAGAAAATAAATTAATAAACAAGTTACCATAGCTGTCTTTAGCCTACAACATTTTCACATCTCCAATGATCAAGCACACAAACCTGAATATATATGTCAATCGACCAACCAACCAACCAGATCTCCAATACACACATAGTTCTTTTTTGCTCAACTTCCCCTTCTTGTCGTCCGAGGATGATTGTAGCGCCATCTCACGCCGCCAGATGCGTGGGACAAAGTCTGAACTTGATAAAGACGTTTAAAGCGTCTGGGAAAAGTTTCGGCCGACGGAAAGTGTCTGGAAAATTTATTATTAACTTTTAACATTATTTTCTAAAACATACGTAAAAATCAGCCTTTAGAAAATGACTTAAGTTAACTTATAATTTACCTACTTTTTGCACCCGATAATTGGCCTGTAAATTGGTCGTCGGTTCACTCTAGCGGGTATGCATATACTAAAAGTAAATGAAAACCGAACCTAATCCGATACATTTCATCCTTTAGAAAATGACTTAGGTCTGGGGGCCCTGGGCTCTCGGTCTAAGTGTATATAAATAATTTATTATGTAAGTTGACAACTGTTAAATAATTGTTTGAAGTGGCAAGTCTCTTAATCGAACTATCAAAAATATTAGTTTTGAAAAAATTTCCACATTTCAGGCCACGCCAATTTTTTAATGATATTTTATGGAATGTGCAATATAAGATATTTAGGTCATTTGTATCAAAATGTGTATTTTTTTTATTTGTGTGCATTTTCTGCATTTAACTTTTTAAAAGCTTCTACCACTCAGCTTTAGAAACAACATTACTATGCTATTCTATGATTTCCTTTAATCATCATTTATGGGCTTTTATGGGTAAACTTTTTTTAAAAATTCTTTTTTGCTAAATTTCAGCATTAAGGCCTGTTGTAGATGTGTAACAATTACCAAAGGAGTGATTTTTTAAGCTTTTAATCCGAAAGAATTACAAAAAATGGAAATTAGGCATTTATATCATGGAGATTTCTTTCCCCTATTCCATTTTCCCCTTTCTAATCGACCGATTTAAAAAATACTTTTTGCTTCAAAAGTATGACATCAGGGAATTATGTTTTACATCGTTTTCTACCAGACAAAAAATTTAAATTTTTACGTCAGGACAGACATCTATCTATCTTTTTGTACATGGTCCATTTTTATGTCCAGATTAAAAAATTATTTTCATTTTGTTTGTACTTTCGGACGGACGTATATCTACTGTCTGGTAATAATCTGTTTAAAATTCAGTTCTTATCACCAGATGTGATTTTTTTTGTTCGAAAAGAGTGATATCAAATAGTACCCTACTTTTTATCTGTCTTTTTACTATAAGAATAACTTATTTTTGTTAAAGTAGAAGAAAAGTACAGTCACTGGACAAATTATTAGACGCACTGTATTTTTTCTAGTAATGATGAAAACATACCAAAGAATGCCATATCATTTAAAAAGATGTCGATATATGTATTAAGTATATATAGCAGATATAGTATTTTCTATTCAATAGCTTAAGTTTAGGAACACAAATGTCCTTCTAAAGGTATTTTGTTCATCATTGATTGATACATGAAATCTTGCAGTGCGTCTTATAATTTGTCTAAGGACTGTAGGCCATTGTCGTTCGTTTAGAATATATCACGTGATTTACTCAGGAATTAAATTCGCGAACACTTCCCATAGTTTAAAAAAAAAATCGTTTGAAACTCTCTCTATAAATCACATGGCTGTACACATGTGATGGGGTGCACACATGGGGTAAATCACATGGGGTGCACACATGGCTTAACGGTAAATAAGACGGAATGACCGCAATTCTCCAAATCAGAGTGTGTCTCTGTGTTAATCCAATGGAAAATTATTTTCTAAGCCACATTTCTCCGGCTGCATTGAATATTTTTACAAACGGTATTTTTATATGATTAAAAAAAACAAGTAGGTTTGTGACAGAATCTGTCACTTAACCCGCTTCCACACAACAGTTGTGTTTAACAGGTAAAAAGGCGCCAAACACAGCATTAATTCTATATTAAACATTTACATGATAAATTTGGCTAGTTTCATTTATTTTTATTTCGAAAATTAAATAATTATTACTTATCGTTTGCAAAAATTAATTTATATTTCAAATAATAAATATGTAATATTCCTCGCTTTTAAATAGAATGAAAACATTTCATATCAACGTACAAAGAATCTCGTAGTGAAATATATTTGACGTCATTTCAAACTGATCGATGTCGCAAAAATACATTTATTTTAATTTATTGTCTAAAAGAATTAAAGTTTCTCGAGCGAGTGTTGCGAATGGCAATGGTAATTTAATTCTTATAAAAATGGCTTCTTAAGTTTTTTAAATGAGCATTCAATTTTGCAGTTTTTTAAATAATTGAAGTACTTCGCGAATTCGAATTCCTCTCTGAAATTTTCAATGTATTCTAATTTCGATGCACTGAATTTTTTGACGCATCACATTTGTCCGTAGCATTTGTAGTTTGTGTTATGAAAGTGGGTGATGGACAGACGGACGGACAGACAGACGGACTGAACGATAATAATACCTTCCACTTTTTATGTTATAAACGTAGTGTGGAAGCTAAAAAATATAGCTGACTTACATCTGTCTCTATAATCCCAGTTTTTGAAATTGGTTCGAATATTTTTGTAAAAAAATGTTCAATAAATAATTTTAAAACAAAATATTCGAACCAATTTCAAAAAGTGGAATTGTAGAGACCTATAAGTCAGCTACATTTATCATATAAAAAACTTTTTGTAAAAATATTAGCCGGAGAAATGGGGGCTTAGAAAATAATTTTTTCTATTGGATTAGCACAGAGGCATTTTACAAGAGACCCGCGGTCAATCAGTATCATTCGTCCTTAAAATTTTGCCCAAATACAAAAGTCTGCGCCTCTGATGTCCCCATACTTTCAAACTACACTACTCAAAACAATTAGGGGAGCCCTTGCACCTCCAACGATTCCATTTGGAATCATCAGCTTGCAATTTTTTTTCTCACTAAGTTAAGCTCGCACTTATTTATCGTTAGATGGAAGAATCATGTCTTTTGAAGAATTAAATAATGTTTGTTTTAATTAAATGAAAATATCAAAAATATGGTAAAATAAAATTCACTTTAAAACAATTTGAGCAAATAAATTGACCCTAAATTCTTCGTGCCTGCATTTTTTAGATATTTAAAAATAGATTTGAACTTTTTTTTTAACAAATAAAGTTTTGAAAAATTATTGTTATAATTTATTCAAAAGTTATGCTTATAAAGTAAAGCCGCTCTTAAATTTTAGTTAAAAAATTAAGATTTTTTTCCCTGTTTTTTGCCATTTCATTCTGGACGCATAAAGAATCAATTTCACAAATTTTAGATTTTTAGAATAAAAAGTAAAAAGTTGAAACTGAAAGGGTTAACAAAAATACGCAAAGTGCTCCCCTACACTCTTAAAACACAAGAGTGAAATCCACTCCTTTTTCGGCACCGGAAAGGAGTGGAAATTAACTCATACTGAGTTAAAACCGCTCGTTTTAAGAGTGTAGGACGTAGATTGTTTTCTTTTACCCACTCCGCAAAAAGAGTTAAATCCACTCCTAGGTGCATTTTCGGCACGGAAAGGAGTGGAAATTAACTCAGACTGAGTTAAAACCGCTCGTTTGTTTTAAGAGTGTAATTTTTTTTTAGCAGTGTAATTCTCGATACCTGACTAGTGACTAGAGGCCGGCAGAATACCGTGCTCCACGGTCCTATTCGGTAATCGGTCTCTGAGTGGTCCCAAGGACACACTTTTTCATTCCCCTGTCTCTGTTGCCCGGGCAACGAAAATAGCAAGAGAAGACAGTTGCTAGAGGAACAAAACTATTTGGAGTAGACGGGAAGCATTGGCAACTATGCCTTATTCGTCATCGCGATTTTACTTTTCGAGGTGAAGATTAATACCGAATGGCTACTAACCAAGCCCATTATAATTATCGATTACTACATGACCCTGGCTCAAAAAGACTGGGGCACTTAATGTAATTAATAAGTCTAAATTATTCAAACGCATTTGCATATGTAAGCGAAACAGTTGAGAACTTCTCTTGTTTTATCTACACTCTTAAAACAGACGAGCGGTTTTAACTCAGTCTGAGTTAATTTCCACTCCTTTCCGTGCCGAAAATGCACTTCCCCTATAGGAGTGGATTTCACTCTTTTTGCGGAGTGGGTAAAGAAATAAAATAAAACAATCTACGTCCGACACTCTTAAAACGAGCGGTTTTAACTCAGTCTGAGTTAATTTCCACTCCTTTCCGTGCCGAAAATGCACTTCCCCTATAGGAGTGGATTTCACTCTTTTTGCGGAGTGGGTAAAAGAAATAAAATAAAACAATCTACGTCCTACACTCTTAAAACGAGCGGTTAACTCAGTCTGAGTTAATTTCCACTCCTTTCCGTGCCGAAAATGCACTTCCCCTATAGGAGTGGATTTCACTCTTTTTGCGGAGTGGGTAAAAGAAATAAAATAAAACAATCTACGTCCTACACTCTTAAAACGAGCGGTTTTAACTCAGTCTGAGTTAATTTCCACTCCTTTCCGTGCCGAAAATGCACTTCCCCTATAGGAGTGGATTTCACTCTTTTTGCGGAGTGGGTAAAAGAAATAAAATAAAACAATCTACGTCCTACACTCTTAAAACGAGCGGTTTTAACTCAGTCTGAGTTAATTTCCACTCCTTTCCGTGCCGAAAATGCACTTCCCCTATAGGAGTGGATTTCACTCTTTTTGCGGAGTGGGTAAAAGAAATAAAATAAAACAATCTACGTCGGACACTCTTAAAACGAGCGGTCTGAGTTAATTTCCACTCCTTTCCGGTGCCGAAAATGCACTTCCCCTATAGGAGTGGATTTCACTCTTTTTGCGGAGTGGGTAAAAGAAATAAAATAAAACAATCTACGTCCTACACTCTTAAAACGAGCGTTTTTAACTCAGTCTGAGTTAATTTCCACTCCTTTCCGCGCCGAAAATGCACTTTCCCTATAGGAGTGGATTGCACTCTTTTTGCGGAGTGGGTAAAAGAAATAAAATAAAACAATCTACGTCCTACACTCTTAAAACGAGCGTTTTTAACTCAGTCTGAGTTAATTTCCACTCCTTTCCGTGCCGAAAATGCACTTCCCCTATAGGAGTGGATTTCACTCTTTTGTTTTAAGAGTGTATCTGCCATCAGAAGACTTTCTGATGAATTCAAAGATGTCAAGAGCTCAAGTCTACTGAACACTTTTTTTTTTACAATTAATTCCATTTACTGCTGATTTTACATTTCAAATGTTACGGAACATTTAATGTAAATACCAATTTTTAGATGATTTGGAGTTTAGTTTTAAATAAATTTTTAATATGATTTCGTTTAAAAGTTTGAAATAAAAAAAATTAGATGATTAATTTAAAACTTATTGAACTATGAGTTTTAAGACGGAAGTTTAGTTTTTAATGTAATGAAAAAAGTTTAACAAAATAATTTTTTAAAAAAATCGGGTCAACAACTTTTTTTTCCCTGATACTTTTGTTCCCTCTGTAAAATACATATTTATATTAAATTAGTTTCATATTAAAATTAATATTGTTTTTAAATAAAAAATTATATAAATAGAAGCTGCTGATTTTCTTATTAAAATAAATTTGGTAAATGCATTTCTACCAAAGAAATTATTTCTAGCTTTTAAACCTATTACTTGCCAAAAAAAATTAACAATTTGGTTTGTAACTGAATCTGTCCCTTAGACAGCTTCCACACAACATTTGTGCTCAACAGGAAACATACTATTTATATACCTTAGAAAGAAAATAGGCAAACACGGTCTTTAGCTAGTTTTAATTTTAACTTTTAAACGCCAAAATTAACCGTTTTCTTTCAATTTCTTTGGCGGAATTAATTAATATATTCTTTATCGTTTGCTAATTTTTTTTCTTTTAGTCGCCATAATTGCCCATTTTCATTAACTTTTTTTTTCGCAAATTCAATTAATATTATCATCGTTTGATAAATTAATTTGCAGTTTGAAGAATAAATATTTAGGAAAATGGATGCTTTCAAAATAAAAGCGAAAGTTTACATATTTTTTATGCTAAGTTAGAACTTTCCATGCATCTTTATTAATGTAATGAACACATATAATAAAAAAAAATTCTACTGTGATACACATTATGACGTTACTCCAAACTGATTAATGTCACATAAAAAAATATTCCCCCAAGTTTATTTTAAATAAAGTTTCTCGTGCGTTTGACAAGATGGCAACAGTGTAAATATTGAATACAAATAGAATTTTTTAGTAATTTCAATGTAGATTAAATTTTGAGTTATTTAAATTTTAAATATACTTGTAATAAAAATATTATGACATTTGGGATATAGCCTTGCCTAATTTTTTTTGCTTCAATATGCCGTATCCCACATGTGTGTGAGACTTATGGTTCGTTCTGTGAATGGGGATGGCGGACAGACAGACGGACATAGCCTTTATAAAAGCTTCCAATTTTTTTGCGTCGGTGATGCTTGACATTTTTAATCTGAGCTCTATAAATTATGATTTTTTATTGGGACGTAAGTTTTAAATATTTTTTTAATTCCTTATGTCCATGAATCAACTCAGATTGTTCCATGAATCAACTCAGATTGTTCCATGAATCAACTCAGATTGTTCCATGAATCAACTCAGATTGTTCCATGAATCAACTCAGATTGTTCCATGAATCAACTCAGATTGTTCCGTGAATCAACTCAGATTGTTCCATGAATCAACTCAGATTGTTTGTAAATATAGTTGATCGATTCAAAACTACTAATTCAAATGTTGGGTAGAGGGAGCAGCATCTTCACCTTTTCTTCAGAAAAGTATTTCTTTAACCTTTTGAGCGCTAGACCCAGCTTTTCCAGTAATTTATACACCGGTTTTTACAGAAATAACCTTAATGAATTTTATACATAATACATTTTTATTGATTTTCGAATATTTTTTATCTAGAAAGGATTTTAAGACCACATCTTTAAAACATTAAACTGATTCTGGACTTTTAAAATTATATGTTATTTAAAAAAACACCTAACATTTAAAATTTATACAGAGAAATCAACCATATACCTCTTTGCGCCTCAAAAGGCTAACATTTATTTTGGTGATTAGTAATGTACCAGTGAAATGAAGAATGGGAAGAACCCCTCCATCGCCTGGGAATTTGTCTGCATCAGGTCTGCTTGGCGAAGATAGCGAGTCATCACCTAAACGGGTGTGAAGAAACCAGTTTTGCCTTGGTTCTTATCACGCGGCGCAAGAGTTTACTATCTCCATGATTGAGATTCACCTACACTCTTAAAACAAAAGAGTGAAATCCACTCCTATAGGGGAAGTGCATTTTCGGCACCGGAAAGGAGTGGAAATTAACTCAGACTGAGTTAAAACCGCTCGTTTTAAGAGTGTAGGACTATATTGTTTTCTTTTATTTCTTTTACCCACTCCGCAAAAAGAGTGAAATCCACTCCTATAGGGTAAGTGCATTTTTGGCACGGAAAGGAGTGGAAAATAACTCAGACTGAATTAAAATCGCTCGTTTGTTTTAAGAGTGTACCTCAGACAATAGTCTGACGCATAAACCGCGGAAGAAGAAGCAAGGGCCAAGCAGACCTCAACGCGGAAAGATTCCCTATCGATGAAAGGGTTTTTCTCCTTCAAATGCCATACTAGATCTTGAATCGATTTTTCTGATAGGTACTGGTCGGTGACCCAGGCGGTCGAGTATCTGAAGAAGCGCACTGCCACCCGGGCCGTGTTAATGATCTGTTTCGTGTGGGTGCTGTCGGCGCTCATCTCATTGCCACCGCTACTGGGCTGGAAGAAGGTAATTGCTATTTCTTTTAGAGCCTTAACGCAGCCATGTGGGGACGTACATAAATTATGTCACGCAAATTTTGACTTTTTGGACCCCGCCCTCCCCCTATGTCACGCTGCGTCACGTTTGATTGACCCATTCTCTCCCTAAAATTACGTCAGGTTGTTGCATTATCCCCCCCCCCCTTTTCCAAAACAAATTCAATTTAACATTTCCCTCTGTTTCTGAAATTTAAAAAAAATGCAGATTTATATAATTTTTTAAACAATTAACTCGGAAAGAAAAACAAGTAAAATTTATCTTGGGTAAATAATTTATTCATAGGAATTGACCTCGACACTGTATTTACATGTTTGATGTCAAAGAACTAACTATAGCCATTCGCTAATGTCTCCTAAAAAATGGGGTCTGGGTTTAATTGGATCTGTTTATATCACGATCCGTCACATTGGTGCATACCCCTCCCTTCCCCTCTGTGCGTGACGTAATTTATGAACGTCCCCAGTACGCTTCGTTAATTTTTAAATAATGGACGAGTAACGAGACCGACATCTTAGCTCAACGCAATCTAGTATCGACATTGATGGGATATTGTGTGGATTGAGAATGGATTTAACTGCACAACCTCATACACTGTAAAAAAAAGTCTAGTTTTTACAAACAAAAATAAAAGTATAAGCTGGTGTTCGAGAAAAATAATGTAAAATTTGCAAGACAATCTGTTTATTTTATAGGAACAATTTGTAATTTTAAAGCAAAAGCTGTTTTTTTACCGACAAATTGTAAAGCAAAAACGAAATTTTACGACTTTGAAAGATATCAAGACCCAATGCTCTTATAAACTACAAAAATATTTTTAAATGAAATGATTTTATTGATTATAAGATTTATCAAAAATTATTGTTACCTTGCTTATTATGTAACCGCTAAAAATAAATTGTTAAATCAGTTCTAATCAGAGATGATCAAGAAAGACGATTGGGTTATTGAATTTAAATTGTTACTAAATATTTTTATAATGACTAAATACAAAGAAATATTCCGCAAAATTATCGTTTTATAATTGGGAGCTGGCTGCTCAGTATAGCAACAAGTTAGTTTCGACAAAATTAATCGATAAAGGGGCAAGAACTTTTAGCAAACCAAGATAATATTAAGGAATTATAACGGAGGGATGAACAATCCCATATATTTAATGCATTATTTATTTGATTTCATTTGTTGTTAGGAGAAACCATTGATACTTGACTAATAAGGATGCGTTTGATCAAAGGCCTATTATTTTAAAGTTGAAGTTTTAAGCCCGTAAAATGCACATTTTTATGGTGCTATGAATGCAAAAGCAAGCTGTATCATTTTTTTTTGTAATTAATAGTTCATTCTAACATTGCTGTAAATGCAAAAAAATGATTTTAAAATTTACTCCAGATTTTTTTTGCACGAATTCCAAAATCGTGTTGACATTTGTACAACTTCATTTTTATTACTGACTTCATGTACGCACCCATAAATTATGCTTAATGTAATTTAAAATGTTGTCTCAAGTATCCATGATTTCCCCTATAAATAAAAAAGTTGAGTAAGTTGAATTATCATCGCATTAGAACTACACGAAAGCTATTGGCGACCTAATTTAGAACCATAGTTAAGTGACTAGTCGACACGTTAGTAGGCACCCAACGCAACTTTTAAGGGTGACATCCTACGCGGCGTCGGAGGTCTCTGGACAAATTATTAGACGCACTGTATTTTTTTTAGTAATTTTATGTTTCTTAAAAGTTTTTATGCAATAATGCTATATTTAAACTACAATATTATTGATTTTTATTTAAAAGAATTGCTGTAGACCACATAGTTGTATTTATTTTAAGATAACTATGATTAATTATAATTAAGATTATGTTATATTAATTTTTTATTATAAGATTGTTTATGTGTGGAATCATCATCCTCAAATGCAGGAGACAGTGCAGTCTTGCATTGATAGCATGCCGCGCAGAATTAAAGCTTTGATAGTGGCTAAAGGTGGCTCAACTAAATATTGACTTTTACTAACATTAATTTCACTTTTCTTTAAAACTTAATAAACTTATGCGTTTCTAAATTAATGCTGTTTTATTTATGTCAAATAAATCGGTGATTGATTGGATAATATAAAAATAAAAAACAAATCAATTTAAAATAATAAAACGGTACAATATCACCCGGTAATTAATATTTTACATGAAATCTTGCAGTGCGTCTAATAATTTGTCCAGGGACTGTATATTTGACGTGCACTCCCTTCTACACATAGTATTATTCTCCGGACTTTTTAGTTGCACAGACCATTTATAGGTCGGCAGTTATTTTGGCAAAGCCTTGTCCGAACCTGGAACCTTTCGCATGCAAGCGTCTTACCGACTGGGCTTCCCAGCCATGAAATAATACAGGGTGTCCGTAAAAGAATGTCCGAGTTTCAAATTGTGACCTGACATCACGCCTTGTGATTTCTTCCTTTGGGGCTTCGTAAAAGATCGGGTCTACATTCCCCCCTACCCCACGATTTACCAACCTTGAAAGGTAGAATTGCACAGGCTTCCATTACTCCGGACTTGCTGCAGACAGTATGGGAAGAACTGCATTTTCGTTTGGATTTGTGCCGTATCACTAAAGGCGCACACATTGAGCACTTATAGGAAAAACTAGGTTAGTTTTCCTTCAATGTCATGTATGATTTGTTATATTTAGTATAAAATAAACTCCTGTAATATACCATTAAAACTCGGACATTCTTTTACGGACACCCTGTATGATAGATCAGATGACCTTTTCCCTTCAAATTAGTTTTATTTTGTTGTTATTGCTATTTTCATACCTGTGGAAAAAAGGCATACATTTAAAATTTGACAGTTTTATAGATTTCAAAATGAATGCATTTAGTGGATAAGACTGGCGATCTCATCCCACTAAAAAAAATTACCGACAAGCAGAGCCTGATCTAGGAAATCTCAGACAACAAATTTTGGGGGCCCCTTTGCGGAAAATGTTATGCATAATTTCCCGTAATGATGGTGCTAGTTGACGATGTATCTTAATTTTTGCTAACATTTTATCGGCTTCCTCATAATATCGATCAAACCAATCACTTTAGGTCAATGTCCGAGTCAAACTCAATCTGAAAACAAAGTGGAAAATCTTTAAAAGTAAGAGAAATTCTGGTCATCAACAGCATTTAGCATAATAGAAACTAATATTTAGGGGCCTCTAAAATGTGGGGGGTCTAACAAGTCTTATGCTAGATGAGGCCATTGACAAGTTGTCCTTCATGAGAGTGAAGGAAACAACAGTAATTATTGGCGCAAATAGTTTGCTAGGTGAAAATTGTACATGTTTCGGCAAGATCGAGGCTTGCCATCTTCAGCAAAATACACAAACAAACCGACATTAGACGCGATGGCTAGAAGCTGTGTAACATGGTATTGTGTCAATAATTACGTTGCTTCCTTCACTCTCATGTTTCTTATTGCGCAATGTTGAAGATATATTCTGAATAAGTTGTCCTTCCTTAGGAGGAGCGGGCTGAGGACTATCCGTCGTGTTCGCTGAGCGATGACGTCGGCTACGTGCTGTACTCTGCCCTGGGCTCCTTCTACATCCCGGCCATCGTGATGGTGTTCGTCTACATCCGCATCTTCATCGCGGCCCGGTCTCGCGCGAGGAGGCACGTCAAGAAGCCGGAAGTCACCAACGACCCCCCAAAAGACAAGTCTACCACGACCACCACGTGCACGAGCTTCAGCAACCCCAGTCCCCAGGAGAAGAGGAGGGACACGGACATATTCAGGTAAAGAGACGTGTGAACCTCGCCACTCTTCCTCCAAGACTTAAGGGTCTTGTAGCGTAACAGATCTCAGAACAATTCCAATGGAGAAACTTCGACCCCTGTTTTTAAATAAAGTATACGACATGTACTCACGAAAACTTACCAAGAAATACAGAGTAAAGTTATTTTGCCATTAAAATAATTAATAAGTATAATTTTAAAGATATTAATTAGTTATAATTAAAACAATTTTTTTTTTTAAATATTTACATGCCGTTAGTGCTGACATCTGTAGTTTGTGAATAATTACTAAAATTTTGTTTTAATTATAACTAATTAACATATTTTTAAAGTTTTACTTATTAATTATTTTAATGGCAAAATAACTTTCTTCTGTATTTTTGGTAAGTTTTCGTAAGTACATGTCGTATAATTTATTTAAAAACAGGGGCCATAGTTTCCCCATTGGAATTGTATAGAGATCTGTTACCATACAAGACCCTTAAAAATGAAACGATGACGGTTTGCGCAGTTGTAAACTGTAGCACGAGATCTGAATTCACAAAAAGATGGTAGTTTCCCCCTTCAAAGTAAGAAAAATAAGTTGTAATGATAGTTTTATTAGAGAATCAAAAAGTCGCCAAGTCTATGCAGGAAGCCAATACAAACTTCACTTTGAAATCGTGCCAAACAGTTCGCCGAGTGCGTTGGTTTGGGCTTACTACAAGGCAATCGATGGCTTCACTTGGCAAACCGGTTTTAGTATTCGTTTTGCCCGGCAACATCTCATCTTTTTCTAAACTCTATGATGAAGGGTGTTTCCCCCTGAACTCTTTATATCTCACCCAAGCTGTTAAGCAATGCATACATGAAGGGACGGAACATGTGAACTTTCGCCAAACATCGCCTCTCTTCTTCCAAGACTTAACGAAAGCATTTTCATTCGTCAGGGATTAGATTAGTTGGAGATGTCACACAAAACCGATCCCTGACGAGTTAAAGTACTTTCGGTCATGTCTTGGAGGAAAAGTGTCCATGTTTGGCGAAGGTTCACATATGTTCCGTCCCTTCATGTATGCACTGCTTAACAGCTTGGGTGAGATATGAAGAGTCCAGGGGGAAACACCCTTCACTATAGAGTTTAGAAGAAGATGGAGATGGTTTCCGGGCAAAACGAATACTAAAACCTTTTTGCCATGTGAAGCCATCGATCGCCTTGTAGTAAGCCCAAACAAACGCTCTCGGCGAAGTGTTCCGGATAAAAGGGTACAGCTGCTTCAGTAACCCATAGTCTACCAAAAGGATCCTCAAGGTGAAGATGAGTTAGTTCGGTTTATATACTACTACTTTCGTTGTTATTCAGAATACTGGTAGGTACGCAGTTGTAAATCTGCGCCCTCTAGCGTGTGAATGATTATATTGAGGTTGTGCGTGTGGTAACCGCCACAAGAGGGACGGATGATCGAAGTTCTGCTGTAGTTTTCGTTAATAAATTCTCACAAGCCTATCCCTTTTCCAGGTTCCCCGACCCCTCTAAAACCAACGGTGGCGGGGGGACCTCCCCCCCTCCCTTCCTGTGCGGTGAGGGGGGCGTCTCCCCCGCCATTCCTGAGGAAGAGGAACGAGCCAGGGACGCCGAGGACGAAGAAGAGGACGACGAAGAAGAGGAAGAGGACGAAAAGGAGGAGGAAAAGCGAGAAGAAAAAGAAGAGAGACGAGGCAGAGTGCCGAGGCGGCTCACCGTCTCGTCTGACTTGAATGTGTACTCCAATGATGGGATTGTGTCCCCTGCTACGAGATTGCCCATGGTAGCTGTTGCGTTGGTGGAGTCGCCGAGGTTCTTCCACCAGCAACAGGTAAGACAATTGCTTTGAATCCAGGGTTAGACTATATTTGAGGGTGCCCTCGCTAGTCACTATAACCTGACCTACAGTCCCTGGACAAATTATTAAACGCACTGCTAGATTTCATGTATCAATCTATGATGAACAAAATACCTTTAGAAGGACATTTGTGTTCCTAAACTTAAGCTATTGAATAGAAAATACTATCTGCTATACTTAATACATATATCGACATCTTTTTTAATGATATGGCATTCTTTGGTATGTTTTCACCATTACTAAAACAATACAGTGCTTCTAATAATTTGTCCAGGGACTGTATAATGCAATAATGCATACTCGTTTAAATCGATTGGCTATTCTATTACAAAAAAAGTTAAAAATCACTTTCTTGGTAAATCGATAAGCCTATGTATAGCAGTTGCTGAAAACGAAATGCAAACACGCATTTTATTATTTTAGCTTCCATTTGAGTGACCTCGAACAGCCAATAATAGCCTACATGACGCTATATAGTATACGTAGTTAATTAAATACAACATTAAACGGAAACGCAATAACTTGTTTCCAATACCGGCATAATTGCTATTGAATGCGGGTTGTACAGGAACCTTTTTGGAGGAATTTTTTTATGTCATTGAATTATTTAAGTAGCGGTATTCTGTACCGTATGTGTAAGCCTTCTAGGTCACTGGTGATAATATTTTGGGATGTCCTTTCGAGATATATAGCGATGGAAAAAGTTTTTTTTTCATGTTAGGGATTTAGAGTCTGATTTTGTGTCGGTGTTTTTCACAGTTAAATCATAATCTCACAAATTCAACAGTTTTGATCTGAAGCACATTCCACTATTTGCATTTCATAAATAAGTAAGACGAATGTACTTTTTTCCTACTAAGTTAAGGAATATATTAAAAAAATAATTTCGCAAAGCATTTTTGAGGGCTATTGTTGAGCACCCACACAGCTGCTAACGTAAACTCTTAAAACAAAAGAGTGAAATCCACTCCTATAGGGGAAGTGCATTTTCGGCACCGGAAAGGAGTGCAAATTAATTCAGACTGAGTTAAAACCGCTCGTTTTAAGAGTGTAGGACGTAGATTGTTTTCTTTTATTTCTTTTACCCACTCCGCAAAAAGAGTAAAATCCACTCCTATAGGGGAAGTGCATTTTCGGCACCGGAAAGGAGTGCAAATTAACTCAGACTGAGTTAAAACCGCTCGTTTTAAGAGTGTAGGACGTAGATTGTTTTCTTTTATTTCTTTTACCCACTCCGCAAAAAGAGTAAAATCCACTCCTATAGGGGAAGTGTCGGCACCGGAAAGGAGTGCAAATTAATTCAGACTGACTTAAAACCGCTCGTTTGTTTTAAGAGTGTACGCCACACACACACAGCTACTATAGTACGCAAACTTCTGTTATTCACAGGTCCTATTGCACATACAACTTTCTTATTTACGCACAGATCTTAACGTATGCACAGTTGCTATAGTTGTACTCCCATCGCATAATGTAGAAACATAGCTCCTAACGTACGTTATTATGCATATTTTAAAAAACATTATAAAAAATATATGTAAATATTTCGTCACTTGACTGTGGTTCTAAAATACGACACCCGTCGCCAATAGCCCTCGTGTAGCTCTAGTGCGACGATAATTCAATCTAAACTAAATATGTAAATATTTAAAATTGTTAAATTATGCATATTTTCGAAAGTAAGGGAGAGCGGGGCTATACCGTACACATAAGGGAGATTCGTCGATACATAGCAAATTACAAAGTAAAGGTTATATGAACAAAATCAATATATAATTTGATTATTAGGCTACTGATCATACATAAACCTTTTGGAACTATTCCACTTTATATATATAAAAATTGGTGATTTAAAAAAAGTTACTTTGTACAAAATAGCCCCGGGGGTCGGGGCTGTGCCGTACAGTAGAAGGGGCTATACCGTACAGTTTAAAAATCATCTGTTTAGGTAAGTAATGATTGTAATGCAGTACACACACACACACATTACTGTACAAAAACTTTTTATTACTTATAAAGGTCGCAACTAAGAAACTGTGTAGTACAATTGTAAAATTTTAAAACAAATAACGATCCAAAAAAATCAGGTTAACTTTGCTAAAAAAAATTCCAAGATTTCATAACAAACCTAAAAGTTGTGCTTTATTTGGGGACTTTGAAAAAATTGTTAGGAAGAAATATAAAATTTTAACATTTTTGGTAGGCCTACTTTCCTCATAAGTTACAATCGATGTAGGTATGTTACCATAGCAAACCATTTGGGGCTAAACCGTACACTTCTGTACGATTTAGCCCCAATCTGTACCTCGCGGCAATATATTAAAATAACCTTAAATTCTATCACTTAACCAATCATCGCTAACATCCAAAAGAGAGCTAAAGAGAAGTAGTTTATTATGATCTTACAGTTACTAGCATACAAGAAAAGATTCTTCACTTCCTTTATTTAGTACTAGACGCCTTTTATTTAGTACTAGACGAAAATTATAAGAAAAAGAGTAAAAACAGGTTTTTTTACTGAGACACTGATACTCATACGCATAGCGAAACGATATCTGTACTGTAAACTTGCGTGATCTGCTGCTATACTATAGCACTTGACAGGATCGTCTACCTTAAAATCTAGGCCAAAAAAATGGGTGTACGGTTTAGCCCCGCTCTGCCCTACGCATATTTCCTAAGCTAAGCATATTTCATAATACATCGCATCGCTAGTACCAACCTCTCGATGTTTTGGCCCTTAATGTACGCACATTTGGATGATTTCACTCCCAATTAACGCACAGCCCCTAAACTAATAAAAACTAAAAAAAATCCTCGGCGCAACAGCCCGTTAGTGGGTCAAGGCCTGCCGTGCCTATTCCAGCTTACGTGACCAAAGGCTCTGGGGTGCTAGGCATATGTCCCGGTAAGGTGATCAGCCTCTCGCGGAACCCCCAGTTTAGTTTCTAAGAATGCTTGGTCTTCGTTATATCGACCCTGTTAAGGGATGAAAGGATGAGTCAACCTCGCCCAATCCGGGACTCGATCCCCGGACCTGTGGCATGGCAATGCGAAGCACTACCACTAAGCCTGCCCTAAACTAATAAGCGGTTCATTTTCAATTTTAGGTGCGTCGCCCCTCCAAAGGGCACAAGTTCGGGTCGAGCACCTCTCTGGCCGAGTCGGCAGGCAACGAGTCGCTGAAGAAGCGTCTCGCAGGGCGCCTCCCCTTGCGCCCGGCACGCCCCCACTTGCGCGCCCTCCCTTCAGACGCTGAGCGCCAGAAACGGCGCCTGGCCAAGGCTCGCGAGCGGCGCGCGACCCTCATTTTGGGTCTCATCATGGCCGCTTTCATCTTGGCATGGCTGCCCTTTTTCGTGCTGTATGTCCTGGAAGCCCTTTGCGAACAGTGCCACATCGCCCCGACGGGTTTCGCGACCGCCTTCTGGCTGGGATACTGCAACTCGGCCCTGAACCCCATCATCTACACCATCTTCAACAGGGATTTTCGGAGAGCTTTCAAGAAGATTCTGTTGAAGTGAACTGCAAGAATGGTGGGATGGCGTTCTGATGGCTCGTGTACTTTGCGTCAGCCTCTTCATCGGTATAGATTTTGAAAGAGCTTTTGTAAAAATCCTGTTGAAGAAGGTTATCTTGAAATCCTAAAAGCCCCAATATTCAACTTCAACGTATTTTTTAGATATTTCTTTAAAAATATTTTGTTGAAGTGAGGCTACTACAGCTTGCAGAGATTCATTTTGAACAGGGAATTTTTTTACATAAAAAAAGACCCTGTTGGAATTTGGATATTGAAATGCTCTCAATTTCTTTGTCTTTAACAGGAATTTGGATAGCTTTATTAAAATGGGTTTTAATTGATAGAGGCTGGCGGAAAAAGTGAACTGTAGAGCATGGAATGCTGTACCGAGATATGTTGTCTTCCACATAACAGCCATAAAATGAAGTGCCTGTATATCCGTTCTTTCTTTGACGTATTGTTTTTTCCCAGTTGATCGAAAGCGGAGAAATGGGATGCCAACTATGTTTTAAAATCGAAAAGGAATTTAAGTGTTGAAAATACATAAGAATTGAATTCTTAATGCTTTCGTTTTACGCAACAATATTTTGGTTTAACTTTGTATGTAATACTATATCATTCGTAGTTAAAACTTCCAACTAAAATTATGAAAACACATATTAAACAAATAAACTATTGATTGATGTCAGGGTAAGTGAATCCGAGAAACTTCATGTCTCACTGTTTTACTTTTTAAAATTGTATTAAATAATACAAAAAAATAATATAATAAATATATATATATTATATATATATATATATATATATATATATATAATATATAATATATATATATATAATATATATAATATATATTATATATATATATATATATATATATATATATATATATATATTATATCTATATATATAATATATATATATATATATATTATATATATATATATATACTATATAATATATATATATATATATAATATATATATATATAATATAATATATATATATATATAATATATATATATATAATATATATATATAATATATATATATATATAATATATATATTATATATATATATATATATATATATATATATTATATTATTTTATTATATATTATATATATATATATGTTTTAACAATATAAAATGTGTTTCTAATTTCAGTGTTCTCTTAGGGGCAAAAACATTTGCTTTTGTGCAAATTATTACATCAAAATTTCAAATTTCATTGTAAAGTCTTATGTATGGAAGTGATCTATACTTTGCTTACTGAAAATGCATATCTTATGTAGATATCTGAAACACCATTGATGTCACTTACATATATACAATACATTATTATATTATAGATTCATACAAAAAGTACCTTTAATTTCACTAACACCTACAATGTCGTATTATTTATTATTGTAGGATTACGAGTAAATAAAATTACAAAGGTTGAAATTTTTTGTTGATCTGCACTTGCCCTGACAGAAAGTGATTTATTAAGTTTCAAAAGTCGTTATTTACAAAAACTTTTCACAGAATATCGTATTACATTATAAATTTGTTGGGTATAAGTCTTGAGGAAAAGTGTTTGATTTAAACGTTTAAACGTGTAAATCTTCGTATATGGTTAACATTTTAGAAACTTATTTATAAAATAATTACATTTTGAATGTATTGTATTTCGTAACTGGATTACCCGATGGAAGTTACTCATTGAAAACCAAAATTTCCATTTAAAATTTTATACAATGTGCCTAAAAGTTATTTTATAAATATGCGTAACTTTCTATCTTGCTAACAATTCTTTTATTCTCAACTTCATGTATTATTGTTCTTCCTAATATTTATGTATCTTATATGTTATTCTTACGTAGACTATATTGTGATTGTACTTGTTTATTTGCATATACAAGGTTTTGCCTTGAAGTTGTGACAATATTGAAATGTATGATATAGATGCATCAAGAGATCAAGATCATAACGTCGCATCGTTTTGAGGAGAAAATCTTAAAAATTTTTGAAGTAATTTGTGTAAGACACAAATGCACAAAGATTTATTTGACAGCGTGGTTTAACGTTCTTCATTTTAAAATAAATGTTCACTCTCTAAAATTTCCCAAAACAGCCTAAACTTTGATAAATATGTTACAGCTTCGAACTTATTTACACTGCTCAAAAGAATTAGGGGAGCACTTTGCGCACTTTTGTTAACCCTTTCAGTTCCAACTTCTCATTTTTTATTCTAAGAATCTAAAATTTGTGAAATAGTTTCATTATGCATCCAGAATGAAAGGGTAAAAAACAGGGGGAAAAATCTTAATTTTTTAACTAAAATTTAAGGGGGAAAAAGTGGAATCATAAATTTTGAATAAATTATAACAATAGTTTTTTTTTTTAACTTTATTTGTTAAAAAAGTTAAAATCAATTTTTAAACATCTAAGAATGCAAACGTGAAGAATTTAGGGTCAATATATTTCATAAATGTTTTGGGAGTGAAATTTATTTTACCATGTTTTTCAGATTTTCATTTCATTAAAACAAACATTATTTAATTATTCAAAAGACATGATCCTTCCATCTAACGATAAATAAGTGCGAGCTCAACTTATTGAGAAAAAAACCGCAAGCTGATAATTCCAAATAGAATCATTGGCTGTGAAAGGGTTTAAACCATGCGTTCCCCTAATTGTTGTGAGTAGTGTATTTTTAATTTTAATAATGCTATATTTGCATTCTTACACAATGTGGCACGCTCTCATTCATACGATAGTGCGGTAAAAATGGGTGTTTTTTGACGAAAATTCTTATCTCATCCAATTTAATCCGAATATCTTATTTTTTTAGGGTATGTTTCAGGCATTATGTAGTCAATTATGTTAAATATTGTCAATTCCTTTATAAACAAAACAATTAGGGGAGAACTTTCTGTACTTTTGTTAACCCTTTCAATTTCAACTTTTTATTTTTTATTTTAAAAATCTTAACTTTGTGAAATAGATTCATTATGCATCTACAATGAAATAGTAAAAAACGATAGGTACAAAATCTTAAATTTTTAAATTAAAATTTAAGGGGAAAAAATTGGTATCATAACTTTTGAATAAATTATAACAATAATTTTTTCAAAACTTTATTTATTAAAAAAAAGTTAAAATCAATTTTTAAACATCTAAGAATGCAAGGGAGTGAATTTTTTTGGGAGTGAATTTTATTTTACCATGTTTATCATATTTTCATTTAATTAAAACAAACATTATTTAATTCTTCAAAAGACATGATTCTACCATCTAACGATAAATAAGTGCGAGCTCAACTTAGTAAGAAAAAAAATCGCATGCTGATGATTCCAAATGGAATCATTGGGGGTGAAAGGGTTTAAACCCTGCATTCCCCTAATTCTTTTGAGCAGTGTACTTATAATAGGACCAAATCTTCTAGCGATGTAATGTTCTAAAGCTACAGAGAGATGTTAATAATACCTTTATTTCAATTAACTTCTTGGCATAATCCTGTATGTAAGCAGTAAATACTTTTGTATATAAAGGTATCTTGATGTGTAAAATTCGTAGAATATACAGGCGTATAAAAATATCAAAAGTTAATCATTTAAAAACAATTATATTTAAAACAAATGTATCGAAATTGCATAACTAATTTTAAAATGCTTATAACAAAGAAAATTATTTTTATATAACCAATTAAATATTAATAGTAAGGACGAGTACCATAAAATAACTTTATTTGAAGGCATCTGTAGCTTGTAAAAAATTTCACGAAATTTAAAAA
Source organism: Oedothorax gibbosus (assembly GCA_019343175.1). NCBI lineage: Eukaryota > Metazoa > Arthropoda > Arachnida > Araneae > Linyphiidae > Oedothorax > Oedothorax gibbosus. Next base: position 265,728 of record JAFNEN010000019.1, on the reverse strand, counting down.
TAATAATTAAAATATTGGGAAAAGGATATCTTTAAAAAAAGCTTTTAATGATTTTTTTTCAAACATTGAGGTCAGTTGATATATTCCGATGTAATTTTTTTCAATGCATAAAATTTACTACAATAACCTCAAACTCTACCCTTTGAAACTAATATCAATTGTTTAAGCCGTATTTCAAACCAGTTTTAAAAAAATTAAATTACAGTAATTAGATTTTTTTTATAGTAATTTGCAAATTCTTATTCCAATAAGCTTAGATGCCTTCTCAAGTATGAAAAGTTATTTTTCAAACCTTCTGGTATTGTACAGTGTGGTTACAAGCTCACGTCGCATTAAAGTTTTAATGTAAAACCCTACTGTTCTCACGCGGAGCTATTATTTAAAATAATAACTACACTAGCATCGTTTTTTTCTTACATTTACATTTCATAAAATTATTGTTTAAATTTTAGTATAGGTAATGTTTGGAACGAGATTTCTTTTCCTCAGGGTGCCTATTTACAAAACTCCTATTATTAGTATAAGTATACTTATGAGTACATTTTTGAGGTGTAGGTTTATTGTTATTTTTAAAAATTAAATTATAAATCAGACTTAATTTTTATTTTTAATTACTAAACAAAATGTTTTGTGACATGCTGTCGAGAGAATCTCTCATGCGTAAACTGAAGATTTTTTTTTCTAAAAATGTGTAATGCGTCATAGACTTTTGTACTACTTTGTACTTATAAAAACTAAGTATAAAAACTAAGTTAGAGGCTGCTAATTTCTATACCCTGTGATTCCAAAAAGTCAGTATTCGAGCTTCTTAACTTAGTATTAAGTATCTGCTGCGTAAAAATTGTTAACATATATTATCAGATGATTTTTTACATTAATAATGTTGCACACTTTATTTCATATCAAATGTATATATTTCCAGTTAACTTGTAAGACAGTTGTTTTAGTATACAAAATTTTACTCTAAAGAAAGATGGGAACAACGTATTTGAAATCTTGTTACTATAACCGCTATTTTTAATTATATATAATTTAAATTAGTCTTTAAAAGTCTTATTTATTTTATTTTTTAATCCTTCATTCCAATTTTATATCTCCTAAAAAATCATATTTCGATCCCCTTTTTATAATTCAAATTGTTTAGTTTTTCTTTTTTAATTTGTTTTTATTCACAAACGTTTGCAAACAGTCAATTGCAGTCTCAATCATTTAAACTCACTAACTGTCGTGAAAATGATGTGTGCGCGATTAACTAAGAGTATTAAATTTTTACATTGTTCAAAAACTGCCATTTATTGTAAAGACATTTTTTCATCGACAATTATATAAAATATATTAATAAACTATGAAAGACAAATTCGAGTTTAAACTAACAAACGTATTTATGATTCACATAGTTAAACCATTTCTTGTACATAATTTAATTGCTTGCATTTTTGGCTTAGTTTGTAAAAGTATTGATCACTGCATCGTTGACAAAATCTTTATAAGTTAATGTGAGGAGATCGTATATAAATGTCGTATTACTTTTTTTTGTATAACCCATACCCACACAAAAAAAAATTGAATCGCATTTAAGGAAACAAATAAGAGAAAAAAACATGTTTTCAAATATGTGCCTCTGTTTATTACGAATATAGTCCCAAATAAAATTTAAAAAAATATATATATGTTATTGGCAGGTCATCGGCAGTATCTACAAAACCATGACTTAGACCACTTTTTATAAACACTCAGTCATTAAAACCTATAATAATAAATATAAGTAATAAAGAATGAGTGTTTTAGAACCAAAATGGTCCTAGTACATTTTGTAGATACTGCTGGTGACCTCCTTATTGTAGAAAATTTAGGCGGAGTGTCGGTCGCTATGGCAGTAATACTCGTCTATTTGACCATCGAGAATGAGTACTGAATCTGACAAGTGCACTTTCCATAGATTTAACATCTTTATTACATGATATACTGTAATACACTGTAAAAGAATCTGTTAATTTTACAGAAAAAAACATATATTTACAGAAATATACTGTTAATTCTTTAAACAATTTTTTTATAGTAAAAACAGTTTTTCTGTTTTTTAACACGTCAAAAGTAGTAGACTACAACCGAAAAAGCATTTTAAGCGTGTGTTAAAACTCCGTGTGCAGCAATAGATCAGCTGGGAGAGTGTTGGACTGGTTACCTAAAGGTCCGTGGTTCGAACCCAGGTGGGGTAGTTTATGATTCTTCGGTAGTAACGTGGTCAGTCATGTCACTGGGGTGACCTGGGGAGGCAGAATTTTGTTTTTTAATGACAATTTGTCTGTTAAAAAAACAAATTTTGCTCTAAAATTACAAATTGTTTATTTAAAATAAACAGAATTACTCTGTAAATTTAGTTTACATTAGTGTTTTATTATACTAGTGTTACTTTAGTTTATTTAGTTATACTAGTGACGTCAGCCAAATTGACGTGATTGTGATCACGTGACGTACCGATGAAAAAAAAGCCATTTGAAAATGATTTTTATTAATTATTTAAAGATTTATTTTGCAAAAGAATATATACGTTTGTTGTATTTGGGTTCAAACTATAATTTAATTAATATTGGAAGGTATTTTAGCGATACTGTAAAGTACTCTATTGGCGTAGCGATCTGCAACGAATGGATTAAATGTTTGGGGATGTTTTCGTTTTATTCAGAAAGCATTTGCACAATGCATAATCCTTATGAGAAAAATGTTTCAAGCACCCCATTGATTAATAAGCTTATTAAAATATGGATCGACACTTGATTGTTCTCGGCAATAAATATACGGATGCAAAATGTGGTTTTGGAAGAATCAATATTTAAGCACCTTCGTAAGAAAATGTAGTCTCGTACAATTAATATGCACTGTTAAAAATTTTGTGCTTGGTTTCACCATGATATTGGTTCCTTGTAGCTGCAACGGCTGTGTGGTGAAATGTTTCACCTTTTTTTAGGTGTTTGGTTGAACCATTTTTCTGGATTTGGAAACAAAAACCTGAGAAATGGTTCAACCGAATACCAAAAATATGGTTTAACGTTTCACCACACAGCCGTTGCAGCTACTAGGAACCATATTTTTGGTGAAACAAAGTGCCTAATTTTTAACAGTGTGGTGTAGTCTTTTCCCATATGTAATAAATTCATGTTAAGGGAATCGTTTAACAAATTTTGTGTGCCAGTTATTTTTAAAATGCATGGACTAACCTATGATATATTTACCATTTGTTAATTAAGTTGCTCTTCTTACGTAAGTCCTTTTGCTGTTTGAGCAACTGATTTTTACTCCATAGAAGCTAAACTAATGTTTTAAATTTACTAAAACTTATGTTATATAAATAATTTTAGCTTTAACAATTTGATTTCTATCGGTGAAAACTTATTTTCGTTTAAAGAGATAATTAGTGCAATAACTGATCTTATAGTTTATTTTAATAAATATATATGTATTGAGTAAAAATACCTTAATTTTGAATTATCATTCAGTGGCAAATATTCATAGCTTAGGAAGTTTGTTAACATGCAATGTTGGAAAATTACATATAAATGCATGGAAAAATTAAAAACCATGCAAGCCATTGAAAACACTTTTACTATGAAAATAATGAATCGAAGCGAAATGTATTAAAATTTTTCTGAAAACTCAGTTGGTGGAAGTTTGGTTAAAAAGTAACCCACTGAAAAATCACATTTTGAGTCTGAACACGTTGAACTTCTTAAATGAACTGCAAATATTTAATTGCTTTTTAATTAAACCATTTTTTTAATGTGTATATTTCTTATCCTCAAAAGCACCTATCCATGTAGTGATAAATGTTGAAGAAATTTGAGGATATTCACAACAGTTCACTATACACATACTATATTCATCCATCGATAATTCAAAAGTTTAAATAGAGTGCCTTAAATATTTGCGACGGACTCTAAGTATCATTTATTTTGAGAAAAAGTGGTGGATGTTAAAGGAGTATATTATTTATTTTAAGCATATAAATCCGATTAAATTGTAACATAAAATTTGGATCTAAGATTTAAGGGGATCATCTCTACAATTTTAAATGTCAAAATATATATATGTTGTAACCTTGGTTTGAACGAGGTTATCATTTTTATTTACGCTTATTATACGAGATGTTGATTACTAAAGTTGTCTTTATGTATATTTAGATTTAAAATTATGAAAGTACTTAATTTTTCTACCGTTCTATTGACGGAGTTGTAGTATAATATTTTAGTATTTGTTTTAACGTCATTTTAAATAATTTAATTAGTCCTTAATGAATAACCAGCTAGACATAATTTCCTTTTTAAATTTCAAAACATTTTTTAAGTTAAATGCTTTGCCCTTAAATATCCATAGGAGAGTAAATATTTTTTCTTGTTATAAAATTATCACAAATGAGTTTTTTTTCTCAAAAAGATAAATATAAAAGATACATCTTTGATTCAGTATTTATTCGAAACAGAAAGTTGTAGTATTTGCACATATACACTTGTTAACAAATGTACAGGTGAAATGTATTTATAAATTTTATTCTCAGAAAGTTTTCTGAGGAGGATTTTAATTTGTAAAAATGGTGACTTGTTATTTACAAAAATACGATGTATATGTATACACAATGAAAGGACATATAGTTATGTGAATTTCGAAATTGATTAAAAAAATGCCAAGAATTATTTTTAATTAGATATTGTTAATAAATATATATAATTGTGAGTTTAATGTATTATATCACATTTGAGTTACATTGTTTGTAAATTATCTTATATTTGTTGTGAGTCCTAAAGAATATATGCACCCGATAAATATGATATTTACCAGTGTGTTTGTCCGCACCAAAATCAAAGTTTACTTATAAGCATAGATTTTCTCGTGTGGCCGGAGTAGCCTTTGTATATCAATAACCAGAATTAATCAGTCTAGTTTCAGATTTTTTTTTTGACAAATCATTCTCACAGCAATACAATTTCCTCATACACGTTTTTGTGTTTTCCCACTATTCATCATATTTCAGCGTAAATTGTTTTTTCGCTTTATATTTTCGCACTCGTTTATGATAAAAAAAAATGCATTAAAAGCATGTTTTCTTTTTTATGTATGCATTGTTGAAATATAGGGTGATTATGAAATGGTTTATACGGACATTTGAGACCCTAGGGACACAAACTTTCAAGGAAATGGGATATATCTTTAAATTGAAAGTGAAGCTGTGGTAATTCACTTGCGCTTGAGTCATTTTGGTTCTAGTGAAAATATTCAAGTTGGAGACATTCTGTAACACTTAAATTTTTTTGGATTATGATCTAGTGACATATATACAGAATAAAAAAGTTTAAACAAAAACTTGCAGTTAGCATACACAGTGTTTGGTTAATAAGATTAGGTTTAAACTTTGTTATGTTTTTTTTTCTTTTCAGGAAACTCAAAAAGTTTTATTCCGTTATTAAATTTTTACAGAGAAGTTTTAAATTTCTTAATTTCTCCACACACATTTAGAGCCGAAATATAGCAAGTGATTTTGTATTTTCATTGTAGCCTTAACTGAGACACGATTTAAGAGCACATACTTCAATCTACGGTAACTATCATGCAATTTTGTTGTATGTTTGTAAAATTAAGATCATCATTGAGTGGCTTAAGGGTATTTTCATGCTGAAGTTGTCTTGCTGCGATTGCAAATCAATAAAGGCAATACGATAACCGAATTTCGTCGTATTTGCCTTTGATTGGTTTTGATAATCAGTGATTGGCTGAATCTGGAGTCAATAAATATTGACTTGCACTAACACGCACAGATAAGTCAATCGAATTAGACGAACGGTTCCTTTCATCGCTCGACATAAATGAGTGCCACTTTAATGCGGCTGTGAATCTCCTGGCTACGTTGCCAATGTTGTCACGACTCAGCCTACGTTATTAAAACAAATATCTGGTTGATTCCCTATAAGAAAAGTCCATAGGTGGACATCTTCGGCATGAACTTTCCCTTACAATTAGTGCAATGCTCTAATTTCCAGCGATATATTTTCACTTGCTTCACTTCATCTATGAGTTGTGGGGTCTGAAAAGAGATATGTTCCACTGCAACAATGTGATAGACTCTCGAAAATGGCCTCAGGGCAACAATGCATTTAAGTGAATTTACAAGGAAGCATTTTGTAGAAGAGGACACCACAGGATGAATGAACTGGTCTCTTTTCGGTGTCATGATCCATCATTAGGTGTGGCATCTAATTCTCACTGAAGCACCTATTTTCTCATGTCAGAGGCTCATCTTTCCATACTGTTTGTATTTCACTTAGAAAATGGTGCACATTTCAAGATTTCATCCTATTTTAAGATGTTCATTTTTAAAAAGAAGAAACGAATTTTATCAATGTTTCCAATAAAAGTGTCACTAGAACTTAAAGTAATACTTGGAAAAAAAAGAATAACAAAAAGTGACACACAAATGTATTAGCATTTTTAATCGATTCCATAATGCAATAACTCATGTAGAATATCATTGGTATTTACAGAGTATATGACATGTTTTTGGATTCAATGTTCAATGCAACTCGATGTGTATATCTTTAATTCTAAAATAAAGCACATTTCTTTTAATGCAAGTTCTTATATAAGAACCTTTTCTGTGTTTTACTTATTCATCTTATCTATACGTAAGTTATATGTACCAATTACAGACCAATCAAACTTTAACCATTCGTATCGAAAAATTCGGAATAACTTTTAAAAATGTGATAGGAAGCTATAATATAAATTTAAAAAATATACACACAGTCTGGTTGGTTATTGGTGCATTTCCCTTACATCCAACAACGTAAACTGTTAGTCAGAAGGCATATCATGTTATGACGTTTTTATCTGTAAGGAAGCCGCAGAAACCTTTTATCCTGTAGCTTGTTAGTTTGGAAGCACTTCATTTTTATAAGAACATATTGGTCAATAAATAGATACATAATAAATGCCTCATAGATAAATTTGACGCAAACGATCGCTCGTAAAATAAAGGAATACATAAATGAGAAGTTGGTAAATCGATTAAGTGCTGTACTTTATCAGATTATTTTCAGTGTACCTCAAAGGTAGAGTCTGTCTATTTTTAATAAGAAATACATTTTATACCTTCCTTTCAAAGATATTCCAAATCGCATTTAAACTCTAGGTCTGACCTTTAGTCTTTTATTTGTCTTAACCCGTGGCTAATAATAATGTGCTCAGTTAATTGAAGAGCTTAGTGGAAGAACGTGCTAAGTGACAAAAAGGTGAAAACGAGATAATGAGCTTCAAAGTTTTTAGTTTGCAATTTTTCTGTCATTCACAAAATCATAGTTTTTTTGCATGATATTTTAGTTTGGTTCTTCAAAATGCATGGTGGCTTTTGGCTTAACCGTAATTTACGTAATAACACGAAATTTACAAAACGCGCTTGACACCTCATGCACTTGGCACGTTCTTCCTGAGAAGTGCTTCAGATTTTGGCAGTCGTTTAGTAGAAGAACGTACTAAGTGACATTTTTGAGGTAATTTTGGTTCATACCCGTTTCATAATTTCTGTACTAACCTTCCAATTTTCAAAATCATTTTTTTTTGTTTGGAAGATAGGACTTCACAGATCTCTTTTATACTTTTTAATCGTTTGCCTGTCCGTCCATCATTTTGCCCGTCCGTCCATATCCGTTTCAATTTCAAAACTAAAGTGCCTGATTTTGAAAATTCTTTTTTTGGTTCGAAAGTAAAAAAATAAGATGACTACAATGTATAGTGTTTGGCCATCTGCCTGTACGTCTGTTATTTTGTTTCTGTCCGTACGTCCTACTGGGCTACCCCCCCCCCCCCCCCAACTTCCTTTGTACCCGCCCCGTCCAATTTTTAAAGTTATCACTTTCAGTTACCTAATATAAAATCTAAGGTAATAAAACTATTGCGATGGGGGTCAATAATCCAAAATGACGATTTCGTGCTTTCTGCACGTTTTGAAGGGTGCTCATTCTAAAAAATTGGGGGTTTTTTTAACATTGATCCGTCTGTCTGTCTGAAACTACTTTACAGTTCGAAATAAAAGAGCTACGGGATTCAAATGTAGTACACGGGTTCCTAGTTTTTGTTGAACGTCATAATAAGGTTTTCGAGAAAATTGCGCATGCGCAACTAGATTATGCTACAAACTTTTTTTGGTTTTAAAGGTATTGCTAAACAACGAAAATAGATACAGACTTCAAATTTGATACACGTGTTCCCTGTACTAGTCGGACGTCAAAATATTTCTACAATATTGTGCAAAAATTTTCTACAATATTGTGCATGTGCAAGGAGTATCTGCCATAGAACTTTTTAGGTTTAAAAGTTATTGAAAATACTTTATAAGGTATATATAACTTTTAAATGAGCGTATTGATATATAGTGTTACACATCCCTAGTTTTTTTTAAGATATCAGTCACCTATCTTATACTTTTTGTTCGTCCGTCTGTCCCTACTATAAGGATTTCTTTGAGTATTTAAGTTAAAAGAAAGTAGGTTATATAAGTTATTTTAGAACTTCTTGCTTAATGTTAGATGAGTAAGTTTTTAATTGAAAATATTTTTTAAAAAATACCATTATCACTGAAATTATAAACTAAATACTTTGAAGAATAATAAGACAAATCAACTTAATAAAAAGTATACAAAAAGATAGTAAAAGAAACACAAATGCATGTGAATAAAATAAATATTAAATTTAAAAGACTTATAAAAAAGATAATAATGCAAGATGTAAGTTTTCGCAAAATAAATTTTTAAATAGTTGTTAGATAAAAATAATCGAATTTAAAAACAAACTTTTATATTAAAAAAAAGTAAAAATATGTTGTAAGGCAAGATATAGATCCTAAGGTTATTTACGTTTTTCTTTCTCCTTGGTTTAATCAATTTTAAGAAAGCTACTTTAATTTACAGCATTTCTACAACTGTAGAACAAGATCGTTTAAACGATTTATTTTTACAATCGTGATGCATAGTATTTTTTTAAAGTCATCGATATTTTAATAAATATTAAGAACTTATAACGTTTTATACTTTGTCACTTTATTTTTACATCAATTATTATAAAAATATTTTAGTTTTACATAACAAAGCAATATCTTGATTAAATTTTTACTTACCTTATAAGCTGCTATTCACACTTTGAAGCAAAAATTCGGCTTTCCGCTTGCTTCTTAATTCCATTTTAATAATTTTAGGAGTTTAGGACATTGCACAAAATGCGTTCGATAGCTTTACAAATCAAACGTAAAATGGCTTTAAAACGATTTTTGTACCCATAATTCATTTTTTTAAACAAACCAGATGCTTTGAATGTTCGGTGCAATGTTGTTTTAACGCGAACTGCGATCTCCATAGAGCAGGTGCAACTTTGTTTTAATGATACCATCTGTTCACTGCTAAATTATCTATGTTTATTACAATAAAAATCAGACGACATTCAAAGTAGACGATATTTTATAAAATGTTAAAACCTTTAACTCCGTTTAAATTTAAAATCAAAATGCATTTTTTTCCTATTTTGCTAAATGCACTCAAAACCCAGTTTTACGCAATATAAATTTTATTTCATTGATTATGTTTAATAATTAAAGTTAATTAGGAAATATAAATTACATTTTGTTGAATTCTTTTTGATCACAACTACAAAAGAACCATTTGTTTTGCTATTAATGCAAGCGAAAGTCTGAACATTTTCCGCAAACGTGTCACTTAGCACGTTCTTCCACTAAGCGAACGTTCCGGAATCGGGCGATTTCGATGGAAGAAAATGCTAAGGATCCTTAGCACGTTTTTCAATTGAAAAAGTGACGAAAACGCGTGCACCTACCAACTTCGTATGCGAAAAATATACGAAATCGAATGTTTTCTAAAAAATTGAAAGCTTTATGTTTAAAGCAGGTAATAACATGATCATTGACACAAAAATCTCAATTTTTTTCAAAAATGTCACTTAGCACGTTCTTCCACTCAGCTCTTCAACTCATGGAACATATTTTGTGTAATTCGTCAAGTTTCTCTTAGCCAACATGTTTTTTCCTCGAAACTCTTAGAAGTGTATAGCAATATGTAAAAGCTTATGACCCGTATCAGATTCGAATAAAAAGGAAATATATAAATGGTTAGTTCCATGTAAATACATACCTCAGGTGAATTTAAAAAATATTTTTTATTACAGTTGAAACTTTTATATGTGATTTAGAAAAGTTTTTGAATTGTAAAAATTTTGCATCAAAAACTATTATTGATTTTATCTGTGGCAACACTTTAGCTTCAAAATGGCTGCTTTTTGGAAAGCATGGGTTATGGTTTTTCATAATTTTGAATTCTTGAATTTTAAGTAAAGTATTATTTTTTATCAGATTTTTTGGCAAAATTATTAAAATGCCCTATAATAACTATCTTAAAAACACATTATTAAATGGCATTTATAACTAAAAAGAGAGAAAACTAATTAGAAAGATAAAAATCCCCCTTTTGGCTGTAGTGTAAGTCACGAAAAGATATAAATATTTCTAAGACTTTTTAAAATAAAGCTTTGCTTCAAATTTTTATAAGGTATATTCTTTCTATATTAATCTTTGTGTAATTCCACACCTTTAAATTTTAAAATAAAAAGCATTTTCGCTATTTATAAAACATTTTAACGTTGTAGTGTAAGTCACTACGTAGTGTTAGTCACAGCTTCTGTTTGATTTATCTATTATAGATTAGCTATAATATTTGTAGATTTCTTATATTTTGATAATTTTGATTTAAGATGGCTAAATCAACAGCTAAAAGAAAAAAGAGAGCAGAAAGACTTTAAGCATGTGGAAAATTTCAAACCTTTAAAGAAAATGAAAGCAAAAGCCACTTTCATACATTCCAGGAAAATTGACCCACATTCTGCTAAAGATTTTTTCACTTTGCATAAGAAATCTGCCCAAACATATCACTATTATACATTTCTGACAACTGTGTAAAGGGCGAAATAGGTAGATTAAATGATATTTGCTCATCTCTCAAAGGAAAATAAATATTTCCGATTCCTGACACTCAAAAATTGCTCTGCTTTTTAAAATTAAACAAATACCTACTTAAAATTACCAATGTTTCATTAAATCCCCAAAAATACTACAAGGCTGATTAAACAAATGGAAATGTTGTAAAAGTAAATACCTCACAACAAAACTCTGAAAATGAATTTGATGCTGGAAAAGGAGCTTAGTTCCTTCTGTAGGAAAAATTATCGTTAAATATTTTGTGGGGCAAATGTTAAGTAAAGATTCAATAAAACTGAAACATCTGCAATGGTCGGGATGTCTTTTTGCATGCCCTGAGAAGGAAGATTTTTCAGACATTGCTATTGAAGAAAGAATTAAGAAATTACCAGAAACTAACTTTAGGGGACGTTGTGTAACTTTTTCTAACTATTATTGTACCATGTATGCAATTCTTTACTTACCATGTTCAAAATTATTTACATATGTTATGTTATTATTGCCTAAATTTCCATATCTGTGATAAAATTCACATGATGTAGTGTAAGTCACGCACAAAAATGTTAATAAATTATTTCCTATGATACAGATATTTCAACACTTTTTTAGTTTTTTGCAATTAAATTATTTAGTTTTAAACCTTATACTTAAAATAAGCACTGGTAGAATGTTGATTTACTGCACTATGAAGAAGAAATGAGAGTTTATAATGATAACCAAAAACCGACTTCCGATCATGTAGTGTAAGTCACATCAAGACATTTGTATTATTTTTTAGAAAAATATTAAATTAAAAAAGTTTTTACTGACTGCTAAAAATACTATATGTTCAGGGGTAAACTGACATACAATATTTTTTTTAAATAAATGGAAAATAATTTTGAACTATACAAACGATATTTGTTAAATCGTCAAATGTAGCGTAAGTCACGCTTGGAATTGCCCAAATTTATGAGTGTTTAAAGAAAATGAGTTACTGCTTAAGGTTTGAAGTTAGGGTAATTTATTTTATAGAAATTAAAATCTGAAAATATTTTGCCAAAATTTAATCATGAGGCTAATAATAATCTGGGAGAAAGAGACATAACATTCTGGAAAATATATTGCTTTTCTCAAAAACTTGACAAAAATCAGAAAAATAGTTTATTCAAGTTCGTTTGAAACAAACGATTCTACCGTTTAAATAGAAAACGTGTAAGGAATATTTTTTTTTGCTATCATATTAAAAATGAAAAGATAATTGAAAATCAACATTAACCATGCGGTAACTGATTAACGGATCCCCAATTCTGATTGGGACCCGTTTTTCTCTATTTGTGTAAGCCTGCGGTGTGGACATCTGGAAACAGCAGCTGCATAAACAGTGGTAGTCGAGAAAAGAAAAATATTTTCTCGCGTTCTCCCAGCTTATTATTAGCCTAAAATTGTAATTTTGACTAAAACTACAAAATACTTTAGATTATAATTTATATAAAATATTAGTTACACACTAACTTTAGCCTTTTAGAATTAACTCTCTATTTCCTTCAAATCCTCCCAATTCTTAAATTAATATTTTATTTTGAACATGATATTCATTGTAAGATTTTACTTTTTATCCTAAACCTCTTAAGCATCTAAGAAAACACTCTTTAAATTATGCGAAAAAAACGACGAATATGTCGTAACTCAAAGTGGAATTACGGCATTTGAAATATTTTATATTTGGCATTTAGGTTCAAAGAAGTGTATAGGATGAAAAAAACATTTTTGGGTGGCTTTTATTTAACCGAGGAGAAGGGTCTAAAGAGCTTACGTTCGTATCTCCGACTGCTTTAATAAAATGTTACCTGGAAAATAGGAGAGCCAGGGGTGATTTAATACAGTTATTCAAGTTCATAAAACAGGGAGACATGGAGGGCTTAGGTTTTACCTTAAATAGCCGGACCAGAGGACATGATCAGAAATTGAATAAATCGTGCTTTAGAAGGGAGGTAAGAAAACATTATTTTTACAATAGAAATGTCAATGAGTGGAATGCTTTACCAGATTATGTTGTGCATTCGAAGAGAGTAGAAGATTTTAAGAAGAAACTTGATAGTCATTGGAAACTGGTAATGTATAAGATTTATTTTGGACTAACCTTGCTGAGCCTCTGGCCTGTTGTTGGTTGACAATTTTTGTATTTGTATTTGTTTCTCATAAAGTAGATTAGATACGATCTAATAAATTACGTCAAATATATTCCATTAGTTGTACCCCCTCCCCCCCATACATGTCACGTAATTTATGAACAACCCCATATATTTTGGCACATCAAATATTTTTTTCCCATAAGAAATTTTAACAAGTGCTAAATATAGCAACCAATGGGAGACAAATATACAAACCTTAAACATAAAAATAAAATTTTCAAATAGTTTGTATTGAATGTGAATAACTTTCCATATCGAAAAATATACTAGTTACCTACTAAAATCTCAAACTTCCGTATTTTTGCCTCCCCAGATCCCTAATACAAATTCCGTAGGCACTTTTTGTTAAGGGTATTATTGAAAAGTTGCAAACTTCAAAATCGCACTCGACAAAATACCATTGACATTGTATTATACTATCAAAAAGGTACTGAAAAGTTTCCTTTGAAAATTGCTATTTTCATATTTTTCAATAGTTAAAAGGCGACATGAACCCCAAAACTTTAATATGCTCAAATCACAGTTTTATACAAACAGCGCAGAGATTCTACACATATTTGAAAATGCACGGACTTTCACAGCCACAGAAAAAATGGAACTAAATTTAATTTTTTTTTTCTCACCGCCAATGAATTTTTTCACGGGGGGGGGGATATTAAGACTTGATTAATACATTTAATTATTTTTTTTAAATGATAGCAGATATTTATCACAAAGTTTTGTGTTGAAAGCTTAATTTTCTATTGCTGTTATTGTTTTATTGTTGAAATTTATTATTTTTTTCAATTTTCACTGTTCAGTTTGCATAGAATCGTAAGTACGAAAGTTTTAGTTGTATTATCATATACATAAAACTAGTTTTCAACAATATAGTAACTATTCTTTTGGTATTAAAATAAAATGAGTGTGTCTTTTATTGTAAATCATAGGTGGTTGCCTCGTCAGTGTATTAGCCAAAATTTGTTTGATATTTATTTTCATTGGGAAAGAGTAATAATTCTACTTTCTGTTTATTTGGCATTTATAGATAAAAACATATTAACGCTTTTACAATAATTATTGAATAATTTAATAATTGTTCAAAAAATTTTAAGAACAACTAGAATTCTTCTCATGAAATATACAACCAATTTGTTGAATGTTATTGAGCTATTTTTTCTATTCCTCAATATTTCTTACATAACTTTTTTAGCATTTATCTAGCATTTTAATATTTATTTTTTATTTTCAATAAGTTAAAACACATACTACATTAGCATTCCACTTACATTTCGAAATATAATTTTTAAATTTCCTGTTAATATACTCTTTGAGGAAATAAGAAAACATTTGAAGATAAACTCTTCAGCAACGCTTTATTTTAATGCAACTTCCAATAAATACTCCACTTAATTGTATTGTGAAATCATTATTATCAATTTACCTTCCCTTGGTTTGTTAATTATAATATCCCTACTTCAGTCAAATTCGATCTCAAGTAAGACAGCCATTTCCTTTAAAACTCTAAATTATAGCTAACGAACAGAAGAAATATGTTCCGAGGTGTTTAATATCCTCAAAAAGTTTGAAATTGCTACCTCAGGCGGTGACTTTATTAGTTTTCGTATCATAAAAAATGAACGTCCATATAAAATAATAGAGTTCCGTTTATCCGATCCCCAGGAGGCAATTTTGAACTGAGAAAGTTTTATTAACATCTTGGAGAAGAATTTTCCGGGAGGAATGAAAATGTAAAGCGGGGATGCATTTTATTTCACATCTTTCCTTTAGGATGTAGAACCCATCAAATGAGCGTTGTTTGTGCTCAACCAATCGATCTCAACGACATAGATGAAGTAGACTGCTTATTTAATAGTTAAATGGCTAGTTGGGTAAGGTCCCAAGATGAGATGAATATCAGAATTGGCCAGAAAAGTTGCGTTACTTTTGGTGACATTGTCACTGCTGTTTGTGAAAGCAGACAAACAATAATTTGCATAAGCACACAAAAATAAATTAAAAAATAAATAAAATTTTAAGGTTTTTTTTGTTTAAAGTTTTCATGGAACATAATGTAATGTAACGTAGAGTTTTATACATGATTTGTTTTGTTAAAAACCAATTCTAACGGCCATTTTAGAATAATCGAAAACCTAATGTATTGTTTAGTAGTATGCAAATTGTTTCTTGTTTCGGATTTTTCTGAAAGTCGAGTCACAAAACCAACGTGCCTTAGGGAGAGATGTTGGTCCCATTTTAGGTTGGCCCATGCGTTGCTGACTCTTAACTTAAGTCTCTGATCGATCTGCAGGGGGTCATGTGATGATCCCGCGTTGCTATGCAACCGTTTCTAGCCAAAAGCTTCCGGAAATTCACCATCTACAAGTGATCCTCCTGCTGGAATGGTGCGATCTTACAAATGAATTGTCCGAAATCCTCAACAAGTGAGTACTTTTGCAGTCAGACCTAGCTTTTCCTTTTCTATTGCAGATTGCAACTGTTGCAGCGAGCCGGCTCACCTGACAATCGAAACAACCACCTGTGAGCGATCTGGCAGGGTCTGCGCCGGGGACTTGGATCGAAAAAGGACTAAGTCCAGAAACCGGGCCGCTCTTAACGCTTTCCTTAATTCAAAAAAGATACTTAACTTTTCACAAATTGAGGGCAGTTATATTTCATCAACTATAATAATCAGAAATATAAAAAGCCACGCAGGAAGGGTTTTAAAAATTAAAGACACAATTTAAAATAAACATAAAAGCATTTGCGCATAACTTTAGTTTATATGAAAAGCTAATAAATATATTGTAGCTGTTCGACATAAAAAGAAAAACATTATTTATAGTTTGATTGTATTTCCTAACTGGTAAATTATGGTTGATTATTGATATTATATTATACTTTTTCAAATGTGTGGAAAGCCCTGTAAGGTAGGGTGTTCAAAAAAACTAGAGTGTGCGTGGAGGGAAAATTGAATTGAACAACTGGTATAAAAAGTATGAACTCATTATAATTAATTGAACGATATAGTAATCAAGGGAAATAATTAGGTGCAGTTAGTGGTATCGGTAAAGAGCGTTCCATCCGGCACTACAATAAATAAGAAAATAGTTAAATAGAAGGTTATACACTAAATATACATTAGACAACTCCCAACTCCCAATTTTAGCATTCACGCGTCGCTTCTTGTTGTATTTCATTATCTAATGCATGTAATATGCATTATGATATGATCACTGAACAACTTAAAATGGATCCACCTTTATTCTTCTCTAGCTAAAAGTTCTCATAACTTTTTTGCCTTGAATCGCACGCAAAGTACTACTATTATTTCTAATGACAAATCGTGGACATACGTTTTTAAATGTACTTTTTCAGCTTAATTTAACTACTGATATACTGTTTTATTTTAATTATTTAAGCAAGGAAATATCTTAGAATTTGTAATAGTAGATTCTACGATTTGAAGTTAACATATTTTCCCGATTTTTTTTTCTAGTGTATGTTGAAAACTGAGATAGATTAAAGTAATATTCGAATAGCGTTGTAAATTTCTATTATGCGAACCGCTATATTTCATTTAAACACAAGTTCCTTAATACGTATAGTAAAATGTGTAAAATATTTACTTTCTCAAATGACTGGTTTTATAAAATAATGAGCTACAAAACTAGTTTTATTTTTCGGAAAAAAAGTTGTTACATGGAGAAAATATTAGTAGTAAAAGCTTAAAAAATAATAAATTAAGTTATGGAAGGACAGGCTTAACGATCCATGGGGGCATAACAGCTTTTAAGGGTTTAGAATATTTATGGTCTATGGCTATGGCTAAACCATTATTGTTGTACCCATTATTTATTGATTACCCTTAGCTTTATTGAGTCACTAAAATAAACGGCGGCATCAATTTCATTAAAATAATACTGCAATTTTTGTTCTTGTTCCTTCAACAGAAAATAAAATCCTCACTTAATGAATAATTAATACAAATTTATGAAACTAGTTATGGTTTTTAAACATATTTTTTAGTGGTGGAGAGTGGTCATTTTAGAGTGGTTAATGGGCCAAAAAAATATATTCTCAGGAAATCGTTCATTGATACTTATTGAAAAATAGACAACAACTTTATAGTCTATTATGTCTATTATTTTTAAGTCGATTATGATTAATTAAAAACATTTAAAAAAAAAGAATAGAAAGAAAAAGTAAATTGATGTAACACCAACTTTCCTTTTAAAATACTTATCCAAAACTTAATCTTATCATAGATTTGTGCAAGAATAGCTTTAAATTTTTAATACGTTTTTATTATTTTGTTTCTGATTTCAAAATTATTTAAATTTATGCACACATTTAATAAATAAGTTTCCAAGCAATTTACTTTAAATCTCTTGAAGATGAATAAAACAATTTCTAAATAAAACCATCAAAGTAGTACTTAAGGTTAATTCCACGTGAATTTTAAAAATATTTTTTATTCCCGTTGAAACTTTTATATGTGATTTAGAAAAGTTTGAACTATAAAAATTTTACATCAAAAACTATTATTGTTTTTATCTGTGGCAACACTGAAGTTTCAAAGTGGCTGCTTTTTTTTAAAGCATGTGTTATGGTTTTTCATCATTTTGAATTCTTGAATTTTAAGTAAAGTATTATTTTGTATCAGATTTTTTGGTAAAATTATTAAAATACACTATAATGACCATCTTGAAAACACATTTTTAATCGGCATTTTTAAATAAAAGTTACTTAATTAGAAAGATAAACATCCCCTGTTTTGGCTGTAGTGTAAGTCACGAAAAGATATAAAAGTTTCTATAACTTTTTAAAGTAAGGCTTTGCTTCAAAATTTTTAAGATATTTTCTTTCTATATTAACTATTGTGTAATTCCGCACCTTTAAATTTTAAAATAAAAAGCATTTTCTCTATTTATAAAACATTTTAACTTTGTAGTGTAAGTCACAACGTAGTGTCAGTCACAGCTTCTGTTTGATATCTATTATAGATTAGCTATAATATTTGTAGATTTCTTATATTTTGATAATTATGATTTAAGATGGCTAAATCAACAGCTAAAAGAAAAAAAATCAAAGGGAAAGACTTGTGGCTGCCCTACGTCACTGCATAATCTTTGCTCTGCATAGAAATGTAGAGCTCGCGCAAGGTCGCGTGAACGACCAAGTGTTGGTTCCGATCGTTTCCGCGCCAAGCGTGCAAGCAGAAGATATGCAAATGAGCCAGCCAATATATAGTCGCTACAATGACCTCTGCGAAGGAGATGCTCGGATGCTGCTAGGCTGGTGATAATCTCTCGGCACTCTGCATCACCCAAGATTTAGTTGTTGGCTTTGTAAATAATGTAAATAGGTTTAATTAAAACTAAGTAACTTTAAATAGGGTTCTTCTTAATCTCATTCTCAATAAGTGATCACATTCTGCCTGGTACCCACAGAGTGATTACAGACTTTAAGCATGTGGAAAATTTCAAACCTTTAAAGAAAATGAAAGCAAAAACCAGTTTATGGACAACACTTTAACTAAAAATACACCATCTCTATTGCAATGTTCCAAACGTTAGACAACATTGAATGGCATTTCTCTGATACCAATGTTGGTCATCTTTACCTTTAGTCACGAAAAAAGACCATTTGATGGACTTGTGAGGAGGGGTTTAAACCATGCGTTCTCCTAATTGTTTTGAGCGGTGTATTTAAGCATTTCTAAGCATTAAACCTCGATTTTGTTCATTATACCTTTTTATATGTGTCAACAAATTTTACATAATTAACATTCAAGAAAAAAAATGTCAATAAAAAAAGGATTTGAATGGTTAAAAAGTAACTTCCAGTCAACAAGGAATACTTATTCTTTCAGTATAATTTAGTTGTAGAATAGTTTCTATTGATGATTGTAAAGACATATCTTTGAAATTTAGTGCGTGATTTTAATAACTCTAATTACTGTCACCCTACATTATATCCCAGGACATTACAAGCAAGTGAATATTTTCTATTTTGTATAAATTGTAATAGCATACATTTATAAAATACGAATAACAATCATAAAGAAATGTCATACTTTCCCCTCTGTTAGGTATTATATAATGTTTTGTAATTACCGTTCCTGAGATTAGTGTCTAAACATAGAATGTTATTAATGAAAATCAACAGCTATAACAAAACGATATTAGTAAACCTTTTTATTAACAAACAAGTAGGTTTGTAACAGAATCTGTCACTAACCCGCTTCCACACAACAGTTGTGTTTAACAGGTAAAAAGGCGACAAGCACAGCATTAATTTCTATATTAAACATTTACATGCTTAATTTAGCTAGTTTCTTTTATTTTATTTCGAAAATTTAATAATTATTACTTATCGTTTGCAAAAATTAATTTATATTTCAAAGAATAAATATGTAATATTCCTCGCTTTTAAATAGAATGAAAATATTTCATATCAACATACAAAGAATCTCGTAGTGAAATATATTGGACGTCATTTCAAACTGATCGATGTCGCAAAAATAAATTTATTTTAATTTATTGTCTAAAAGAATTAAAGTTTCTCGATCGATTGTTGCTAATGACAATAGTGATATAGTTCTAATAAAAATGGCTTCTTATGCTTTTTAAATGAGCATTAAATTTTGCAGTTTTTTAAATAATTTAAGTACTTCGAATTCGAATTCTTTTCTGAAATTTTCAATGTATTCTAATTTCGATGCGCTGAATTTTTTGACGTATCACACTTGTCCCTAGCATTTGTAGTTTGGGCTATGAAAGTGGGTGACGGACAGACAGACTGAACGATTATAATACCTTTTACGTTATAAACGTAGTGTGGAAGCTAAAATTATGTGATAGTGCATCCTTAACGGAGGTTTCAATTAAAGGAGTCAGTAATCACAAAATTGAACAGAGCATTACACAAAAGTAAACGTTTTGAGGAAATCTCTTGTACGCATGAAAAAAAAGCAAACAAAATTAAGTTATACCTACAAATATCAACCTTTTCCAGGATGTTTAACTTTTTGTTGAGACTTTCATTAAAATAAGTAAAATATTAAACATAATTCAAAAGCTCTTAAACTGTTCATAACACATTAGTTTAACGTTTGTTTCGTAGAGAAAAGTTTTAAAATTATCGTTAAGGAAAATTGTTAGCTAAAACCATATTTTACGATATTTTTTACAAGGCTTTTAAAACATCGTAATAGAGAATTCCTTAAAAAAAAAAAAACATCCCACTACATGTGCATTAAAAACTTTCAAAAACTTTTTTTTTTAATTGCTAAAGCAATCTCTATGCAGCACTTGTTGAATTTTACTCTCTCATTTTTAGTGATGATCATTTTGTAGCACAAAGGAAAAATGAAAGGGATTTCATATTACGTTTATAAACTAAGCAATTGAAATAATAAAAACAATGACAGTGAACTTTAAATATAATGTTGAACTAGAAATTAAAAAAAAAGGATAAAAATCGCAAAATTTAGAATACTTCTAAAGTGAATTTAGTGCATCAAAATTAAAAGTATTTTTTTAAAACAATAAGTAATAATAATATTTTTAAGAGTAACCGATAATAATAAATAATCGATAATAACAGAAAATAATAATTTTCGATGATGAAAGAAGAAACAAATATAAAAATGAAAAAATAATAACAAATAAAAATAGAATAATTAAATTTTTAAAAAATAAACACTATAAGAACAGATGTATATGCCTCTCGAAAAACATGGCTAAAAAAGCTTCGATAGGTTCAATGTTACAAGGGCTGCCTTTCATGGATGAAGAGATTTTTTGTTCAACGTGTTGTCTAGAGAAAGTTTTACTTGCTTTTGATATTTTCTGCTGCCGGCCAGTTGGTGAATGAAGAAATGTTTGTTTAATGTGTTTTTTCAAAAGAACTTTTAAGAAATGTGTTTTTAACTTAATAAATAATAAATGTTTTACTATACTCTATCTTATATAGTTTTTAATTCTTGCTGGGAAACTGGGTTTCAACGTAACACGTTTTTTTCTTTTTAGACACTTCGTTTACAGTTGCAGCTGTCTCTATTATTTCCAACTACTTCTGATGGATGTTCAAAGATAGTTTCAGAAACTTTAGACGCATCAAATTGTAAAAATAGCCCTAAAAGATCGATTATAATCTCAATGCCAAAAGCACACATTAAAAGAATTTTTTTCATTGTAATAACTCCCATGGGATGTAATTTGATGAAAGTAGATCGAGTAGGAAAAAGAGTGAACACACCCAAATCAATGAAATGTGTAAAATATTTATAACACGAGAAGAAATCTCGTCTATCAAGTAGGAGAATAATTACCCGTTTGCCAAATTAATGTAGAAAGTTGTCGGTCGTTTACTTTAGATTACATTAGGATGAATTTATGGTGTGTGGATTTACTGTTGTGGATATTCAGACTATATTTAGCACAACATAAATTCTTAGTTCATATGTAGCCGAAATTAACAGCAGAAATTATGCCAAATTTGTAATCGCAAAAGCACATGCAGATATAAATATTGCAGATGGAAATATCGTTATTTTATTACTTAATTTTTGTATATAATATACATATTTAAGTTTTGTAAATTTCTTCAGAAATCAGTCGTTTCGTAGCATCGTTGTAATGGCCATTTCGATTGGTGGTTATATAATTATAAATATATTTTTTAATTTCATAACCAAGTAAATATTTAATGCACTTATATTTTACTTTGTGATTTTTTTTATTGCAATGCCCCTCTCTCTCTAAGAGTTCATAAAAACAAAAATACAATCAAAGGAACGATTTTGTTGGAAATCCTAAGAGCTTAATGTGTATTTTATGGAAATATGCATCTGTACAGATTAAGTTACAATTTATTATTGTCCAACTTGTCGATATTTTTCCATTAGTATTATAGTTGAAGAGTCCCGAGGAAGAGCCTCTTCATCGATTGATTAGTAATCTGTCTACATCAGATCTGCTTGGCGCGACAGCGAATCAACTGGTGTGAAGAAACCATTTTTTTATTGTTTCTTATTACTCGACTCGAGCGTCGGATTAGCGGGGATCTCAGTCATTTGAAAATATAGCAGTGTAGAACTTCTTAATTAAAGATTCTTTATGCTTTCTGATTTATACACTAAAATAAAATTTTAAAATGACGTACTTTGATTTAGAAATTAATTAGATTTATGGCTGTAGCATATATATATATTATATATATATATATATATATATATATATATATATATATATATATATATATATATATATATATATATATATTATATATATATATATATATATATATATATATATATATATATATATAATATATATATATATATATATATATATTACTGTGCTTTGCACAAAATAATTTTCTTTATAATATCGAATATTTGAGGCATTGTAAATGCGTTGTGATCGATAAGTCTTATTAAATACATATCTATGTATCTGGACGCAATAACCTAGATTTTCTGGATTAGCATTAAAAGTTAACCTTTAAAATGAAATACCCTTTTTTGCACAATCATTTCTACTTAGTATAGTATTTATTTAAGTGAAAAAAACTAAATATTTACTTTTTGTTTTTAGGTAACTAACAGGGGAAAAAAAGCAAGGTATTTGAAGAAAAAATAGTACATTTAATAACATGGCTGTCAAAGAAATACCTGACCGATATCTTGGAATGATAATTCACTTTTTGATGAACTTTCACAATGATACATCGGAATTTCGTCGTCCTCATCTAAGAAAATCTTTTGAAAGATCGTATAAGTTTTTTATATTCATGTATGGGCTAATAATAGTGATCGGATTTGTTGCTAACTTTCTTTTGATTCGTAAGATTTTAATCCACAAAACATATCACATTTCTATGTACAAATATCTGGCCCTCAATTCTTTGAATGAAATCGTGAAATGTGTAGTCGTCATGCCACTAGCGCTATCCACGACGCTAATTCAGAACTGGGTCTACGGAAGTTTTCTATGCTATTTGTTCCCGATGATGCAAGACATTCCCTTTCATGCAACCATGCTGACTTTTCTTTTGATAGCTTTCGATCGCTACAGGCAGACCCTCTACCCTTTGAAGCAGCCCTGTCCTCCTTTTCTTTGCATGTTCGGGGTCTACATCGCGACGATTTTTACTGTGCTGCCGTACGCAGTTTACACTCGTTATTTGAATTTGGAGGTCTACTTCGGAGCACAGTTCAAGGGGACGGGCATCTGCGCCATTAACGTGGACGACAACATCGAAGAGTACATCAGAGGCCTGTTTATCATCATGTATGTCCTGCCACTGGGCTTGATCGCATTCCTCCACATCAAAACATCGGAAGAGATCAAAGCACACCTGACGTCTTTCACGGTATCTTTCCACGATGTGAGGCTCGAAAGCGAACCACCAACCATCACGCTGACCGTGCCAAAGCAATTACCAAGAAAAGAGGACGAAAAAGATTGGGCTTTCGAGAAGCAAATGCAATGCTTTTTGGCCAAAGCAGTCAGCACATACGCTACCTGTCTCTTACCACTTAATCTCATTCGCCTATTGAAGCATGTCGTATACGAAACCTATGAGAACAGCTACCATTTTGATATATCTTTCATTATGGTGGTATGGCTGGCTTTCCTTCCCACAGTTACGACCCCGGTTATTTTTTTGTTCTGGCAACGAGCCGGTGGTGACCAGAATTCCAGCAGCAGTCGGTATCTTAGACTTGGTCGGTCGTCAGATGTCTCGTTCTCTCATTACTTGGAAACGAAAGAAACAGCGATCAATAACAATTGAATCTTCTGCCTCATATAGCCTCAGAAACCCCACAAGGAGTTTATTCAGTGGAAAATAAAAATGTTTTCCTATTTGATTTTCAATTAAGACAAACATAATTAACTTAACCTGCTCTACGCACTGTAATGGAGCGTACACAGCGTACGTCACGATGCCTGAATTTAGGGTTCCCATTCATATTTAAAAATAAAAATGTACGAGTTTTTAAGTCCTTTTTAAGGACTAAAAATTTGTTTTTTTAAGAGTCAATAATCATATAATAAGCTTTTTTCTATAAATAAGAAAATATTCCTAAAATAACTAATATCAATGAAAAAGTCGACCTCTATTAATGCAATGTGTTGCATTATAATTATGTTATTATAAAGTTGTATACCCATTTACGTTATATAAAGGGTTACCAGACGTTGAGGTTTAAAATCCGTCCAGGATTTTTAAGAGATTCGAAGGAAAAAAAAAAGAAACAAGTGAACGGGATTTGACTTTCAGAATTCTGGTAGTCTTACAAATTTTATAACTTTATAAACATTCAACAAATCAAGAATTTGTATACCAACAATTTCAGGCTTTAGTTTCTATCAAAAACCAAACCGAAACAAGGTCAGTTTTTTAATAATTATGAAAAAACACTAACTCATTGATAAAAAATATGTACTTTGGATTTAAATTAAAATAATATAATCAAATAAAACTTGAGAAAAACGTATGTTTAAGAAAATCAAGGAGATTTCAATAATTGTTTGCCAAAATCAAGGAGTTTTTTGGGTCTTTGAAATTAAAAATGAGAATCTCTTAATGACTTTCAAGGACCCGTGGGAACCCTGGAATCACTTATCTTTGGTGCTGACAGGAATAAATAAAGCTTTGTCTAAAAATAAAGCTTGACTTTTTTTGCAACAACCTTTGTATCAGGAAAAATCATGCTATGAATTTCTGAAATGGAAGATTCAAATGCATTCAATGATACTTGATTTGAGACTTATTGCTGACTTGACAATAAGAGGGTTCAACATTTCATGCTTTTTTTTAAAATGTTGATATATTTAGTAACTGCGATATCCTGGACTTATCTGCAAGGATATTGAAAATGAAGGAAAGGTTTAGAATTAAGATATTAAGAAAATCATTAATATAAGTATTTATTATGTCATTCAATGAGCATTATTTAAAAACTGCATGAGCATGCCTTATAATGCATTAACAATGCAAAGTGAAATTGCACTATGCTATTTAGAAGATTGTTGTGTGATATAAAAGAGCCTGTATTACATCTACAAATACTTATTTTTGTATATATATAGAATGAAAGAAGTGGGTGTTATAAAAATATTTATCCATGTACAAATATTTACTATATAGTTATACTAAATCCTTTGATGTGTTCTTATAAAGAATAAAAGTATTTGAGAATGATCTACAACTATCTTTTATGAAGTCTGCTTCGGATTTATAATGATTGATATGCTAATAAAATGCAGTAATTTAATACGAGTATATTGTAAATTGTGCTTAAATATGTATTGTGCTAATCAGATTTATAATGATTGGTATGCTGTTGACTTTATTTTCGCTTTTTAATAAAACAAATAAAATTTAATGTTTCTATTTAATTTAAATATTTCAATTATACTTCAAAAGTAGTTGTAGTTTTTTTTATTTAAGCATAAATTTCAATGGGAACATCATAAGCTTAACTTTTTACCAATAATATCTTTAATCAATATTTACTTTAATTAAATATAAGAAATAATAGCTGGATTAAACTAGTAATTAGGCAATACAATTTTAAAGGACATATCATCAGTCCAAACTTAGATTATAAACATTAAGAAAACAAATTCTTTGAAATTTAAAAACTAATTTATTTTCTTTAAATTTGTCATTTTAAAAGATTTTTTTACAGTAAAAATAATTCATGATTACAATTTTCAGATTAAAAAAATAAACAGATCTTTCATTTGATCCCCCAACACTGTACATACCAAAATTTCATAAGAAAAATATTGAAAAAAATTTATCGATATGAATTTTTAACACATAATTTTAAGTGGTCTTTTAGTTTTGTTAAATATATTATTTTATAAAACAAAATTAATGACCATTTGATAAGAAAGCTTTTAAATTAATAAACAAAAGCAGAGTCTATCCTCTAAACATTAAGAAACAGGGTTTTTCCATTAAATTAAGGTATGAAGGACATGAATTACATTAATAATGTTCCAAACATTTTAGTTAAAATGTTAAAACTACTCGGTACAAGATTGATACATAGTCAAAAATAAGAACATTGCAGAGTATATTAAAATTACAGTACATATCAAAGTCACCAATTTTTAATATAAAATTGAAGAATTGTAGATAAGTTTCAAGTTTGGCAAATTGATAGGATACAATTTCTTGAATAACAACAAAAACAAAGTAACAGTAATAAAATTAAACCAAGTATGTGTGATACGTAAGTCTGGCTATAATAACTGGCCCCACCATAGGTGCCCCCTACATTTCTGTAGTTTTATGCCAAGGGTGCTAATTACTAGCGATTGTCTGAGTCAAGTGGTTAGATATTTGGTAACCAGTGTTGGGTTAGCTGGTTAATAATGTTATATACATTTAAATTAAAATAGCTGCCACACAAAATGCTATTAAATATTTTTTATTAAAGAACATTAATTTGTTTTTTGATTTTCAACTTATGTTTAATTCTTAACTGATATAAAGGTTAAAAAGATAAGAATGTAAGAAAACTTTTAGTGTTTTTAAATTAAACAAGTTCTAAAATGAATTTCTGCCACACACATTTCTGAAACATACATTTTAAAAATAAAGGGTTTTTTTTTACTACCTGTATTTCTGTACATAAAGACCATAATATTAAAAATAGAGCAATGAATTATATTTCTAAAATTGAAAAGTGTTAGAACACAATTGGCAATGCTTTAAGGTAACAAGAAACAAATGACGGTTCAAAATATTGAATTTTCATTTTAACTTTTAATCACTGAATTGTGCCTTTACATAAACCTGATATGCACAATTAAATATAAGGCTGTTGTTTTTAAATTTGGTACTTAAAATCAATATAACTTTGTTGCCACCTTCAAATGTGTCTTTTTTCAAAATACTAAACAATTTTAAGCCTTAAGGTATAACTTTCATATTCTATTTTACTTGGAAGGTTGAATTTTTTTTGTGATGTTGTATAAATGTCTATTAAACACAGTAAACTAAAAATATTCTTAAAAAATAATAAGTGAACAAAATTGGGATTTTTTAAAATTTAAGTATTGCTCGAAAATTCTGTTTAGGCTCATAATTTTAGTTTAGTTTAGTTTGAATTATCGTCGCACTAGAGCTACACGAGGGCTATGCTCATAATTTAAAATTTTAAATGATTTATCCTCAAACTTGAGGTTTATTTTGTTGAATGTACTATTTTTTACTCATTTAACTAAATTCCTTGCAAACTCCAGCCCTATATTCAGATGTGTATGAAATCAGTTTTTTCGTAAATACTCATGTTAGTGATTAAAATTTATAATAAAAATCTTATATTTTAATGCCATTGTTTTCCCTAAAGCAAGTAGCCTAAACGATGACATTCTTACACGAATTTTTTAAAATTGAGTACAGAAATTTTATCATAACATAAAGATTGGTACACTTTGCATATAAGAACACATACCAGTGTAACAGTTCAGAAAAAAAATGGAATAACAAACATTTATTACATCATGAAACATTTCCCCCCTCACCGGTAGATAGAAGTTATTTGACACTTAAACCCTTATTAATTGTAACTTTATTTGGAATGAAATGCACTTAAAATATATAGTAGTTTTCTGTATAGTAGATTGGAAATTAATAAGTTCATTACGCCTAAATGACAAAAAAGCCTATTAGATTGTCCTCTTAAACTTACAATATATTAAAAAATATTCTTTGCATAGAATTGTTATTCACAGAACACATCATTTGTGTAGGTTAGGAAAGATAGTTTCAATCTAAATGCAATAACAAAACTATTTACCAATATTATGCTACAATGTGAATGTAGAAGTATTCCACAACACATATTAGCAGTAAATAGCTTGTTTACAAGTGAAAATAAACATATTACATTGTACATGATCTGCCGATGCACAAGAAGGAAGGGAGAAACCTCAATGAAGGAAAATATTTCCCCTCGTCACCCTCAAGATTATTAATGCAGTGCCAAAATCAAAATTGAAGGACTAGACCATCAAGTTGAAACATCAGATCTGTGAAATAACAACAAGCAAATCACTTGAAAAAATTCTAATAAGACTGAGAACTGGACACTTTGGGGGAATGAAAATTCAGCCGGATGAAACTAGAATATATCCCAGCTGCAAAAGCTGTGACAACACAGATTTAAGTCTCGAACACATCCTCTCTTGCCCGGCCATTTTGGCGAGTTTTCAACAAATTAGTGACTCTTCCTTTAAGGACTTCACTCAATAAGTGGAGGATGTGTGGACCACAATAACCTTATTTGACCTTCAGAATTTCTATCCATAGACAAGACAACAACAAATATGACTTAACTGCACCCACCAATATAATAAAAATTTGATTTGATTGTCCCAATGATGCTTAAAAACATTAAACATTTTATACAGCTTAATTGTAATGAAATGTCTTTTTAATGCTAATTAATAACATAACAAACCGAAAATCGATAACGTGAGGTAGATAAAGCCTTTTAAATCGTGTGTGTCAAAAGTAAAAAATTAAGTCAAAATATTTGAATTATAACAGAACATTTAAAACTGATTTAAAACATTTATCTTAAAGTGCTTTCATGTTTTAAATACATATACAAGTCAAATATACAAAACTTTTAATACACAAAACTATTAAGAGATTTATTACAAGAATATATAAAAATCAATTACGTAGCAATATAAATTACCATGCGTTAATTGATTTTTAATAATATGCTTTTTTTAAACAGAATAGTAAAATGTTATAGAAGACAAAAATATAAACTTCCACATTTAATATAGTAAAATTTCGCAATTATGTTTTGTACACACAATAAATATTGCACTAAAACGTAAAACCATGTATACAGGGTGAGTAAAGAGTTCTGCAATAAAGATTTTTAAAAAATGTATCATATTTAACTATTTATTATATTAAATCTACACGCTGAATTTTTGATAAGAAAATTATAGTAACCAATGATATATGATATGTTTTTAACCTTTAGAGGTTTGGTATAGGTTTATAGAAATACATAAAAAGCTTTAGGATTATGCATTACAATGCTTAAGCTTTGTAATGCTTAAGCTAAGTTATAAAATGATTACTATGGCCTGTGGAAAGATGCTAACAAAGAAAAGGAAATCTTTGAGAAAAGGTTGAAAAAACCTTTTCAAAGGTAACTGACATTTAATTTATACTTTTAATAAACTTTTGTTGCATAACTTTTCTTTCACCGTACTTTATATTTAATATAATAACAATTATAACTTAAAATTATTTTAAATTTTAATGTCCAGTAGATTGTTCCAAAGTTCTATGTTAAAAAAAAAATTTTGGAATTCCAATTGCGCACTACACCCTGCTATATTGTACTATAGGTAAAAAAGAATTTTTGCTAAAAATATGTTTTAGTTTGAATCACATTGGCAGACAGCTCATTGGAGTAGAATATATATTAAAAAAATTGTGATTGTTTGCAGAGAGTGAAATATGTTTCAAGTCATGGACTGAAAAAGTGACATTGTAACACAAACCAAACAGTGTGAACTTTTTAACTTCTGTATGTTATAAAATTTAAGATTGAAATAATAAATTATTATGATTAATAATGTTAAAAATAATTACGATAAGTGTAATGAACGTTCCTTACTACCTAGTCGGTTTGTTTCGGGTGACATATTTTTTTCCAGTTTTCATTACTGATTTTTCTTTGATCCATGCTCTATTCTCACATGACATTGGTTTACTAATAGAGGCTCAATAATTTATTTTCAGTCAGTATATCTTTTGTGCCACAGAGAGCCTGAAATGTGCCAATTGCAGCCTCTTAGAGAAACAGACCCTTAACACAGTCAATATTTCCTCATACTTGAATACTTGATTTCGTAATCAGTTGAAATTTTATTGACCTTTGTTTGTAAAATCTTTAGTTATCTATCCAGTAAACTTATAATTAATCTACGCTGTTTCAATTTAACAAGATGTGACTTTAACTGGATGGGTCCTTCCGGCAGAATATATCTTCAAAAATGGAACCAATTTTTTTATGAATTTTCAAAGCTCTTGAGCTGTCTGTTAATATGAACAAAATTTCAAATAATTTTCAGCATATCTTTAATTTATCATTTTTCACATAAGTTGTTATGCGTGACAAATGTCAGAATTTATTTTTTTGGAACAGGGTCTAGTGTCTAGTTGTAAACAAATAAAGAACAGGGAGCATTTATATTTGTACATAAATACAGAAAGACTTGGCAAGACTAAGCCATACATTTGGCAATATATTTTGTAATATATAAAATACTTTTATTTTATTACAATATTTATTAAGCACTACCTTTTTCAGCTTCATAAGACCGGTGAGTATAATGAGCTAAAAGAAAAATATATACATTATGAAAAAGCAGAACAATACTTTTTAAAGTTACTTCAATCAAGTATATAAAGTTTAAATTTAATAAATTTAACTTATAATGTGAAAACCATCAAGCTTTATAATAAAATCTCACAAACTAGAAACCATACATAAATAGGTCTTAATAGTTTATCACTATAAAAACTGGTTCAACATAGCAATGTAGCCCTTATGTGAATCACTTTACTCTGTCTCTTTACTCTAAATACTCTGTAATCAAGACTGATAATGCAATTATGTTGTAGTTTGACTTATTGTTTCAATTTTGGCTTGATGAAAATAATGAAAACTTTTTCAGTATCAGAAAAAGGCTGAGTACCAGATTTATGTACAAAAAATACACCAAACATTGATCACAATGATTGTAGTCCACTAAAAAAACAACATGCAAACCTTTTTTGAAGAAGAAAAAGACTTTTAATTTGGGAAACGTAAGTAATGAAATGACAGGTACAGATCAGAGACGACATGAAACAAGAACATTTCTCACAAAGACAAGGATATTTCAAACCTTTTAAAGGATAGTGAGCTGAGATGAAAGAAATGTTAAAAGGTCCTTTTTGTATATTGTCCCTGTTCTATTGAATGTAACTTTGTGCCTGTCAACTGTGCCCTTTCTTGCTTTTAATAAAGATGTTATAGTATAACTTGGCATAGTTAAAAAAATTTGCAATAAATAGGTTTTTTAGGTGAATGACTCGGGAAATAGTTTAAAACAGCTAATAAATACCTCGATAAAATTCAGCTGTGAATTGCACTCCAGGTAAGAGTTTATAAATTTTACGAACTATATCATTTGGAACTGCTGTTGCATCACTATTCCAGACTTGAATTATATCATCTTTGTCTCGTACAGTGACACTAATACCACAGACATCATCCCCTAAAAAAATTCAGATATAATTTTAAAATGCAAACAAAGGATTACCCATATGCAGCAGAATTTCTTCAATGGACATTCCCAAATCCATGCAGCACAAATATTTATGGAAGAAAATCATTTATTACATAAATTTTACATTAGTCTATATTTTAAAGAACAGGGACTTGTTTATAATCCCAACTTTTTTGCCCAAATTATGTGTTGTCGCTTTCAATTTTGAAGGTAAAAGAGCTTATTCAATTTTAAAAAAAGTCCAGAAATTAAAATTTAGTTCTTAAAAATTTATAATTTTTTGTGAAGGGATATTGAAGAATTGTTTTAAAAAATAGTAATAGCAGATTTTTTTTTATTGAAATGAGATAAAAAAAATTTAGTACGAAAAACCATGGTTGCAATAACTGCTTATAAGAATCTATCCCATTGGGATATAATAAATGTAGTAAAACACCCTTAATTTTTTTTCACTTAAAATTTCAATTCATAAAATGAAATCTTTTAACTGTCCAACAAAACTTTGATATAAATAAAACACTAAACATCAAATCCTGCATAATACAAATAAAAACAGCAATTTAGTTAGCATTAAAATATATAAGATATAGATTAAAAAAGATGTTTATTAATGATGATAGACACGTCATGATAATCGGTAGTGTGAAAAACTGCTTTGAATAACTCAGTTTAATTAGTTTTTTTTATATCTGATTAATCCATAGCAATTTTTAATACAAATTGATTTATTTTACATATTTTAATAATTTTGTATAATTTTACATATTTTTCCCTTACACACAGTACTTCCAATAAATTTTCCAAACTGCATTCATTTTATCATAACATTACTTTCTATACAATCTTAAACTGTTAATATATTAACAAAGTTTTGTACAAAATACTGTAAAAAATTTCATTCAAATTTTATATCATATCACAATATTTTTTAATGAAATAAAAAAAAACATTGTAATGTCAAAATCATTACAAATATCTCATCAGCACACTTATTATATATGTTCTACAATTAGTCATGAAATAGTAATTAAAAAAATTTTTTAATAAAGATATTGACTTTTTAAAGTAGCTCTGTATTGGCAATGTTTGAAAAAAATACATATGTATATTATGAGGTGTTTAAGTAGAAATAAATTTACCTTTACAGACATAATCAACAAACTGTTCTCCAATAGCAGCTAATAGTAACTCTTTCCAAACTTTTGGCTATAAATTCCAAAAGAAATAAATTGAGAGACTGAATGAAAATATAAATTTTTATAACAGGACTAAAAAAATGAGTTGAAGACATTTTTTAATACAAACTGTTTAATGAGTTTTACAAACTATTAAGAACTATTTAAGGTGCCTACTGTTTTATGTAAAGAAACTTTTTGTTCTGCAAATATTTTAATTAAAAAATACAATTGGTAACTTATAAATGAGGGTGTTTTTTTATATATGGAAGAGAAGATAAAAGAATGTTGAATACTTCATAAAGGTTTTAAAATCACAATATATTTTTTGGCATTTTGTTTTTAAAGTTGGTGAAGCAGTTTGCTAAAAGGCATTTGACATTGGGTGACATGAAATGGTTGAGCTTTGTGCATGGAACAAACCAAAGAATTGACCAGTATTCATTTAACGTTTCTCTAAACACTTTTACTTCACTGTATAGTAGTTTGCTAAAGAAGTTCAGCGCATATAAGACTTTGACCAAGTTTAACTGTGGACTCAGTTTTCTTTTGTTTGAGCATAATAGGAAAAGTCCTCTTGAAGTCAAAAGAAGAGCTTAACAATAAATGAATAGAAGAATGAGAACTACATTACATGTCAAGGGGCGAAGCCGAGGTCAGCTCAAATGTTTATCTTTCATGATAATTTGTCATTACAATAACAAATGAACGATAAACATTTGTCATAAAAGTTGAAGAAGTGCTCTTTTAAAGCAAAGTAAATAGCAAAATTGATTTAAATGCTTTTTAAATCTAAATTCTCCTTAGTCGCATTATTTTTAGAAGACATTTGTGAGGGTGGATAATGTTCGTAAGCGAATGAGCCTGATCGACACAGGTCTTCGAACCAAAGTGCTGCTGTGTTAATCCAATGGTAAAACATTATTTTTAGCTACATTCTCTGACTATATTGAATATTTGAAAAAAAAAATTATATGATAAATGTCGCTGCCTTGCCGTCTTTATAATTCACATTTGAAATGGTTGAGATTTAGGGACCCGTGGTTGATCGAGCTCATTCGTCCTTAAGTTCCAAAAAGAATTTTTGAAACCACTAAAAACCCTTGATGAGTAATTGATAGATTGCAATGGAAGTGTTGAAGAGAAACAGCCCAAAGATTATCTTGAGAAAATTATAAATATGGATAGTAAAATATTAAAAACAATTTAAGAGCCCCCCATTGAAAATATTATTTACAATTACTAATTTTTCATAGGTATCTCAAGTGTAAGTATGCATTTGTAAATGCTTGCAAAATTATGTACCCCTCCCTTAATTAAGCTTTTGTTTATATTTATTAATGGGAGTCATTATAATGTCCCCCCTTATATAACCCCATAATTTGCTGGTTGCATCACAAGAGGGTATGCTAGTTGGTTCAAGTTAGGTACTATTGTAGTACTGAAACATGTGTGCATACTTATACTAAAGCTGAAAATCTACGCAACATAGTAGAGTTAAAATAATTTTATTTCTTACAGTGTCTTTCTTGTTAGATTTAAAATGCCAGGATCCTCCCTTCCTATTAGACTCATCTTCCCAAAGGGGTTTACGATCTCCCCTCATTAAGTGATAACTATACTTTTTTTGAAGCTCTTGAACATCAGGTATGTTGTTGTATACACTCCAAAATGTCTGAAAGATATAATTTGTATAACTAAATAAACACAATTTAATAAAAAAAATATAAAAAAATAATAATAAAAGGCTGCCCAAAACAATTTTTAAAAACTATAAACTATTCTGTGACTATTATTTTTCCATATACCTTATGTAACTTAACCTTCCGAGTGTTAAACCTGTCTTTATCGGTATTTTGTGTATCATTCTTACAATAACCTTAAATTTCAAAATTTTATAAATAAAAATTTTTTAGTCATTATGTACTTTTTTAATTTTGAAATAGTTTTAAGAACATCTATTTAAAAATAAAACTAATAATTTTTCAAACAAATATCTTATTTGAAATAAATTTAATTTAAATTTTATGCAGCGAACGGAAAGCAACCCTACCTACATTTTTGCCCATTTCCACGCCGTTTCGAAGATTAAGAAAGAAACTCAATAGAATGTTTTTGGTGTACTCTCAGTTTTGCTAAAATTCAATTGTATTGAAAATAATAAATTCATGTTACCTGAACTGTAGATACTGTATACACTTTTTGCAAACTAGCTTCATACTCAGCAGCCGATGCTCCTCTTTCAGTCCTAGAAAAATTAATATTCAAACTGAAAGAGATATTAATGCAAGTAAAGAAATTAGTAATCAAACTCACAGGCATAAAATTCAAACATCAGCGGAATTTTACATGGTATAGCGATTTTAAATGTATACGAATATGGTACAACGGGAAAATTTTCCTTTAAAATACTTCAGCGCATTAAAACACTAGCTTTACATATAGTGTCTCAGAAAAGTGTCCGTACACTTAAGAAATTTTCAGAAATTGTTCTATATGTACTTCGTAATAAACAATTTAAATAATTTTAAATAGTATACTTAAAAAGTTTGTTATAAAACCAAGTAATATTTTTAAAAAATCAAGTAGTATTTTTCAGCCAAAATAAATACCTTGAAAATGTCATAAAATTAGCACACAAAAGTCATCGCACACCCAAACATTATTTCTTTAAAATCATAATAAAATTATCTTTTGCAGCTTATTTTTTATTCTAATTGGAAAACCCACTAAAATAGTTCGATTTCATAATTTAATATTCCTTTGTTATTTATTATATTTACTTTATTCTTAGATATGAAGCGCTTTTGTAAAGAAACAAGTTTAGATATTTGAAAATTTATTATATTTAATTTTAAAGCTGGAAAAATTACTTAGAGGGGAATAGCTACTATAATAAATCCACCTCATTCAACTGTGCGAAGCATAATGAATTGTTTCAAAAATTCAAAGCCGATAGAAAAACAGTTAAGAAATGGCGTCCTTAACTTCTGTCTGATAGAGATCAACGAATTATCGCGAGTAAATTTCTAAAAAATCCATGTGTCTATGTTCGGTAAAATTTACTTCATATTATATTGAAACACATGGAACTCCTATTTTCTGTGAAACTATTCGTAGAACTCTTCGGAATGCTAGCATACATGGCCGCTCTGCACGAAGAAAACTTTTTGTAAGTCATAAGAACAGAATTGCCAGGCTTTTTTTGGCAAAACTATGGTAAATCACCCAAAAAGCTGCTGGAATCTCATATCTTATTTGCAGGCGAGAACATTTTTGGTTCTGATGGGCGTATAATTGTATGGAGAAAAAAAATTAAGAACTTAATCCCAAGAATTTAGTTGGAACAGTGAAACGTGGCGGTGCAGGTATTATAGTTGGGGGTTTATGTCAGCAGCTGAAGTAGGCAATTTAGCATTCATCGATGGTTTAATAGATCATAGAGTTTATATGACGATTATGAACAATAATTTAAAAGTGTCAGCGCAAACTTTGGGTATTTTAAACTACTTTGTGTAGTACCAAGACAACAATCTCAAACACATGTCCTCGAATGTTCGTCTATGGTGCCTCTATCATTGCCCTCAAACACCACATCAATCCCCGTATTAAATCCCAATAGAATATATTTGGAAAGAATTACAAGGGCGAATAGGAAGTCAACACATTAAATCGAAAATTCAACTGAAAGCAGTACTGATCTAAGAATAGAACAAGGTTGTAGAAGAAATTAACAAAACCTTAGTTATATCCATGCCTAGATGCTTAAAAGCTGTTATAAAGAATAAAGGGTATCCTACAAAATACTAATCATTTATAAAAAAATTTAAATGTTCAAATTAAGTGATATTTTCCTGAAGTGTACGATCACTTTTGCACTGTCTTTTGGTGTCATTTTTTAAAAAATAATTTACATTGTAATCGTAAATAAAATTTATTCGATACTGCTTTGTTATGAACTGTTTAAATATGCTATAGAAAATTTTTCATGTGTAAATAAAAATATATAATGACAAATAGGGAGGTTTTTGATTGATTCTTGTTGGTGTGCGATCACTTTTGGGTAACACTGTAGGTATGTTATGTAAAACAAGACTTATTACCACAACTGTCAGACTTAAACCTTTTAGTTTTATTTTATAAAGTATGCAATGTTTTATCTCTTGCAGGAATAAAACAACTTTAATCTGCAATTTCACAACAAGGGGTGGTTAAGGATTTTCATTAAAAGTATTTGAACTTTTCTGTTGTAAAAAAATGCCCCGAAAAAGAAAAGTAAACAAAGCTATTCGATGTTGTCAAAAATAGTTTAATCCTCAGCAAAGAAGATAATTTATTTAGATCGCTTTCAACCGCGGCTCAAAAATATATGTTCTTGTACATTTGATTGAGTATATATGTTTATTTGTTTACATATGAGGTTTTATTTAAAATAAACAATGATACACTGATAATGTTTCTGTTTTTAAAAGTGCTAACTTATCAATCCAAAAGGTCCAACAGGTATTCAAGGGAACAGGCAAATTATCACAGTCTTTCAAGGCAGTATTTTCAGCTTCTTCAATTTTCTTAGCAATATCCATTTTTATGTACAATGACCGATGTCAGATGTTGCTAGGGTCGGAGATCTTGAAAAAGATTGTTGCGAAATAGACTTGCACGATTACGCAATGTAATGAAAGATGACGGTCGCAGAGTGATATCTATGTTTACATTCGAAATCCCGCAGTATAAAGGAAAACAGAGCTGGACCTGATTGTTTAAATTTTGCATTTATAATTATTAGTTTAAGTTTTTTTAGTGGGAATTGACCAATTTAATATTTAAAAAAAACTATCTGTGATTCTAAGTATTAATAAGCAGTCAGAAATTTACCCGCTAGGCCCCTCAGGGTCGCATCCCTAAATAATGATTATGTCAATTATGTGTTAGTTTTGAATGGCTACATGCGGATGATATCATCGAGAAAAGGAATAATGCAAGGATGCCGAT
Source organism: Oedothorax gibbosus (assembly GCA_019343175.1). Lineage (NCBI taxonomy): Eukaryota > Metazoa > Arthropoda > Arachnida > Araneae > Linyphiidae > Oedothorax > Oedothorax gibbosus. The sequence goes on along the minus strand of JAFNEN010000019.1, from coordinate 228,044 downwards.
CCTAACTGAAACCTATTAGGCGAGAAAATTTGGCGTGTTTTTTGAGGTGTTGACTGTTGGCATTTGGAATTTGACATTTAGCGCTAGTTTGGCTTACAGTGTTTGTGATACGACATTTATTTTATTTCATAACGTTACTCCATGGCGCTTCGCAAGCCATAGGTGAAAAATTTGTAGGGTGTGGGGGCATTTTTATTAGATGAGCAAAAATGTTTATAATTTTAAATATATAGTTTTAAACGAAGCAATCGGCCAAAATGTTCTTATTTATTTACATTTGTTAATGTTGTGTTTTTTACTCTTTTAAATCCTCATCTTAAATATTGTCCAATAAGTTTCGCATAACTTAAAATAGATTTTAATTGTCAGTTTATTAAATGTGGCGGTTCACCACACTCACCTTTTAATGGACATCTAAATTATAAGGGGCGCTGATTTACCACTACGCTCTTACCAGCAATCTAGTTAACATCGTATAAAAAGCTAAAGTAACTCATCTCCACCATGAGGATCCTTTTGCTGGACTATGGATTGTTGAGGCAGCTGACATTGCTGACCGGGACTTGATATTCACCCACTCCAACGATGCTCCTGCTACGATGCGCTCAATAACCATGATTGCTCACTCGCTGCTAATGCAATCAGTACTGCAGGAAACTCAACGCACAGCGAAGCAGTCTGATGAGTACGGTTTCTTACTTTGTTGTCTGCGAAGGAGTGGTATGGCGATTCACCACACGAACAACCTCAATAACATCCGCTGGCGGATGATAGATGGCGCTGATTTACCACTTCATTTTTACCAATACTCTAGTTAATAGCGAAAACAGTAGTGTGGCAGCTACCACACGCACGCAACCTCAATCAATAATCCACTCGCCAGAGGGCGCAGATTTACCATCTCGTTCCTACCACTAATCTAAATAACAACGATAGCAGTAGTATAAAAAGCCTAGGTAACTCATCTCTACCTTGACATCATTCTCACATCATCATTCTCATCACATCATTCATTCTCATATTCATCCACATCACAATCATGTCAGGACGTAGTAATGAAATTGATCTGTCCGTCCTGCTTCATAGGATTTCGGCGGTTAATGGTTTCAGTGAGCTGATGGAAGTTGTGAGGAAATCTCAGCTCGATCCAAAGCCAAAAGCTATATATGGCCGTGGAGTCGATGCCGGAGACACCCCTGATGGAGACCGATGCAGAGCCGCAAGCCGTGGCGAACATCCCCGTCTCTAATCAGTTTCAAGCCTTGGCTAAGTCCATAGAGCTGCCGTCGGATGCCCAATTCCCGTCGGCAGGGACTGCTACCCCGGATGCCCCATTCCCGGAGGTATGCTCGGATGCCCGGTCCCAGGAGGGAAGCACGAATGTCCCGACGGCCAAGAAGATCAAGCTTAATCCGGATGCCCAATTCCCGGAGGCGGTTGATGTTAAGACCCCGGATGCCCCATCCCCGGCGGCACCCAAACTTAATCCGATTCTCTTCCTCGGAGGGAAAGTCGGTGACTCTATTTGCCTGCGTGTACGTGAGGTCGTTGGCGGCAGCATAGGTTGCAAAACCTTCCATAAGTTCGTTAAGTTATTTCCACGAAAAGCTGAGGAGGAAGCAAGTATCCTAGCCATCATCAGGGACCACGACGCCGGCCACTTTCGACACGACAACCGCAGCTCCAAATTCATCAAGGTGGTAGTCAAAGGGCTTCCCTGCGACACCGATCCCGAGACTATAAAAGATGCCCTCTCTCAAGAAGGGCTCATCATCAACAGAGTTGTCCAATTTACCAGCTCTAAGACAAAAACTCTGATCCCTATCTTCCAAGCCCAGATCATCCGAACTGGTGCCTTCAAGGCCGTCTTCAAGCTCGAGTCCCTGCTCCAGTACAAAGTCTCCGTCGAGGCTTTTCGGAAGAAAACTCGAATCCCCCAGTGCTACCATTGCCAAAACTGCAGGGGCCACACTGCCAGACTCTGCGAGATGGAAGCCCGCTGCCGGTTCTGCGGTTTACCGCATGACTCGCGGCAATGCCCCACCAAGCATGATCAATCCCACCACTGCACCAACTGTGGCGGCGCCCACCCCAGTTTCTCGGCGGCATGCCCTGCCCGTCCGAAGGTCCCCCAGCGAGCCATCCGGCCAGCTTTCCACCGCGACCCCCAGAGGGCTCTCCCACCTAGAACCAGGCCACCGGAAAAGATGGACGATCTGCCCTCGCTCCTAGATGCCCTGATGACCCTAAAGACATCAATTGCCGAAATTTTCGGAGATGTCCCTTCCTTCCTCGGCAAAGTTGGGAAGATCAGCGCAGCTACCGACAAGGCCGTCAAGATGGCAGCCATGCTAGAGCTGCTCTCCCCATAGAGAACCTATTGACGTCTCCAAGTTGGATGCCGCAACTTTCGATCTATTCGAGCTATTGCTCATTTTTGGACCCACTAAAGTTATTGCCTTTTAGGACTATTTCGATGTCTCGATCTCCGATCTCCTCTACCTTGAGGATCCTTTTGGTAGACTGTGGGTTACCGAGGCCGCTACAGTGGTGACCCGGAAGTGATGTCACCCACTCCAACGACGCTCCTGCTACGATACGCTCAACCACGGTTGCTCACTCGCTGCTAGTGCACTCAACGCTGCACACAACTCAACTCAACGCTTCCCACAACTCAACGGCCAATGGCACACAACTCAACCGCAGCACAAAGCACAGCGAAGCAACCTGCGCACGGTTACTAACCACGTCTCTAGGAGGGGAGTGGTGTGGCGGCTACCACACGCACGCAACCTCAATCAATCATCCACTCGCCAGAGGGCGCAGATTTACCATCTCGTTCCTACTACTAATCTAAATAACAACGATAGGCAGTAGTATAAAAAGCCTAGGTAACTCATCTCTACCTTGAGGATCCTTTTGGTAGACTGTGGGTTACCGAGGCCGCTACAGTAGTATAAAAAAGCTGAAGTAACACATTTTCACCGTGAGGGTCCTTTTGTTAGACTGTGGGTTTCTGAAACTTAACAATAAGAACTTGTAAGAAAAACTACGATGCCTGCGCACGGTTTCTTACTTTATTGTCTGCGAATGAGTGGTGTGGCGATCACCACACGAGCAACCTCAATAAGATCCGCTGCGGATGATAGATGGCGCTAATTTACCATTTCATTTTTACCAATTCTCTAGTTAACAGCGAAAACAGTAGTATACGCAGCTCTCTTCAACACTTCTATAATTGGACTGCGGTTAGAGACCAGACTAGCATTTCTATTCTCCATAAACTGAAGCTTATTTCAGAGACCCATAATATTTTTCTACAGTGGATCCCATCCCATGTTGACGTATATGGAAACGAGCAGGCAGATAGTCTTGCCAAGGAGGGTTGTAGTAACTCGCCAATCCCTCCTCTTCGGCCCTTACCTTCTTAGAACACCAATCCATTGTCAACTCTGAAATTTCGAAGGAGTGGAGAATCCCTCCCAGTCATTACTGGTATGCGGGCAAGGAGCCGGCTCTTCACTGGCTCTCAATTGCGACAGACCCATCTGCACTGCGGTCGCCAGACTGGAAAGTGGCCACCTAAAATGTCTCTCGTTCTCGGAGGGCAGGAAGATCTTTTTACAACTTGTTCTAAATGTCATGTTCAGCAGGCCTCTCCCGAACACATTCTGGACTGCGTCGGCCTTTCCAGAGAGGATGTTTTCCTTTTTCCTCTTCTGGTTATCGACTTTCTTCGGGTCAACGATCTTTTGAACTTGGTCTGACTTCGTCAGACCAAGGAGGATTAGTCACAACAATATAGTAGTATAAAAAGCTGAAGTACACAATTTCTCCGTGAGGGTCCTTTTGTTAGACTGTGGTTTTCTGATTCTTAACAATAAGAACTTGATTTTTCTGTAAAGGAGTTAAGAATAGGAAAATTAAAAGGAGCGAGACCACTAGAGCAGTCGCGCACCCTCGAAAGGAGAGAATTGGATAATTTAAATTTCGTTGAATAATTTTAAGAAAGGGAAATAACTGTACAGTTAAAAATATTTAACGTCGTACCAGTGCTAAGTTAGCAAATACAGCAACCCTTTTCCTCGAATTTTATTCGTTTCAAAAGGGTGCTTAATTAGGATTGCATTATATGCGAGCGAGACGAAGAAAAGGTGCTAAACGAAATAACAAATCGAGAATTCTGCCTAGTTATTAAACTTGGTCGATTTTTATATTCAAGTATTTCTTTTAGTAAAATGAAACCAGCGAACGAAATTATCAAGTAAGTGAAAGTAAATATAAAATACTTTTTCTAACAAAACTTGAATAGCACTTTATTCTTCTTTTGGTATTCTGCATCGGAATATGTAACATGGTTTAACGAACACAATGTTTTTTGGTAAAAAAAATTGTTGTAAAGTCTAATTTTTCAATAGCGAAATCAACCTCTATGGCTTTTTTTTAAAGTAAATGTACCTTCTATCGCAAGTTTGTTTACTTAACAAGTTCTAGAAAGAATTTTTTTAGAAAAATGGTCATGTTCGTTTTGCGCGGCACATCATCACAATTCAGAAATTTTTCGATATTTGGTTAATATTCTATATGCGTGAGTAAATAAAGTGAGTGTGTGACTTTTATATATATCTTCCTCAGTATTTCTACTTGATTTATATCATAATTATAGAGATTTTCAAAACCTTACATATGTTCTGTTACTTTTGGTTTCACTGAATATCATAAAAAGTTTTGCATATGAGGCTAATGAGTTAGTAATGGTGTTCTCGAAGTTAATGAGGACTTTAATTACTGGTACTAATTGTAATTTAAGGATTCTAAACTTATGAAACATTCTTGAACACGATGGCTCATGCATAATACATCATCGAAATTTGCAATATTTAGCTGATGTTCATTGTGTGAATGAATAGAATGAAAATGTACATTTTATACATATCTTCCACTACATTATTTCTACACAATTTCCATCATAATTATAAATATTTGCAATGTAGGCTTGTGTACAGATAAGTAATTAATACTGTTTTACAGTTCATTGATAACTTATTATTTAGTAATTTTTAGGGTTCTGAAACATGCATAATAAGGTGTTAATTCTTTTCAAAGAATGCCAAATAGGATTTTAAGCTTACCAAAGAGCAACTGCTCTCATTTTTATAAGAATTTTCACAAAACTGGGTATCAAGATTTTTTGTACTAACGGAATAGTGTGAGAATATTATGTGTGAGCAATATTTGCTTTTTAACTTTATATTTTTTATCTTGCGCCTGGCAGTCACTTGACTGAATGTCTTTTGGCATTGGTGTAATGCTAGTTTTTAAACATGTTCTTTTTGGTTTTAGTAGTGTTGCCGAGCATGGTTGATGGGGCTGCTTGGGCTTTGACTGTTTATTTTGTTACATAATTTTAATTTTGACATGATTGGTAGTTGCGGCAACTATTAATTAAAAAAATTCTAAAGAACAGTTTTAGTGAAGGAAATATTAGTGAAATTGTGTGATGAATCAAGGTCAAAATTCCCTGTGGTCAGTAGTCGCCAAATGCAACAAATTCTCACTTTTTATCGTGTCGGACATTTTTTCTCACTCCGATGTGGGAGCCCCAGTCGGTTAAGACGTTCACCCTGCAGGCGGAAGATCACAAGTTCTGGTCCGGCCAAAATTACTGTCGACCTATAAACGGCCTGTGCAGCCAAAATGTCTGACGAATAATACCCTATGTAGAGGGAGTGCACGTTAAATATGCTCTTAAGTCCCATCGCTGCATTGTCGGCTCGTCACTTGACTGTAGTTCTAAATTGGGACACCCATCGTCAAAAGCCCTGGTGTAGCTCTAGTGCGACGATAATTTAAAACTAAAACTAAAGTTGCCAATGTGGCTGCTGCCGAGGCTACAGTAAGTTATAACTCATTGTCAATATAGCAACCCCACAGAAATTTGTTTTATAGCAACCCTTAGTGACGAAAAATGGGAGATTACCAAATAACATGGTTGCAGCGAAATTTGCCAATTTTAGCTACCTTTTCATTGCTTTTTGTCAAAAAAACCTGAACCAAGTTCCGCAACCATCCTTGTTATTGTTATTTTTTCACGAATCGCCACAGCAAAACGGTGCTTACTTACATGAATTTAAATATCAATCTATTTAAATCTTAAATGTTTTTAATTAAAGTTGATGTTTTTTACAGATATGTTTTAGTTATATATTTAGCCGTTAAAAATATTGCTTCGGTTGTTAATGCTATAGTATTTTTTAGTTACTGAAATTTTTTCGGTTCCTTTAATTCTTTTTTGATAGACATTTTCTGTCTTGTTAGTATTTTTGGTAAGTATTTGTTGTCACTTCCAACACGCTCCCGGATTTGGGGACAATTAAAAAATTGTTGGCAAGTCAATGACAACAAACCTGGGGCTAGGTTTGTTGTTATTTTGACTCGCCAACAATTTTTGAATTGTCCCCAAATCCAGGAGCTATAAACAACTTAAACCTACCGTTGATTTTCGGACCACCATGTTTTATAATCTCTGGACATTATGATGTAGGATCGGCGGATTTCCAAAGCAATTAGTGTCGGGATTTATAGGGACGCCAGATTTTTTTGATTATCAGATTTTCGACGTAACAGACTTTTGCAATTTTCGGATCGTCGGACATTTGCGATTTTCGGTTTGCTGGATTTCCGTGATTTTTGGATCGTCAGACTTCGAAATTATTATGTATCATTGAAGTTATTGTCACTCGTATATAAGGAGCGCCGGAGTTCCATGATATTAAAAAATGTAACAATTCTTTAGTCTAAGCTTTTTCCTGTGTTTTCAAACAAAAGTTTCAACCAAGAAAAATATGTGTTGAAGCAGATCGAGTTTTTATTTAAAGAATAATAATATATTCACTTGCATATAAGGAATAGCCTCAATATCAAGTTAATTAAATGGTTAAAATCATTTAATTACTCTTAAAATTACACACTTTACATTACACACTTTTGACAGTATAACGTTAGAAAAATGAGATTAACCCTAAATCCTATAATTGGTAATGTTAAACAACAGATTTAACTGTTAGAGGGAAATAGTGTAGAAAATACACAATGATGCTTTATTTTATAATTTATTCGATGCAAAATGGCTATCTTTCAATGGTAATTAGTTTGTTGCAGCACCATTTTATGCATAACTTTCTATGAAAAGAAGTATATTATTACATTTCAAATTGTAGTAACTATTTTATCAATTAGTTATTTTTATTTAATGTCAGTTTTATTTTTATATTTGACTGGTTACTTAATTATTATGCCATGATTATTTGAAAACTGAAACCCTATTGCAAGAGGTGTTTCTTCTTTTATCTCAATATTTCTTATGTTCAAAATAAGTAATTTATTGCGCTTCGGTATCAACTCTGTGCAGTTATAATGATTATTGTTAAATCCAGAGGATTAGAAGAGTTTACCAGAAATGATGTATCGCCAATTTTAAAAATTAAATTTAAAATAGATAACTTTAAAAAAATCATAAATACTTATAGTACAAGAGCCCAGGGCCCCCAGACCTAAGTTATTTTCTCACGAATGAAATGTATCAGATTAAGTTCTGTTTTCATTTACTTTTAGTGCATGCATACCCGCTAGAGTGGACCGACAGCCATTTTACAAGTATTGGGTGCAAAAAGTAGGCAAATTATAAGTTAACTTAAGTCATGTTTTCAAGGCTGATTGTTACGTATGTTTTAGAAAATAAAATATGTTTTAAAAGTTAATGATAAATTTGCCAGACACTTTCCGTCGGCCGAAACTTTTGCCAGACACTTTCCGTCGGCCGAAACTTTTGCCAGACGCTTTAAACGTCCCTGTAAAGTTCAGAGATTGTCCCACGCATCTGGTGGCGCAATATGGCGCTACGTGTTTTCTAACTAAACAAAAATTTAATTAAATTGAAATGACAATCTTTCTACATTTTTAATTTTTTTGGAGGGACTGTAATTGTTCGTTACTTTTATGGTGACAGAAATAAAGCTGAGTCAATTAGCAATAAAAACGAAGAAAGATTGTCATTTTGAATTAAATAAATTTTTGTTTAGTTAGAAAATACGTAGCGCTATATCGCCCCACCAGATGCATGGGACAAAGTCTGAACTTTACAAGCACGTTTAAAGCATCTGACAAAAGTTTTGGCTGGCGGAAAGTGTCTGGCAAATTGATTATTAACTTTTAACAATATTTTCTAAAACATACATAAAGATCAGCCTTGAGAAAATGAATTAAGTTAATTTATAATTTGCTTACTTTTTGCACCCGATACCTGTAAATTGGCCGCCGGTCCACTCTAGCGGGTACGCATATCCTAAAAGTAAATTAAAACCTAACCTAATCCGATACATTTCATTTGTGAGAAAATAACTTGGGTTTGGGGGCCCTGGGCTCCGGCTCTATTTAGCGTTTTATGTGTGTATACCACATATGCTCCAATTATCCATTTTTACTGAATTAAATATAATTTTATTTTCTAGGACAAGATGAATGAAGACCAACAGTTATCTTCCAAACCAAAGGACCAAGCTGTACATTCCCTGTCAGAGGAAGTGCAAGATGATTATAAATATGAATATAAAAGAATTGAAACTTTTTCTTCTTGGAAAGTGGACTGTCCAGTTGATGCAGCCCGTTTAGCTAAGGCTGGTTTCTATTATAGTGGTAATGGCGATGAAGTCATTTGCTTTAGTTGTGATGGTCATATTAAGAATTGGAATTATGGAGACATTGTTCAAAAACGACATCTAGAATCATTTCCAAATTGCAATTTTGTTAATAATCGTTCCTCAAATGTTCCCATGAATCAAAATAATAAAATGAATGACAGCTGTAAAAATGCAATCAAAACAGCTATTGATTTTAATAAAATGAAATCTGTGGATGAGAGATTAAAAAGTTATGCCCTGAATTGGCCGCTGCCTTGTGTTAGTATAAGAAATCTTGCCGAAGCTGGCTTCTTTTATCTAGGATATGAGGATAAAGTTCAATGTCCATTTTGTAAAGGTATTTTGGGTAATTGGAAAGTAGGTGCCGATCCCTTTAAGGAACATGCAAATAACTTTCCTGATTGCAGCAATTTATGTGATATTTTGTCAAATTTAAATTTAAAAGAAGATGTATCCATTGAAAATTATTCAGATGATTTATATAATAAGTCTGCACAAAATTCAGATGACTTATATAATAAGTCAATGCAGAATTCAGAGGATGTATGCAATGAATCAACACAGAATGTAGATGACCTGTGTAAAAAATCAACACCCAATTCAGAGGGTTTAACTAACAATTCAACAAATAATACAGATTCTCCATCAAGATCTAGGCTTATTAATAAAAATCAGGAACATCTGAAAAAGTTAGGTGTGCTCTTGCACAAGAACCCAGCTAGTCCTCATCATGCATCATATAATTCTCGACTCCAATCCTTTGCATCATGGCCCGTTTCTGCTCCGGTGACTAAAGAAAATTTAGCAAAAGCAGGGTTTTATTATGCTGGTAAGATTTTTATTTTAAATTTGAGTAGTTTTTTAAAACGCAATTTATTAATTTCGTTAGTGTAGAATACATTGATTAAAACATCAATTTGAAAGTATGTAGTGTGTAATTTATTTTCAGTTAATCAACACTTATTAATTGAAGAGCTTAGTGGAAGAACATGCTAAGTGACAAAAAGGTGTAAACGAGAAAATGAGCTTTAAAGTGTTTAGCTTGCACTCCGATATGTTAAAAACAAAACTTGCAAACCGTAAAAAATATACCAAAAGTTTCAGAAGAAGTGGAAACTTGTTATCAATAAAGGAGTTAGTAATATGTGCATTAAGAAAAAAATCTTGATTTTTAAAAAATGTCACTTAGCGTGTTCTTTCACTAAGCTCTTCAATTATGTGTTGAAGTATAGCAACATTTTAAAAGTTTCTATAAACTACTCTTTCAGTGGTGAGTGGTGGTTAATGTGCCAGACTTCTATGTCAACCAGGTTAGGTAGCTGGTCCTAAACCAACTTGAACCTTTATCCCTCAGGAGTCAGTAAATATGTTACAAACTTGCTTGGATGTTAACTGGAGTTCATCTAATCAACCACTCTGTATGGATTATAGCTACTAATTAACACCCTGGTTGCAAAGCCACAAAAACAGGTGGGCACAGCCTGATTGGCCTTACAGGCCTGTGGGCAGAATTCAACAGAACATTAACAAAAAAAATCTATCGCTATAGTAGGTCTATCTAGAATGCAAGCCTCGAAAGCATTTTCCTCCCCCATCCTCGCATGTGGTTTTCTTCGAAACGGCGTGAGTGTTGCGGTTTCGTTTTTTCCCCCACCCTACTTGGGTTTGAACTGTTCGGATTGTTAACCTCAGAACAGAACCTCAAACGCGTTAGGCTTAGAAAAGCGATGCCCCTCCCCCCCTCCGTTTCCTAGAAAACCAAGCGAAGGGATGGGGAAGAAAGTCTTTTCGAAGCTTGCATAGTAAATCGAACAACTATGGTATGCATACACGAGTATGTTTTTTTTACCTTCATGGATTGCAAGGAAGAAAAAGATACATGAATTTCTTAAAGATATTTTTATATTTTAGGGATCAAGGACCATACTAAGTGCTTCCACTGTGATGGTGGTCTCTGTAATTGGGAATATGGAGATGATCCCTGGATTGAGCATGCCAGATGGTTCTTTAACTGTGGTTTTCTTCATTTGAACAAAGGATCTGCTTTTATTGAAGATTGTAAAAATGGATATATAGATAAAGTAAAAGTAATAATAATTTTAAGCTTATGCTTTTTAACTCCTTGCTACAAATTTTTAAAACAAAGTTCAATTTAAATTAAACTTATTAAATTTTTTTAACAACATGACATCTAAAACTGGAGATGACTATTTAAATTCTAAGCATGTAATTATATCAAAAGAGCTTTAAGCATAGAGTTTTATATTTTTTGCATAAGTTTCTATCTTTCAAAAATATATTGTAGGTGGCTTATAGTATTATATCATCATAATTCCTTATGGTTTCACACATGTTGTAAAGCTTGGTTACCTACGGTTTTTAATAACCATCTTTTTTGGTTGTTTTGCAGATTGATGTTGCTTCTCAAATTCCTCATATCTGGTCAGAAACTTTGATGTTGCAAGTAGATAAAGCTATGAATTCTGCTATAGTGAAGAATGTCCTAGAGACTTCTGGTTTCCCAGCATACATTATTCGAGCAGCTGTTCTACGCCAAATTAAAAAGACTAATTCTTCTTTCTCTACAAAAGAAGATTTGTGTTTCGCAGTTACTTCCCTTAAAAATGAAATGGAAAAGAAACCACTGAAAGTGTAAGTATAACCATTAGATTTTTGTTGAATGAGAACTTTCCCATAAATTTTAACTCGCACAATTTGATTATGATTTTAATCTTAATATTAAATATTATTTGGATGTGCTAACGGATATGTTTAATGTGTGACATGTTTAATATTGATATTAATACTTATTATTTTGTTCTTATTTTATTTGAAATATGTTTAATAACTTCATATTCTTAAGGTTATACCACAATTTAACACTTTAATACATGTTAAGATATGACATAGTAGGCTATATTAGCAGCTTTAAGGAACAGAGAAAAACAGTTACATACAATGAACAGTTAAAACCAAATACATAGATTTATTTTCAGGTTAAATTCTTCTTTAAAACTTAAAATGCTTATTGAGCATAAATGCATCTATTAATGTTAATTACATACCAATTTACCTTACATTAGAATTACATTTATTGTAATTTGTTTATTTACGAAATTGACAAGATGGTAAAATGTATGTTTTATTCACTTGGTTTTTGCCAAACTGAGTGAGGATCTTTTTCAAAGAATTTGCAAAAGATATCACACTTATTATGTTCCTATTTTTCACTCAATTAGCATTATTAGTATCATTGAACTAATATCATAAAAATACATTTTTACTACTTCAGGTTTATTTTCTTTCTTCTTACACCCAATACCTTCGACGACAGTAACAACCCCCTTTTTGTATAGTCATTATCTTTTTATACCTAAAATTAATATTTAACCAAGAGGGTCACGTCAATACATATTTCACAATCCAACATTCTATTTGGAAAAAATTAATAATTAAACTTGTTAGCATTTAGTATACTTTATTTAATTTATGGCCAGTTAAGTTGTATTTAGTTTACTTAAGTTTAATTTAATTTAAAACTTTTGAATATTCTCATTGATGTTCATATTTTAACGACCCCCCCCCCCCCCATTTTTAAACCAAATATCCTTCCGAAATCGGTAACCCATTTATTAGGTAGGAAACAAGGCCAGAGCCTTCTAAGGAAAATAAAAAACCGGTTCAAAACGGGATCTTAATTTTTTAAAATTTATTTTGCAAGCTAAATTTCAACCCCCATGAAAATAAAACTGGTTTCAGCTTCGAGTGTCCTTGACATTGCCGACCATGTTCAGTGAAGCGTGAATGGAGAAGCTTAGTTGAAACTATGTTCAGTGAAGCGTGAAGATCATGCTGCCATGGTCACGGACCCATGTTGTTTTCTTTATACCTTGAAGAATGCTTGACTGAACTGCCCTGTGCCAGAACATCGCGTGCAAAATACGTATCATGCCAAGAACTAACAATTAAGCTTCATTATGGTGGATACCGTGGAATAGATACCAATCTTATTTCATCTTCAAAATTTAACTGCTTTTGTGTCTTTATTTTTAATGGATAGTATTTAAACCTTAAGTTTGATTGAAATTTAGTTTTAGTTTAAGGCTTGTGGATTCTATGTCTTTATTCAAACCAAAATATTTTTTTAGGGACAATTTTCTAGAAGATGATTCGAAACCAAATAAAGTTCTCATAAAAGAATGGACTACTGACAACGATGGCAAGGACATGAAACTAAAAAGTAGTTATATGGACGTATCCTCTGATGGTAAGATTTCTGTGTAATTCCTCTTTATAAACCTCAACACAAGTATAAATTTAAAATACAATTGATGGAGTGTGCTGTGGGCAGCATGCCAAAAAAGATACCCGATACCTTCACTGGTTTTGTCCTTGTCTTAGCTATCCTAAAAACGAATCATGCTAAAAAAGTCCTGCCAATAAATAATATTGTGTATATGGTAATGGAGCATGGCAAATCTGTCGGGTCCTGAAGTCATCAGGTGTTAGCCTCATCATTTTTTTTATGGGTTTACGAAGTTAAAAGTACAAAATATTGTAATGATAGTTACTACATTTTGGTAAAACTGTCTGTATAATGGTTATACTATACAAATTTAGTTTAAAATTGTCTAACCCTCTAAAATTTCAAAACAGAAAACTATATCTGGTTTTGCTTTCATACATCAAGTACCTGAATTTGTACACTTTTATAACTATAGTTTTTATTTACAAATACCGTGTTTAAAATTGTCAAGTAACACCACTTGTGCATCTGTCTTGGTTTGAAGTTTCGAATACTAGTTAGTAAACTTAAAATTTTAATTACAACTATATCTTTTAATTTTGAAAAATCAAACGTTTCATACAATCAAATATGAATTTGCTGTCTTTTTTAAATTTGCAATTCTAACCATCCATTTTTAATAAATTTTAGCCATGACAAAGCCGAGTGTGAACATATCCGATGATGAAGCAAGCTTTATCAAAGATCAATATTTTTGTATTGTATGCATGGAACAGAAAGTTGGTGTGGTCTTTCTTCCTTGTGGACATCTTCTTGCTTGTACTGAGTGTGCTTCAGCTTTAAAGTTGTGTCCTTTGTGCCGAAAAACTATTCAAGCCACTGTCCGTGCATACTTACCCTAGTACTGTTTATGTATTAGGATTTTCAATGTGATAAGTCTATTTTACATAAAATATTTAAGTTTTTGTTAAACTTAATGTTTGAAATTACAGTAGACCCTCATGTTTACGAGCCTCTTGTTAATATTAAAAAGTCTGTGAAACAGAAAATAATTAAATATATGTTTATTGGATGTTTTGACCAATCACTAGTTCCTGAATTAGAGGTTCGTAAAAATGGGCGTGTACTGTGCTTTATTTCCACACATAAAATGTTTATTGTTGTGGTTAACAGAGCTTCTTTATTTGGCATCTTTTAGCTTTACTGAAAGCTATTCTTATATTTTGAATAAAGCTTCTTGCATATCTAGTTGTGTATACATTCTTTCATTTTCTGCAAACATTGTAAATACCTTACTTCTTCTAATGTGCATGCATGTATTTTAAAGCATAAATTCTATTTTATAACTGCTTGTAATTAGTTTATAAGCCAATTAGGTTACGTATTTAAAGTGAAACAAATTTAGTAAGTATAGTTGTTCTGAACAATATTAACTTGAAAATTAGCCCCCCAAAAAGAGTTAGAAAATAATTGAAGCTATATCAATACATTCATGTAATCACAGACTTACCATATGGAGTAATGTTGTGTAGTTACGACACTTTTAAAAGTATTAAGAAGGTTATGGGAAATTGATGTGAAGAAGAGGTTTTGGACATAATCCCAACAGCCCAAATCTTGATAAGCCAGAATCCAGACAGCCAAAATCCTGACATGGAAATAAATAGCAACGATGGAGAAAAAATTCTGACAGGGTCCTGAAAATCCTGACAAATCAATAAATTAATGCTGGTATGCTTAATTAAGGGCAATTTAATTACTAATTTATGCCTTTTTTGCAAATTACAAAATTCCCTGCAATTTGAATGGCCAATCTTGATTGTCATGAATGAATCTCGAGATTTTTAATGACAAAGGGTTACTTGATACATATCATTTTGGACTAGAATTTTATGAATAATCCCAACAGCCCATTACATATAGAAATCGAATCTTTTTATTTATTGTAAAATTGCAGTTATTGAGGCACTCACTTTATTGAAACAAGTTAATTTAACATACTAAGCAAAAGTAGTGCTTTAATACATGTGAGTATTTGACGCTTGGGCAAGTATTACTTTGCGGTGGGAAAAAATTCCTATTTTAGATTAATTGTTGTATTTGTTTTGTTTTATTTAAGTCTTAATTGTTGTTAAAAATTTATGAACATGGACCGAAAATAAAGAGGCACAAAAGTTAACTTTTTCAAAAGGTAGACTATTAAAAGATTATCCTTATTTAATTTTGTTTTTACCTTTTCTATATGCATACAAAAAGTAAAGTATTTTTTGGCAATTTTATAGTATCAATTTTACCAGTATTGCACAAGGGTGTACAAAACACAGACCTCAAAGTATGGCAAGGCAGAGTAAAGGTTGGCGGGGTTTTTAATTGCCTAATATTAAAATATTAATAAATCAAATTTACATTGAAGTTATTGTTAATTTACACTTATTGATTTAAAGTTTTAAAATGCGTTTTAACTTTTAATCTTCTGAAATATTTATGTGTAAAATTACTAATTTGTTTCTATTTTCTTGAATGTAGTATTTTTATAAAACTTGCAAGAATTGTAATGCTAGCCTTCCTTAGTTCAGATTTTTTTTAAAGTACTTGTTCTTAAATCAAGGGTTATTAATTTTTGAAAACTGTAATAAATAGATATTTTTTTGTTAATTGGTGCACAAAATTATGAGTGTTTTAAGGTTTTTTTTGCAAAAGAAATTATCCTACACTTTTTTTTTAATAAAAAAAGGTTTGGGTTTTAAAATTAACTTTAACAATACTCTAAAATAATTATTGTGGCGTAAGATGTGTTAGTAAATAATGTAATTTTTCTTAATTTTTAAAAAGGGGATAGTTTAAAAATTAACTGAAAAGTTTGTTTGGAATTTAAAAATATGCCAAATCCTATTTAAAACTAAAGCCAAACTTTAATTGAAAGAAATTGTACCCTTTTTTTAAATCAAATTCAAACACTGATATGGAAATAATGGTGCTGTATATCAAATTAAAGCTCTAAATTTTATTTGAGTTAAGAACTTATATATCTAACATATAGTGTATTACTCTTTGTTATAGAAAGCAATTTTAAAAGCAAGATAGTTTTTCCTTGTTAATTGGTTGAAAATTTTCACCTGATTGTATATTTTGCCCATAATGCAGCAATATCATCAAAAATTGCACTTTGTAAAATGTAGAATGGTTGACACTTTAAAAATCATTAGGGAAACAACTATTTTATATTGTCCCATTTGGTTGTGAAAACAAAAACTATACGATTTATAATATACCCAAAAGCTATTTAATAATGATCTAATACTTAGAATGAAATCTTGGTCCACAAATGCAATTAAGGGTTTGAGTTCCAAACATCCATTTAAATGGCTGTCAAGCAATCTTAATGGGAAAAAAAGCTATATTTGTTGGCTGCATAAATCATTAGTACAACAATGTAAGAGGAAAAAGTCTTTAAAATTTTAATTAAAATATTATTGAAAATTAACGTTGAATAAAGACTATCAAAATCGTTCTTAAACCATGTGCTTATTTATTTTATTAATTAACATTATAAACTATTGATGCCAAATATCAAAGGTTGAAAAGAGATTTTCAGTTTTGATATTGGAGATAGGAGGGAGTGCAAATGTGGAAACCTAAGCTATTCGAACTGCAAAGGTCTCGGTTGTCGGTTTGGTTCTTTACTCTGGTAATGACAGTCGTAAATAATCAATCTTGTCCCTCCTTTGTCACGTTACAAAGCTAGGAGTCACTTTTTATGTATTTAATATCTTTTTATTTACTTTTGTACTAACATATCGTAAACTGTTCGGATTTTTATCGGAAAGTGTACGAAATTCTATTGGACGATGAGATTTCGATTACTACTCATCGGATTCTTATCGATTTCTTCTTGACATTTAATCGGAATTTCATCGGTAAAACTCGTCTTAGGCTGTTCGATCGAGCTGACATAACCGATGAGTTATCGACGTAACGGGCAATTTTCGATGAAATTCGAATTCTCATCGGCTCACCGGCGAAAGATGAAAATTCGTTTATCGGTCGATGAAAAATTGCTATTAGGGAAATTGGTTCGCCATTTTGTGTTTTTTTTGATTTTGCCATTTGTCGCCATTTTGTGATCATAATTTCAGCATATTTGGTCTAACTTGTCATAGAGATAAGAAATTTGTTTTACCTCATTTAGAAAAATGAGTAATATGGTAGGTATAGTTGGATTTCAATCAATCATAAGATACGTTAGGTTTTTCTTCACTTAACTCGCCAAATCCAGTTTGATTAACAGTGAGGGTTACTTGGAAACACGCAGATGAGGACAATGTGGAAACACACACGCGGTATTTATCACATCACCCTCACTTTTTCAAAAAACGAAAGAAGCAATTTATTTTGTTATGTATTAAGTACCTTGTTTTTGGGCTTTTTTGATTTACAGCTCTCCATTTCTAACAATATAAGGAGTTTTATTTTTAAAAAAATTCAAGAATAAAATATTTATTGTCCTTTTTACACTAAAAACAAACCGGGTTTCCCTATTTGCACCCCTCCTCCACTATATAAAATCCCCTACCGGTCTTGAAAATCCAAACAAGTCCTTTGTATGAAATGAAAAACAAAACATCCATGCTCATGTATCCATCAGGATCATGTATCCAGTGTCAGGTTTCAGGAGGATAGTTTAATTCAAAAATATTTATCACATTTTAGACGTAAAAAGCTTATACATAAAACTAGAAATTATTTGCTTTTTGGGATTTATGTAAAGCAAAGCCCTGAAGAATGTAAAGGAGTCCATTTAGAAATTTTTTGGACAAAAAAAAAACAAAACCCTTTTCTAATAAAAAAAAAAGTTTAATTAAAAACTCTCAACTACAAATATTTCTTCCATTCAAAATGCGTAAAGCTCTTGAAATTGATGGGAACAAAAACTTTCATGCATCTAGTGCACGTTAAATCTCTCGTGGTACAAAGTGACGTATATGATATTGCTATTAGGTGGGCCGAGCCCCGCTGTTTTAAATGTGCGTCTCCAAATAAACATCGTGTATATAGTGAAACGTCAAATCCAAAAAAACCTTCCCAATTTCTAAACCCTCTGACGGATAAGCAAAGTGACCCCCCCTCTTAAAATAGAAATTTAAAAATTATTAATGTATTTTCAAAATTATATTTCTGTTTTAAATAATTTTAAAATGCTCACTACTACTTCAAGTCATTAATAAATGTAATAAAATTTAATGACCGTTACAAAATATATAAACACATAAAATTTATAATATTTCAAACTAGTTGGAAAAACTGTTAACTGTGGGGATTAAACGTTTGTATCACTCAGATATTTTATTTTTGGCTCTTATCCATGCACCCCTCTTCAAAACCCTCTGAAAGATAAGCAAATGGAAAAAAGTGAAACTCCCCCTTTTGAGATTGAAATTGTAAATTATTAATAATGTATTTTCAAAATTATATTTCTGTTTTAAATAATTTTAGAATGCTCACCACTACTTCAAAATATATAATTTAATAGCATTAAATGACATTACAAAATATTTTTTTTCTAAAGTTATATGCCTTTTTGGAAAATCTGCCACTAGTTCAAATGTCATAATTTAACTTCATTTAATCCCATTATAAACCCACAACATTTTATAAATTTTTAAAAGCTATGTGTGTTGTAAGAAAAAAAACTGTCACTAGTTCAATGTCATAATTTTATAAACTTTTAACGTCAGTATAAAATATACAAACCCATAACATTTATAATCTTTCAAAGTTATGTGTGTTGTTGGAAAAACTGTCAAATGTCGGGATTAAAGGGAGCCGGATGGTTCTATCTCGCCCATGTTAATATTCCTAACTTTAGGAACATTTTTCTCAGGAACTATATGGGATGTCATAATGATTTTTTTTAAATATTTTGTTCTTTACCTATAGATCTTTGATTTAAACTGAGGAATTTTAAATATCTTTGCTCAAAAACAAATTATATAACTTTAAATATGATTTTTTTTGTGTTTTTTAATACATTTAAAAAAAATCACTGTAAAAGTGTTTTTTATACTTTGAAATATTCTCAGTTTAAATCAAAGAGCTATATGTAAAGGACAAACAATAAAAAAATCATAATGATATCTCATATAGTTCCTTTGATAAATGTTCCTAAAGTTAGTAAAATTAACATGGGCGAGATAGAACCATCCGACTCCCCTTAAACAACTGTATCTCTCAATTATTTAATTTTTGGTTCTCAGTGTAATTGATGCAGTAAAGTGAAGGAAGGCGTTGACTATGGGGCATTTTGCATAGGTTCACGGAGTCAAGCAAGCCTTTGATTCAGTTGAGCGTCGCTGGTTTAAAAGAAGGTGGGATTGACCTACTTTAAGGCTCTTTATAAGACTTTGGAGGTTCGAATTCACCGTCTTAACTTACGCTGTTGGTGTGAACTTCATTTATCAATAACAGATTAGCCGGAACAAATTGAAAATCGGATTTTTCTTTAAAGACTACCGGTAAGTTGTTAAATATACTATTTAAGCCATTTGTTTATGTTTTGCTTGATATATTGATTTTAAATGTGGATTCTGTATTTATCTTCGTGAAATTTTAATATATTAAAATTATTTTATTGGTTACTTTTAATTTTTTATTACATAATCAATTTAATACTCCTTTTCTATTAAAATAATTTTATTACTATTCCTAAACAAAAGTGGATTCTCCCTGATTTTTTTTTTAATTTCTTACAAATCTAAAAAAAATCCTTGGAGAATTATATTGAAATTCCAAAACCAATATTCGAGAGTGCTTCTTCTCTTTAATAACAATGAATAAAAACTATTATTTTTAATTTAAATAGTATTTTAAAGTTAAGCTTTAATTTTTTTTACCATATTTTAAGTTTATAAACGTTATTAATTTTGTTAACTTCGTATTACTTGGCTAACTACTAATTTTACAACTATCTTTCTTTTCATTTGTTAAAAGTTGCCGCTGTAATTTAACTGGTGCACTTTTCTCATTGCGAGAGGATAAATTAAATTGTAAAAACTTACCACACATTTATTTATTCGTTAAAAATTTTTAGTTTTTCACTTAGAAAATGATAAATATGTTTTGAGTGTTACTAATAAATTATTTAAATATTTATTTAAAAAAATTACTTTCAAATATCTATTAGGTCGACTAGTATTGTAAAATACTATATTTTTCTTTGAAAATTTTTTTTTAAAACGGAATTAATTGTTCTATTTTGAAAAAAAAATATTAAAAAAAACTTTAAATGAATTTTAAAAAATTCTTGTGCAGAAAGGAACGTGATACTCATTTTAATGGTTTGGAGTGACATGCATAAAACTGAATTTACACCAATACAATTCAGGAAGGGGAAGTTTAAAAGAGACACTTCGGAACTTGTGTTAGGCCATTTCATTATCACCACTTGTTTTTAGCCGGAAATTGAAAGTGCAGAAAAATAATGATACCATTAACTTATAATTACATTTAAAAATTATATAAGTTTTTAGTGATTTATATAATACATAAAGGAATTGATCAACTTAATTTTTAACATCAACTATTTAAATATTATTATTTGAATATTAGAAACAAGAAATAATTACACTCAAAGTAAACGATAAAAAATAACATCAATCTATTCAAGTGAACTTAACTAAAAAAACCTCCCATTCGGTTACCAATTTATAGTCGAGAAAATAGCAAAAACGTAATCCTATCTAACGATTTAAAAGAATTTGAAATTAATACACGAAATCTGTACGACTTATTAAAAGAGTTACAAATGAACTTACGATGAATTTCATATAAATGAATTACAATGAATTTCATATAAATACCCATGTATTTATCTAATTACTCTTGTAAGTATTATTTATCTGCATTAATGATATTTAAACACAAGAAACATGCTAATTTATTTATTTTTATGCCATTGATACTTAGATGAATTTAGATAGAAATATAGTTAAAACCTTATATAGTGTAAGACAAATAAAAGTTTAGATTCTAGGAAAAAATATATGAAATTCATTTTAGTTATGAGTTTTTAAATTATTATTTTTGTTGTTTCCCTTTAAAATAACAGTGTATGAACGAATGTTTAACTGTTTTACACAAAAACTTTTTTTAATTACATGAAAATCTATCATGTTACTGAAACATAAATTATTTATGTTGTTTCCTGTTTTTTAATTAAGTTTGAGAAATAATATTAATTTAACAATAATTCATAGCAAATACGAAAACTGTTTATTTTATATATATGAACTTACAGCGAAAATGAAATTAACGTTAATTTCCGTAACAAGGCAGATGTAATTTCAAACTACAGAATGGAGACGGGGTGTTTTACGAGCACTTTCTAAGCTCCAGGGGAAGGCCGGTGTTTAAATTCTCATGTCTCAATCTTTTACTAGAAAAAATATAACCACGAGTTTCTTAAACGCGAAAAAAAGTCGCTTTTATGTTAGCAATAATTGTTTTTTTTTTGATAAACTAAGTGACCAACATTTTAATTTTAAGTTTTTTTTTAAAAATTGTCACTATTTTTAATTACATAGTTTTGTTACGACATTATACTTGTTTGGAATTGACCATCTTCGATTGAACCCAATGACATACTTATATCTGACCTAATTTTCAGTTCTTAATTATAATTACCCTTGTTTTAGTTAACGCGGTTCGTCAAAAGTAATACTAGTTTTTTTTTAATTGCGACTTTTTCCATAGAAAAGTTGACTAAATAAGTAAAAAGCGCAAACCCTAATCACAGCCTTGTTAATTGAATTTTTTTTCTGTGTTTCAATTTAAAAAAACTCATTAACATGCATAAAGCAGTTTGCCAACAGATGAAAGAAAGTTACAATGAGTATTGGTAATTGCTTTACCAAGTTGTGATAAATTCTTTCTTAGAATTTTTTATCTTAAGATCACATCTTCCGTAGTTATTGTTTGCAATATAATGGTCATTGTAAAAATGATATACTACACATCAGGATTTGTTCTAAGGAGAATTGTAAACTTAGACAATGGTCCCCAAATATACTGTTTACACATGTTGCTCTGAGCTTAATGTTGCATTTCCGTAAGCTTTCTCTGTGGTTTAAAAACAAAATCTTCCTTATAAGAAATATATATTATTGGCAATGTAATTTTATCTGTAAGACATAAGTATTGTAACAATTAAATTATCATATTGAATTCTTTATGGCTTATAAATAGTTGTTAATAAAGCACAAAATGATTTTTAAAAATAATTCCTGTATAAAAAAGCTGTAATTTGTCTGATTAAAATAGCTAAACTATTGAATCTATTTTTATTACTCATGCAATAAAAACTAATTTATTTTATTTAACAGTTTAAACTAACCACGTTTAATCATTTTTCGCTGTACTGGCTTGGGACGGCTGCTAGCCAATTTAGCTTACCATTTATGTCTTTCACGTTAACCAATCATTTTTTCAAATTTTAAAACTTTGTTCCTGGGTTTTTCCGTTTGGAATCCAAACGAATGAACAAAACTCCAAATTAATGCTGAAACTTGTAATTCGATTGATTAATTAATTGCGAAAATAAACAAAATTATTATATACAATTGCTAACGCTTTACGCAAATGATAATAAATGTCCTGTTTTAAATTATTTCGATATCCCACAGATAATAACCATTTACTTTATAAATTGTTAACTGTAAGTGAACCATTTCAAACCAATAGTGCAGAACTCACTCTGGGTGGTCTTAATTGTTGGAAGTTTTCATTTTTTAAAGCGTTTGAGAATTTGATGAAGCGTTTCTACCTGCTTAATAAACATTCATCTAGTTTATAAGAAATCTAATCTCCTTTGATTAATATTCTTGCTTATGTAACTTTCACTCCTTTCTTCATTTGCTTGGTTAATTAATTTTAAACCAGTTAAATGCGTGGAAGATATAATTCAAGTAAAATGTTTTAGTAAATTTTAATTAGTATCATCTGAAAAGGGAAATAAATTATAAGTATATTCTTTATTTTTTTCGAAAATAAATTAAGATTAATTATGCAATAAGCGTACATTTTATAATCAGCCCTATTTATCAAAATTGTATAATTTTGTACCAATTAAGCACAATCATCATCATTAATTTATGCAAACAAAATTTGTTAATGGAATCTATTCCGGCGCTGGATTTAAGGAAAAAACCCATTCAAATAAAAATTCTGACAATTTTCAATTTAAATTAAATTTATGGTTTCAAATTATTTAACTATTTTTTAATATTGTTTGAGGGTTGGTAGGAAGAGGAAGAATTTTTTTAGATTTCCAGAAAAGATTGTGTCGAGTCTATCCCTTCTGTAAGAAATATTCCTATATAGAACTGCTCGTTTCACACTGGATATCCGACTATATGGTTAACAATCGTTGCAGAATCCAAACAAATGAACATTAAACATATATACGTCATGAGATGAACATATATACATCGTGAACAAATATACGTCATGAACATATATACGTCATACATTAAAATGGAGTCGTGTGAAATTAGACTTCAGGCAATAAGGTTTAAAACTGTAAAAACTACATGTTACACGGATAAAGCTTTCAACATTAAGGAAATATTCCGCAAAAATGTCGGGTTCTTTTACAATGTAGTGACCAATATTTTTATTACAAATTGAAGAGCTTAGTGGAAGAACGTGCAATGTGACAAAAATATGAAAACTAGCTTTAAAATCTTTAGTTTGCACTTAGATATGTTAAACGGTACTTTCAAACTTTAAAAAAATATGCTGAACTTAATGTTAATGAAATTAAAGGGAAAAAACTTGTTATCTTTAAAGGAGAGAACAATATGTTCGTTGACACAAAAATCTCAATTTTTTTTCAAAAATGTCCTCTGCACGTTCTTTTACTTAGCTCTTCAATTGTTAAACAACCCCCAGTACCATAATAATAATTCTATTTAAAACTGTAAATTTGTTTATATGTATTTAAACAGTCGCGTACACTCTTAAAACAAAAGAATGAAATCCACTCCTATAGGGGAAGTGCATTTTCGGCACCGGAAAGGAGTGGAAATTAACTCAGACTGAGTACGTTTTAAGAATGTAGGACGTAGATTGTTTTCTTTTATTTCTTTTACCTACTCCGCAAAAAGAGTGAAATCCACTCCTATAGGGGAAGTGCATTTTCGGCACGGAAAGGAGTGGAAATTAACTCAGACTGAGTTAAAACCGCTCGTTTGTTTTAAGAGTGTACATTTTCCCTAAAAGTATTTTCTTTTACAATATATCAAGCAACATTTTTGTCACCTATGGGCAAGCCGCCCCTAATATCATAATTATAATCGTTTCGGATATTTTCCGGCCTTGGTGGGTGGGACTGGTGAAAGTGCAGAAATGAGAACAGGTTAAGTGAGACGGGTTTGTAGCGGAGAAAGTTACTTTCCAATGACCTGCGAGCACAATTTCCTCTTTGGATCAGATTCAGGTAAACGCAGCCCGTTTTTGACACCCGTTATACAAGAGAAACAGGCAGATCTTCTCTCTGGGTCCATTAAAAATTGTCCCAGATAATTGTACACTTTAGTTTAACCTTTGACTGCTACAAGGGGTCGCATGGTGGACTACTAATAACATTATGCTGATCACGGATTTTCATAGTTGCTTAGTCCAGGGCCGGATTTAAAGATTTGCCGCTTGTAGACTACGATTGATTTGCCGCCCCTGTCACAATATTCTCCCCCTTCGGGGAAAGGTAGCTGGTTAGCTGCAAAATAGGGTGGTATGTGCTGTTTAAAATAAATACATATATTAGAATCATCTATGTACCTTTACACGCTAAATCGAAAGCGAAATAGGCGATTTTTTTAAAAAACTGTTCGACTATTTTTCTTGCAACTTCTAAATCCGGGAGGAGGGGTGCAATTGCCCTCGCAGCTACCATGTTTGCTACGAAATATTAGTGTTATATATACATTTACTGTTTTACGCATTAATGTAAATTATTTGTTTTCTTTCTTAAAAATATTCGTATCTTTATAATAATATTTTTATGCCGAATGCTGCTTTAATTGATCGTAAAAATTTGCCGCCCCAAAAAATTCGCCGCTCTAGGCTACATCCTACTTAGTCTATTTAGAAATCCGGCCCTGGCTTAGTCGATAAAGGGTTGGTCTGAAGACTTAGACGGTATAGTTAACATTTTTGCGCTAATGAGTTATAGATAAGATTATGCGAGTTTTGTGCAATGGTTTATTATGAAAATTTTGACGTTGCTGTGTCAAAGCTCTTAAGGAAACGAAAAATCGACATAAGTATTTTTACCAAATATCCAATACAGAATTATAACAGTAAAGGTTTAACCTATTTACACAATAAGTTAGTCCAAACAAAGGGTATGTTATGATTTTGTTGTTGATTTCAGTTGATTGTTTTAAATTTCAGAAGGTGGATTAATAAATCTTAAAGTTTCATTTTACACATCACACAGTTTACATCTTGAGACGAAACAAGAGTACTTTAAAACAACGACGTTTACTCGTTGAGTTATTCACGTTTCCGTGCGAATGCATTCTCCTATAGAGTAAATTTCATCTTTCGATGGTAAAGAATAAAGAACATCTGCGTCCTTCTAAACGACGTTTAACTCTCTGAGTAATTCATCCTTCGTGCGAAATGACTCTTATGGAGTGAATTTCCTCTTTTTAAAGTGTCGTTTAGAAGCAATATCAATTTCTGCTTTAACTCAATTTAACACCAATATCAAACGAAATATTTACCTATCACTTCGATAAATACAAAAGGCTTTTTATGTTGATAATTACATTCACAGACATTATGAGTGAATAGTTTTAAGAGTATGTCAAAAGTATAAAATAATATAATTTAATTCAAAATCCGATGGAGTGGATTCTTATGATGAAGAATTCTAATTTGAAAAATCTAGTTATCGAAATAAATAACATATATCAACAAAATTATGCGTCGTATAATTTCAAAACACATTTTAAACACAATAATGTAAGTAAAAGGATAAAAACGACTCAAAGGAGGTCTATAAATGGAAAGTATAAATGTGAAAAGTATAGAGGATGCTTGGGATTTTAACTGAAGAAACTCAAATTTACCTTCAAAACAACCAAAAACAAATGTTTCTTAAAAAGAGCAGCCTATTTTAATTCGAACAGGTTTCAAAGTAGCCCACATACAAGAACACAGCGATTGATCGGAAACAAATAAGTCTTTTTTCGCCCATTGATTTTAAAAATGTGCTTTTGAAATCGCCCTTTCTATAACTTCTATTATGCGAAATATTAGTTTCAAGCATGCATTGTTCGAAATAATTATATCCATTTAGGTTATGCTAAAAGAATTGTGTTATGATTTGTCAATCATAGAGCTTCCGATTATAATTTAAAAGTTTGACACACTCCCGATTAAGAAAGGTTTTCAGATAATATCGATTTTTTTGGACTAATTTTATTTAAGCCGATGCAAATGTTGATAAATTAGTTTTGAGTGCATTGTGTTTCACCATTTTTTTAAGGAATGCGCGTTCTAGTTTTTTGGAATGTGGCTATTCATGGAGATATTTTTGCCAAGTTAATTTTCAAAAAGGTTTTGTTGATGTCTTCTCTATTTTCATTACTTCCTGTAACATAGTGAATTTTTGTTGTCTAAATCTTTATTGTATGTGAAGATAGGATTTTATTTTTATCTAACCGCGGCTCGCATATTTTATAAAAAGTATTTTTAACACTTTCCTTATTTAAATATGAAAACGATTAAGTTTTAATCAATTCGAAATGGATGAAACAAATAGATAGAGCAATGCGAAATATTAATTTAACGCTTATAAATACCATTAAATCTTATTCGTTTCCTTGATTCTTATCCAAACTCTAAATTTTATAGAAGTTAGTCCGAGCATCAATATTTAAAATTTAATCGAAAATCTACAGAAGCAAGTTATTAGAATAATTATTAGATCTTGCAATTAATATATTTTCTGACCATAATGCGTGGACAAACTGTAAGGAAACTTCTTCATTATTATTTTAACTGAAATGAATAGTTCGAAAATTTCTATCCTATTAAACTACAGCTTAATTTCTTAGCTAATCATTTACAGGGACTACCCCAATCATTATCCACTTACACAATTACTTTCAAACAGAGACGAACAAATTATAAAAATACTTCGTAGTTCGAATCGTTCATGGTCTTTTTTAACAACAAGCCGAACAACACAGATTTAGATCACCGCAAGATTGAACAATTTTAGAAATGTTCACCATCACCTTGACAGCATTTCTTGGCTCCGCCATGATTCATTAACGTAATGCAGGGTTAATAACTTACATACAATCAATAGGAAACAGCCTTGTGTGTTTACATCAATGAAAACGGGGCGGAAACTCATTTTAAAAGCACATCTATTTCAAGAATTTTAATGGAACGAGACACGTTCGCCTTCAATTGTGATTTGCATTATGTTGTTTCTTGGAGCAAACACGTGTGTTGTTTGAGAAGGAATAAACACTTAAGAGTTTAACAATGACAGGTTGTTGTTGAAGCGTGGTTTGGAAAATAAATGTCTTATTTATAAACCGTTATTAGATAAAGGGCAGGAATACAAAGTTTTAATATCAGTTATACTATCTTTTTCTACAAAGGTATATAGAACTTTACTACAAAGGTGCAGGCTGGTTTTAGTTTTTGCATTCTATCATGATTTTATTAAGAACATTCGTGTTTTCAAAATTAAAGTTTTACTATAAGAAGGACGAATTTCGCATAATTTAATGGCATCACTGAGCCACGTATGGAAGTTTTAGTAATTATTAAAGTTGTATTTTTTTATTTTAATGCTTGATTTAAAATATTAAATTGCATTCAATAATTTAATAAAAGTGGCTTGGATATTTTTTTCAAATTCTTTTGAATGTCAAATTATTTTTTTTATATATAACAGCAGTAATAAAATATAAATCTCAGTAAATTCATGCAAAACTACACAAAACTGTAACTATTTACAGAGAACGAAAAGACGAACTTTAAAATGGAAGATATTGAAAATTGAGTTTGGAGAGAAAAATTTAACAAGCAATATCTTAATAAATATCAACATACTTCATAGAAAATAGCTAAATTAGTTTGCCATTTTGAACAATTCATCATATTAAGGGCACTGGGTAGTCTACGACAACATAAAATGATAAAATTTAACCCATTGTTTAGGTCTTTGTAGCACACTTAATATTATTTTGATTTAAACCATTTTTAGTTTAGTTTATTTTGAATTATCGTCGCACTAGAGCTACACGAGGGCTATTGGCGACGGGCGTCATATTTTAGACCCACAGTCAAGTGACGTGCCGACACCTGAGTAGGCATCCAACGCAACCATTCAGGGCGACATCGTACGCAGCGTTAAGATTTTGAAGGATCATTCTGTACACGAATTTGAACATTTTTGTACACGAATTGATAATTTATATTAATGTATAACGGCAATTTATTTAGAAACAAGCATTTAATTATTAGTTGAATCAAAAAATATTTTTGCGTCACTATATCTCAAGGTTAGCCCGCATACATAATCTTTAAGAAAATAGTGTTTTTAATTATTGCAATTTGTTTAGAAATGATTAAATAAAGCACTAAATATAAATTTCGCACAAAATTTGCACACAGAAAAAAAATAATGCAATTATTACTTTGATGGTTCAAAAACGTTAAAATTTTAGTTTTTATTTTATTAAATAGTTTTTATTTTATTAAATAGTTTATTTTATTAAATAGTTTTATTTATAAATAGTTTTTATTTTATTAAATAGTTTGTTTATTTTATTAATAGTTTTTTTTTATTAAATAGTTTTTATTTTATTAAATAGTTTTTATTTATTAAATAGTTTTTATTTTATTAAATAGTTTTTATTTTATTAAATAGTTTTTATTTTATTAAATAGTTTTTATTTTATTAAATAGTTTTTATTTTATTAAATAGTTTTTATTTATTAAATAGTTTTTATTTTATTAAAAAAATTCTATGGGGATATATTTAATTGTTTTTGTTTTAATATGTACCTTAAAGGTTCTTACACCTGTGGTGAAAATTTTACTTTGTTATCTTAAATAGTTTTCGTGTCGTGCTAACCTTGAGATATAGTGACGCAAAAATATTTTTTGATTCAACTGATAATTAAATGCTTGTTTCTAAATAAATTACCATTATACATTAATATAAATGATCAATTCTTGTGTAGAAATATTTGAATAATATTTGTACAAAAAATGGTTTAAATCAAAATAATGTAAAGTGTGCTACAAAGACCTAAACAATGGGTTAAATTTTATCATTTTATGTTGTCGTAGACTACCCAGTGCCGTTAACATCCATTCGTTATTAAAATATAATTTAGGATGAAGGTTTTAAATTGATGTCTTTCTCAATAAAATGCTTTCCAAGTTCAAATGTGTGATTTGTTTTTAATTTCAGGTCGAAGAATTCCATTGACAGATTGACCCTTCTGGATATTCATCATGTTGAAATGTAGAGCAATGCCATTTCTCATTAGTAAGTCAATTCAGGAAACAATCACGTTTAGAAGACGCAATTATTGGTATCAAATAAGGAGATCGTCTTATTAAAGAGGCAGTCGAAAATGAAAGTATGCGACTTTCGGCCTTCGACATTTTTTCCGCTTTGGAAATTAGATTATCGATTGATTTAAGCGTTAAAGTGTGAAGATTTCATTAAGCGTTGTGCTAAGCGTTAAAATGATGATGAATTAGAAAAGGCATATTCTTATGCTTAAAGTGTGTGTGTGTAAAGCAATAAGTAGTTTAAGTCCTATATTTTGATACAATAATGCATAACTTTAATCAGCCTTTAATATAGATTTTTATTAATTAGACACGTTTTTCAAGTGTATGGTATTTTTTAGTTTTAATATTTTTAAATCATTTTATAATTTTTTTTTGTTGTAGTATCTCCCTCAGATATAAATATTTTTCATACTTTCTCGAGATTTAATATATTTATATATTACACACACACATAGCCATCTTCTCTGGGAGTCAAGTCTTTGATAACAACTTACGTTTTTGAAATATAACGACAATTTATATTTTATGAAGTTGGATTTGATATAATATTTCGTACAGGAGTGCATTTAAAACTATTCAAAAGTTTTATTAGTTTTAGTGGATTGCATAAAAAATAACAAAATCGATTATTAAAAATTATGTTCTTTAAATAAAATACGCGTAAATGAACATAAGAAAAAACTTGTTTGAAAATGGTGTAATGAAATAATGTTACTATACACAATTACTACAGTTTGTGAAAGAAAATGTTTAACATTATTCTAAAATTTTTTGAATATAATGATACTTTGATGAAAATGAACATAATGATACTTTGATAAAAATGAACATAATGGTACTTTGATAAAAATGATCAAAAGAAAAAACTTGTTCGAAAAGGGTATAATGAAATAATATTACTATAAACAATTCCTACAGTTTGTGAAAGAAAATGTTTAGCATTATTCTAAATTTTTTTTGGCTGTCTTTGATTGTAAAAATTCACTGTGCCGTATTTCATGGTTACGATGTCGAATTGAATACAGTGTGGATTCACTGACCATAGTTTTCACACTCGAAAGAATCACACGTGCGAAGAGATCAGTTGGGAGGGGTTTTAGAATCTTTTTGTCATGATGATTTTCACTATGAAAAACCTCACTTAAATCGAAAAGTGTGTCGCATTTTTTATGCATGTATAAGAAGTATTTCTTGAATTGGAGCGCTTTAAGAAGTTGCTTTTGAACAAAAAAAAAACGACATAAAAATCGATTTACTTAGCTTTTTTGGTTTCAAATTAACTTCGATAGAATACATTTTATAAAAGAAAGTCGTAAAATGAGTGACTTTCTGCGAAGTCGACCCCACCGCGAATATAAAAGTATTTGGAGTTTTAAGTAATATTGGGGGTTTTCGTAAGTATATCGGAGCACCATTAAAAATTTGGACTCTGTAAGGTGGGTATACTGGAAAATAAAAAAGTTTTAGTGCTTACATTTATATTGAGTAAAAATAAAGTAAATAGTAAGTTTTATTATTAATGTAAAAGTAGGAAGGATATAGTCAAAACAGTAGAAGAAATAAAAGTAGAAAAGAAAAAAAGGATAGTAAGAAAAAGAATAGAAAAAAGAAAGTAAAAAAAAAGAATAGTAAATAACTGTAGAAGAAAGAAGTATCAATGTCAGGACCAAGATTCAGCCGAGCTAATTTTGGTTTATTGTCTATTTACCATTAGTCAGTGAATGTCTAAATTGTTATTAGTAAACAATATTTCTTTACGATACTGGTAAACTTGTGGTTGGCATTTGTTACCTTCTATGTAAAAGTAAGAGTTTCTTGCAACCTGACCTTTTGATGATTATTTGCTGGTGTATTCCCTGAAATATTTCAACATCACCTATATTTATAAATTATAAAGATGCTTATTTTAATATTTTCTTAATTCTAATCGTAAAAATACTCTTTTGGACATTGTTTTTTCGTACAAAAGAATTATTGTTTACAAACATATGTTTTGAAAATATATAAACCATTAAAACGTATTATAAAATATTAGTTTTGTAGCCTGACCTTAGAATAAAAATAAACTTCCCTTTAAGTAATTACAATGTTCCCCTTGAAAACGTTTACATTTAAACACAAACATTTTGGAGAGAATAGAAATTACTTCATTATTATCTCTTCTAAATGCAAACCTTTTATGAATTTAAATTAGCGCACGTTTGCCAAAATAATCTGGAATATTCCATTCATGCGGTTATTCGATAATGGAATTTTAATACTTTACTTGTTGAATCAAACGGAATCTTTTAACATTTACGGTTGAATCAAAGTTTTTCCTTAGAAATCTCCGTTCCAAACAATTTGGCAGTGACAGTAGTTTAATTACTTGCTACGGTCAAGTATGAAAAGTTTTCTACGCTTTTTTTTTAACTGTAAGGGTGTGTCTTTAAACATTGAGACTCGAACTAGTGCGAGAAGAAAACTGTTAAGATAAGTAAGAAAAAGAAATTAAATTATTAGGATTTTTTATTGTTGCTTTGTTAGTTGTGGAAGAAGGTCATT
This sequence comes from Oedothorax gibbosus, assembly GCA_019343175.1. NCBI lineage: Eukaryota > Metazoa > Arthropoda > Arachnida > Araneae > Linyphiidae > Oedothorax > Oedothorax gibbosus. Next base: position 195,941 of record JAFNEN010000019.1, on the reverse strand, counting down.
TGTGTTACACCTTTCTACTTAACCGATTAAAAACCCAGTTTATTATTTTTTACTTCTACGCAGCATACTAGTTTGCGAAATAGTTTAAAATAGTTTGTGTATAAACTTATTTTGCAAAAGCAAAATTATTCTTTTGTTATTAGAAAGTTAATATAATACCGAAATTAAAATTCTTTCGCACACTGTAAGTTGAATTGTGTGTTTAGAATTCTGAAAAAATATATAATATATTTTTATATTTTATAGGTTTCGTTGTATTTACTACAGCAATCCATTGTAGCATGGGCGAATTGGTAAGCCAACATACAATTTTTTAAATGCTATACATTGCTTTTTAAATTAATTAAATTTATGTAATTTAAAACATTATAATACATATAAATCTCTCTCTTAAATAAAAAAAATATTTCTTAAATTGAACAAGTTTCAAACTATATTTAGTCATTTCTTTATGGAAAGTGTAAAACCAGAGTCTAATCTCTAAATTCACTGAAACTACTGAATTTTTTTCACATATTGTTAACGACAAAATATAAATTCAAATGAATTACGAAGTATTGTGATGAAAGCAAAGCTTCACGTTATTTGAAAACTATGTCAAAAATGAAATTAATGTGTAATAATGAGTAAATTTCTACGCTGTTTTTTGATTGTTAATTATTGCAGAGTTGGTAAAGGGATCATTGGCTGGAAGTTTAATTTTTTTTTCAACTTCATCTGTACACAACTTTTTTAATTGTCAACCTCAGAAGCTTTTGAACTAATTTATTACTTATAGCAATTATGAAACCGTAAAAACTATTGAGGTGAAAAATTTTGTATTAAAAATCATTCAAGGAATAAAATATTCATTTTTTTGCTATTTTTCTTGTTTAACATTTGAAAAACTATAATTATTATATTTTGGACATTTAAACTTTTCAGAGAACAAAGAGACAGGCACCAAACATTAATGTCCATAACATTCCCAAAACAAGCTTCTCCTGCGGTGACCGCACCATTGGCGAGTACTACGCCGACCCCGAAGTGTTCTGCCAAGTGTACCATGTGTGCGTACCAGGCATGCATAACAAGATGTCCCTTATCAGCTTTGTCTGCCCTAACGGAACCATCTTCAGTCAGGCCACCCGAGTGTGCACACCTTTTGACCGGGTCGACTGTTCTCTCGCCAAGAAATTCTACGACAGCGTCAACGGTCAACACGACAGCGCCATCAGACGCAACTTCGAGGAAGATTATGAAGACAACTATGTGCCACCACCCGCTAGAAAACCATCCCAGGCTCCCGCGACTACACCCAGACAGGAACAGCCCTCCAGAAACAGTCGGTTCCGGTCCAATCAGTTCAGACAACCACAGACTACAACCACCACCACCACTCAAGCACCTACCACCCCAGCCAGGTTACCGTCTCGAGCGGCCTTCAGACCGCCACCACCACCCGCGAGGCCGGTCTTGCCCACCAATCTGAGGCCAACCGCTCGTGCCGTCGTGTCCACCAGCACGTCCAGCTACAATTACGAGTACGAGTATGATTACGAGTACGAAGACGACAACGCAGCTGAGCAGCCCAATGCTCGTAGCAAGCGGTCAGCAGGTTTCAGCTGCGAAGGGAAAGTACCCGGAGGGGCGTACGCCGATGTCGAGACCGATTGCGAAATGTTCCACATTTGTGTCCTTTTGGGAAAAGACAAAATTTTGGATTATAAAGTTTCCTGTGGTAACGGCACCGCTTTTGACCAGGAAATAGGTTACTGCCGAGAGAAGGAGGAGTTCGACTGCCAGAACGCGCAATTGTATTACCAGCACGACAAGCAAAAGCAGCCTCAATTCACCAAGAAACTTGTTCCCGGCAAGAAAAAAGTCATGAAACCAAAGAAGATCGTAAAAGAATAGGTTTTTAGAGTATTTTAAGATTCAGCTATTTATCAATCAAGTTCTACATTTTTAAGAAGCGTCGCATGAGGCAAGCATGTGAAATGAAGTGCCAAGGTCAAATGTGAACTTTTCTGGGTCGTACATAAATCATAGTTAAATAAGGGAATATTTACGAGCGCTGAATCGCAAAGATAAAATTTGTTTTATTCAAGACTGGATTCTTCCAAAAGAGTATTAACATTTAAGCAATAAACAACCTTTTAAAAAATATATAGTACAGAATAAATTTTAAAAAAATTGACCTAGTTTTAACAAGCACACTGTGAATATTATTTTCCATGAATTAAAAACTAAACTTAACTGTAACTACTCTGTAAAGAAATATTGTACCAAGAACAAAACACTTTTACTTGTATATTCATTGTGTTTGTGATATTTTTTTTAATAACTCATTTGTAATTCTGCAAAACCTTAATTGGTTATATAGGTTTAAATAAATTGTCATTTGAATAAAACATTTTATAACTTTTTGTGGGGTGAATTTTTCTAGATGATTCGTATTAATTTTTAAAAATTGACTTTCAAAAGGAACATAGAGTTGCTGTGTAATTTGTGGAATTTGGAATAAACTGAAATTAAAAAATAGGCTATGGATATAACGTATCTAATTTAAAAACTAATTACTTCCTTAAAGGCATCTAAAAGAGGTTATCATATTAACTTTCAACTATTCAAGGTAATTTAAGTTTGACTACCTTCATACCAATTGCATGCCAGAAGTTCGCTAAGACAACTGAACTAAAATTAGAAAGTAAATTAAAGTTTTGATGGATATTTTAATCTTTTGAAGAAGGCCATTACAAAGTTCTTCACTTTGAAGTAATCTGCATAATGGTTTGCAACTGGCACATCCAACTAAGTTAAGAATTCGTTTTTTAGTTTTTTTAATGGTTGCTGAGCAATATTTTTGATATGGAGAAGACGGGCAAAGGTTAAACACATATACCAACAGAAAAACAGATTTTTTGTTTAAATTTGTTTCAAATAATTTGAAAAAAATGAAATCATATCCATCGTACAGTAAGTTTCAATGCACGGCAAATATTTTTTTGGACAGATAAGATATTTTGAATGTTTTTTAAAATTAAAAACAAAAATGGAGTTCAAAACGTTCTAAAAGTTATCATTTATAACATTTTTATATAGGTACTTAGAAAAAAAATATGCGCTAACGGCATTCGAGGTAATTAGACATACAAGCGAATAAACAATTCAGTATTTCTTATAGTTCTTTCAGATACATAATTTTTTTGTTTATCGGTGCAGAAAGAATAATACTTACAAAGTAAACAGATTGTTCCAAAAAGTTAGCTGTTGTTTATTCGTAAAAATAGTCAGTAATTTATTTATGAACTGAAAATGTGAAAGATAACAATATATATAATAACTATGGGGAAAAGTGTATTTTATATTAAACTTTTCTGAGTATGACTTCTATTGCTTTCGATATGATTTATGTAAGTTTTTAATTACAATCATCCACAGAATGTACTACACGGTAGCATATGCCTGCTATTATTTATTTTATAACAGCCAGTCGCAGGTGTTAAGACACTAAAAATATGTAAAATCATTGGTTTCCTTTAAATTTAACGATTAGTACTTTGGTATGAAATACGATGGTTTGAATATTTTAGCAAAAATTTTAATGTTTATAAAAAATTATGTATTAAAAATATTTCACAAATTAAAACATACTAATTAATGTTTAACTGCAGCTATTTAAGCATTATCAAGTAAACAAAATTAATATTCAGTGCATTCTAAGTCAATATTTTATTGCCAATAGCCCTTTGGACCATGTTCCCTATTGCACTGTAGCGCTTGTTCTGAGTTAAACTACCAGCCTTATCGTTCAACATAAAAATATATTCCCATGCAAATTCATGATGATTTTTGAGTATTTCAACAAGTGACTGCACGCTTTGCTTTTCATTTACATTATAATTCTTCTGTCTTTCACTGCCTTGTCAAGCCTCGTCTTTATCTTCATTAAATTCAGGTATTTTACATATTGTCACTTAGAAGGTAGAGAATACAAGTATATCAAGTCCGCTAATTGCTATTTTTCATTTTCGAGTTAGTAGCGCAATAGGGTACTTGACTATACTAAAATACCTTCCAATATTAAATTAATTATAGTTTGAACCCAAAAATAACAAACGTATATATTTTTTTCGAAAATAAATCTTTAAATAATTCATAAAAATCATTTTAAGATGGCTTATTTTTCATCGGTACGTCACGGGATAACAAACACGTCGATTTTGCTGACGTCACTAGTATATATAAACAAACCGATGTGATGTTTTTTTGCTTGCAATTAAACTGGATTTAATCTAATTTACGATTAAAAAAAGACTTGTATAGATAATGGAAGAAGGTTTTACAGAAGCGGATAGTTCAAATTTGCTTAAAGTAGATTCCAAAATGGTGTTTCAAAGTTTGTTTATAGTTACTAGTGACGTCGTAGATACCACGTGACAGCCACAAAGCGTTTTCGGGCGTAATATTTCGTCCTAATTTTAAAACTCATTTTTCTCCCTTTATATGGGGTATTTGAAAAAAAGAAAATAATATGGGTCTAATATTTTTGGCATAAGAATATTTTAAGCCAATAAAAAATTTTAGTCAAATACCCTATTGCATGCACTAACTAAGTATAATTTTAGTGCAATAATGAAATAAGCCCTAGTTCAGATAATATTCCAGGCAGCAGCAATTGAAAAAAAATGTAAAGAGGTGATTTTGTTATAAAGCTTTAACTTTAACCCTCTGTAGCACAAAGAAGCTTTTTATGGACTTGGTTCACTTGTATTCTGAGACCTGGCCCGTCCGTGGCCGAGTGGTTAGGGCATCAGCCTAGAGATTCAACCTTCCCAGGAGTGCGGGGGTTCGAATCCCACCTACTGCCAGTCATCCTATAAATCGGATCCGTGCTGGAAATAGTAGAAAAATCCTCATCACGGATGGGCCCGAGTACACAGGGCCAGACGTGCTCGTTAAATCTGTGGAGTCCAAAGTCCTGACGGCGTTAGCGTGCGATGTCGCTCGAAGTTCCGTTGGGTGCCCGCTCAGGTGTCGACCTCGTCACTTGACCAGGGTTCTAAATTACGAGGCGTTATTGGCTGTGTTAAAGCCCCTGAAGGAGGCTAGAAATAGGCAGCCGGAAACGATTACCTTACCTTACCATTCTGAGACCTTTATTTGTTGTAATACATGTGTTTGACTTTGTATTTTCGTCTACCATATTTATATTAGAAATTTTGACAATGGTTTCTTTCAAGTGGAAACAGTGAAATAATACATTTATAAGGTAAATTCTAAATGCTCTTACTATTTTGTAATTGAATTAAAAAATTCTTACCATTTCAAATGGGTGCCGTCAAAGGCGAAAAATAAAATGAAGCTTAGTGTTACACTACATTATAATTTTTAAAGTAATTACTGGTATTTATTTTCTGGGTAGTTTTATTTCTATTTAATACTTAAATATTAAGATAGATATTTGTATTTATCAAAACATGATTTTAAAAAATATTACTTTTGGTCAATTTTATTTTTTAAATATTATTGAATATTGTAGATGAATTATTGTTTTACAGTTAAGTACACAATTTTTACTTTTCGTGAAATAAAGAAAATACTCACGGTTAGCTAAAAGTTTTTTGTTTTTCATATGGTGTAATTCATATGGTGTAATTTTTTTTTAATTGAATGTTAAGTGTTGCAAATTGCACTGAGTAACTAATGAGACAAAAGACTTACACATAATAACGTAATTAATTTTTGTATTACTAGTATTTGAATAAGTTTCATGCTTTAATGTGATCGAAGGCACGTCACACTCATGCATTTATTTTACTAAGAGAACATTTTAAAACTCTTTCGAAATGAGATTGCTTCTAGTTTTTAAACGGTTGTTCAAATTTATTATTTCCATTACAGTGATTATTACTAAGTTATATCCATCGACTTAGGGGAAAATATGCCCAATCGATTTTTATGACATCATGCGGACAAACAAAAATGGTGTTTTTGTACTGGGTTAGTAATAAGTCTAGAACAAGTTTTTCAACTTTGGTATGGGATTTTCACCAAGTAAGCTAATAAAAATGACTGACACAAAGAAAATATAATTTATTTAATAGATTATTTTCGTGGTTTAGTTGGTAAAATATAAATTTGAAGCGTGTAGTTAGATATAAAACAGTAATAACATACGTCCTAATATTAATTACTAAAAATGTAGTGGTTCATAAAAAATATTGCAATTAAACGAAATATAATTTTGGAGAATTATTACATTAAAAAATTAAGTATACATTAAAACCTTGTAAAATTACTTTGAATGAGAGGCAAGAATTTCATAGTTCCCACAGAGGGAATAATTCTAAAACAAAAACTCCAGTGGCTCAATCTCTTCAATTAATAGTTTTAATAATGACTGTCTTAAAATGGTATTGTGTGTGGACTATGAACACAATCTTAATTATTTAAATCACATCTATTAATCCAGTTTATCGCACTCGAAAAAAAAATGTTTTTCACTGTGCAAGTCAATTTGTTTAAGTACATGGCACCACACACGTATTTCAGTTTTCAGCTCAGTCACTGAGCCAGTGTTCAACCATATCTGAAAGACGGTCCTAGCTGTCTGAAAGACTGTCAACCCAATCCGAAAGATGGTCAACGCTATCTTGAAGACTAGCAACGCTGTCTGAATGACTGACAACGCTGTTTCAAAGACGGTCTGTCGGACGGTTGACCTTGTCTGAAAGACGGTCAACGCTGTCTGGTGGACGGTTGACCTTGTCTGAAAGACGGTCAACGCTGTCTGGGGACGGTTGACCTGTGAAGACGGTCACGATGTCTGCGACGTTGACCTTGTCCGAAAGACGGTCAACGCTGTCTGAATGCCGGAGGAAGAGTGACCGCCTTCCCGGGATTAGTCTCATGGTCACTCGGCGGACTCTCTTGACTCTTCGACTGTCTCGCTTCGTTCTCTCGTTGTTGGACCTTGACTGGACCATCAAACTGGTCACTGAAGTACCTGTGCGAGGCCGGACAGTCCACGTTTTCGGGTCTGTCGCAGACCAGGAATCGCTGGTCAAAGACCAACTCGGGATGGCAGCAGAAGGGATGGTCGGTCAGGGACTGCAAGTTGCTTGGAGCGCACAGGTGGAAGATGTGGCAGCCGGTGTCAGTGTCTGCGTAGTATCCACCAGCTACTTTGTCGTCACAGCTGAAGTTGAGCGGGGGCGCAGAAGCGAATAGCTCCTGCTTGGCGCATGCCTCCATGTAGAGCTCAGCCTTTTCCAGCTGAAAGATGTTTTAGAATGTACTTCTTTGGTACAATACTTAAAATACAACTACTAACACAATATTAATTAAGTAGATATAGCATTTTTATTATTTAAGTACAGTAGAACCTCGATTATCCGTCTCTCCTTTATCCGGAACTCTCTGTTAACCGACCATCCGTGATGAGTCAACATAAAAAAAACCTCTCACAAAGTCACTCTTAGTTGTAAAAATGAACTTCCGAAACCGATTTTGAAATCGGGAAATTCCGTTGATTTTCGGATAAAGCGTCGGTAACTCAACAAATTAAAAGCTTATTTCTGGTAAAATAATCCTAAATTTTCGGAGAACTTCTAAACTCGTGAGATTCCAAGTGCTATCTGCTATATAAAACGAAATAAGCCCTTTTTCCAGAACCCTGTTCTGAATAAAAAGAATTAAAATTAAAAATAGTTTTAAGCACTTTCCCTGTTTGCAATGAAGCCACAATTTCAGAGTTAACTTTGCACTAATATCAAATGTTTATACCACTGCAAAACCAGAGTGGATTACTATTTTAATTTAATGTTTTCTATTATCCGGAATTTTCGATTATCCGACCTACCTTCGGTCCCAACTAGATCGGATAATCGGTTCTATGGTATTTACTATTATATTGTTATAGACTTGATCTAGACCAAGTGGAATAAGAAACAACAACAACACTATTATATTTCTTCTGAGACCCGTCAAGGCACAGATACAGACGTATACTGATTTTCATGATTTCTAGCAACACACATTTATTTCATTTATAAATTTTATAATTTTAATAAATTTTAAAGTGTAAAGTATGAAAGAGTCATTTATACACTCTTAAAACAAAAGAGTGAAATCCACTCTTATAGGGGAAGTGCATTTTCGGCACCGGAAAGGAGTGGAAATTAACTCAGATTGAGTTAAAACCGCTCGTTTGTTTTAAGAGTGTAATCATTTGATAGCTTAATATATTTTTTAAAATTTAAAGAATTTAAATTTTAAGTTGAAATTTTAAACTCATGCAGCGAAAACTAGTTTGCAATTTAGCAACTTTGCTTATCCCTCAGAGGGTTAAATGTCTAACTAATTTTGTTTATATTCTTCACTGTATTTCATGAATAGCAATAAATACCCTTTATATTATAAAAAAAAACGCAATTTCAAGTAGTTAAGGTTGGTTTTAACGAATGAAAAATATTTCCCGTTTTTAGTACAATCGACAACAAACATTTGCAGTAACTGCCTACACACTTTTTCAAAAAGTGAAAAAGACTGAAAAGATCTTGTTTGGAATTTATTTATCCCGCAGAATGCGGAAAAGCTGCAATTACAAAAGTTTCATTTTTTGAGTTCGTCTTTGGTCAATGAGTGTTCGGACTGGGCATGTGGGTTTACAAAGTAGGTCGTGAAAAGGAAACTAATACGCTGTTTACTTACGATGGGCATTTTTCAATCTTTTCAGTAAAAATGCTTGATTTAGGGCAATTAAACAAAAAATTTAGTAGTTTAAATAAAACGTTTTATCAATTAATACACACAAAGAAACGTTATATTAACGTCCAAATTTTTACTAAAATAAAAAATGCTATTGAGTGTTTTAATTAACTTACACTGTCTTCGGAAGCCAATGAGGTATGATTAATTAAAAACATTCCTGTAAAGAAAAATATGGTATCAATAAACTAAATGGTTATAAAATTGTACAACATATATAAAAGGCTTTAAACTCATGCACCTAGATTCAATAAAATATAACAAATTAATTAATTAACTAATGAATTCATTAATTAATCAACTTAAAATTTTTAATTTGGGTAACTATTTATCTAATTAAGCTTATTTTGCTTCATTCATACTTTTAAAAATAATTCTTATAAAAATATTACATATTTTAAAGCTAGAATTGCCATTTTAACAGTGTAATAAAATAATTTGCTTTAATGGGTTGTTGTTTCTAATGCCACACGGTAACCGAGCCCGGAGTAGACAACTACCCGATTTTAAGGCGAAGTGGGGCGGCTTCCGTTTTTATTGAGCGCCACAAGTCCGCGTTTTGCTCGTCAGCATGACACATCCGTTTTACAGGAAGGTCCCTTTCACACATCCATTCTCACTCGCATATCGGAATTTTGATCCAGATCAAAGGCTGATAACCCCCTGATCTGGTACCCCCAGAGGTATTAATTTGGTATGGGAACATAGAGGACCACGACATATTTAACGTGCCCCAGCCACCATTAGCAACACGGCGGTCTTTAGCCGAATGCTTTAATGGGTAAAAGATTTCAATTATCAACGACCCTCACGAAATAATGAGTTTGGTACGCTTATCACCGTAACCTAAACACGTTATTTGATTTTTGAATGGTTATTTTTTTTATTTTAAGTTTTTGTATACATTCACCCTGTTCTTTATTTTTTTTTTAAAGTGTATGTAGAACTTTCAAAAATGTTCCAAAAATAGACGAAAATTACGCAAAACTATTTTATTATATATAGAGATATTTAATTACAAAAAAATGATTCCATTCTTGATACAGCATTCTCCATACAGCTTGTTGTACAAATGTTTGTATTTTTGCCCCCATTTTCAAAAACGGCTATCTTTTTGTGCCTTTCTATGTCTTTAGTAACTGTTTGAAGCACATTTTGTCATTTTTACAAATTGTTTATTCTTTTTGTTTCTTTAAGAGGGCTTGTCAGTCCCATGGAGCCAATGCATTAGTTTTGAAATCACAACTTTTGCAAAAAAATTGATTTGCCATGTTATCCTATTTTTACCAGGTTTAGGAATCATCATAACATCAATTTAAAACAAAATTGAAAAGAAAAAAAAACATCCGATTATTTAATTATTAATTGATAAATTTTTAAAATAGTGTCGCCATCTGCTGTATATTTTTGGCATTTTAAAACTTTAAAAATATATAATTAAATAACTAGATAACATTTTTGTTTCATTTGGATGTTATGTTGTTTCCCATACCTGGGGAAAAAGGGCTAACATTACAAAGCAATAATTCTACGGAAGTTGTGATTCCAAAAATAATGCATTAGCTCTATGGGACTGGCAACCATTAGCAACACTGCGGTCTTTAGCCGAATGCTTTAATGGGTAAAAGATTTCAATTACCAACGACATTCACGAAATAATTAGTTTGGTACGCTTATCACCGTAACCTAAACACGTTATTTGATTTTTGAATGGTTATTTTTTTATTTTAAGTTTTTGTATACATTCACCCTGTAGTTTATTATTTTTTTAAAGTGTATGTAGAACTTTCAAAAATATTTCAAAAATAGACGAAAGCTACGCAAAACTATTTTATTATATATAGGGATATTTAATTACAAAAAAATGATTCCATTCTTTACAGCTTGTTGTACAAATGTTTGTATTTTTGCCCCCATTTTCAAAAACGGCTATCTTTTTGTGCCTTTCTATGTCTTTAGTAACTGTTTGAAGCACATTTTGTCATTTTTACAAATTGTTTATTCTTTTTGTTTCTTTAAGAGGGCTTGTCAGTCCCATGGACCAATGCATTAGTTTTGAAATCACAACTTTTGCAAAAAAATTGATTTCCATGTTATCCTATTTTACCAGTTTAGGAAACCCATAACACATTAAAACAAATTGAAAAAAAAACATCCGATATTTAATATTAATTGATAAATTTTAAAATAGTGCGCATCTGCTGTATATTTTTGGCATTTTAAAACTTTAAAAATATATAATTAATAACTAGATAACATTTTGTTTCATTGGATGTTATGTTGTTTCCCATACTGGGGAAAAAGGGTAACATTACAAAGCAATAATTCTACGGAAGTTGTGTTCCAAAAATAATGCATTAGTCTATGGGACTGGCAACCATTAGCAACACTGCGGTCTTTAGCCGAATGCTTTAATGGGTAAAAGATTTCAATTACAACGACATTCACGAAATAATTAGTTTGGTACGTTATCACCGTAACTAAACACGTATTGATTTTTGAATGGTATTTTTTATTTTAGTTTTTTATACATTACACCTGTAGTTTTATTTTTTTTAAAGTGTATGTAGAACTTTCAAAATATTCAAAAATAGACGAAAGTTAGCAAAACTTTTTATTATATATAGGGATATTTAATTACAGAAAAATGATTCCATTCTTTACAGCTTAGGAAAAGTTTTTTTTTTTTTGCCCCCACTTTCAAATATGCCTCTCTTTTTGTGCCTTTCTATGTCTTTAGTAACTGTTTGAAGCACATTTTGTCATTTTTACAAATTGTTTATTCTTTTTGTTTCTTTAAGGGTTTGTTTTCTAGTGAGTTTTTTTTAATTAATGTTTTTCTGTCTACTGAATAGACCCGTCTCACACATAAAATACTATGTGAAAAGATTACATATCTCTCTTCCTAAGAAAGATCTGTTTTATAACCGAGATTTTATGTGTGTTCAAGAATTTAAAAATACCTTTACCGAAGCAACTGACAAGTATCAATCGTTTTTTTTTTGTATAAAAAAACGTAGCATGAGGGTTAAACACGATTTGGGAGGAAAAGAAATTTCTTATATGTAAATTTCTAATATATTTTCTATTTTAAAAAATGTTAGAATGAACTATTAATTACAAAAAAAACCTGACCGAGCTTGTTTGCGTATTTTTAGGGCTTAAGGATTTGATGTACAAATATTAAGAGGGATTGTCAGTCCCATAGAGCTAATGCATTAGTTTTGGAATCACAACTTCCGTAGAATTATTGCTTTGCCATGTTAGCCATTTTCACCCAGGTATGGGAAACGACATAACATCCAAATGAAACAAATTTGAAACAAAAATGTTATCTAGTTATTTAATTACTTATTTTTGAATTTTTAAAATGCCAAAAATATACAGCAGATGGCGACACTATTTAAAAAATTTGTCAATTAATAATTAAATAACCGGATGTTTTTTTTTCCTTTTCAATTTTGTTTTAAATTTATGTTATGATGATTCCCCTACCTGGTGAAAATGGGATAACACGGCAAATCAATTCTTTCGGAAAAGTTGTGATTTCAAAATTAATGCATTAGCTCTATGGGACTGTCAGTCCCTCTTAAATGATGATGTTATGAGTTTTTTAAAATTTCTTTTAAAACATACTTTTAAATATATATTTGTTTGGAAAATACATGTTTACAGGATGTGTAGGATTTTACACGTGATTGAAGAGGTTAAATAATCGAAGGAAAAGATATAGAAATCTTACCTATCAGTAAAAACCATGCACCCATTCTTCTATAATAAATAGGTTCAGCTTAGCAACATGGTGGGTCTCTAAAATAAAATAAAATTAAATAATTTATCATACTAACTTTTCTTAAAGCACTTATTACATTATTTAAAAAAAGATATTTAAAAATGTAAAAAATAAATAATGTAGGTATAAAACTATTTCGAGATAACTAATGATACAGTCATAATAAATTATGAAAACTTTTTAATTAAATTTTTCATTATGAGTTATATTGGTTATGAGATTATTTAAAATAGTTTAAAATTTAATATTAATTTATATTTCCTTTTATTCAGCTTCTTGTACTGAAGAACTTAAAAATATTAAATATTAATTCTTTTATTTTTAAATTTAAAGAAAAATCATCTAATTTTGTTTTATAGATATTTTTAAGCTATCTTATAATCTTTTTTATTGCAATGACTCTTATTCATAGTCATCTAACACTCCAAACAAACAGACAAAAAAAATAATTTTTTTAAAACTGTTGAAAAATCAAAAATTAAATAAACTGATTACATACATTAGAACAATTTGTACAAAAATAAAGACTTTAAACAAACATTTCACTTTTATCACTCCAATCATTAACCAAGCTGAAATTGTGCTCCCCTTTCGCATCAACATTTGTTTTATAATTTTCCTAACAGATGGCAGCACCACAAGTTATTCTTCATGAACCGTAAAGGAAGATTTTGATAGGCCAATATTGCGTAAGATTTGTTGCCGTTTTATCTTTTTATGTTGTTACAGAACCAACAATATTACATGGCAAAAAAGGATAATTTATAAAATGAATTATAATGCATAAATAAAAAATTAAATGATAAGTAGGTCTACACAAAGTACGAAATGTAAAAGATAATGGATAACTTCTAATAGTGTATTAGTAATACATAATGCAACCGTTCAGTGTTCAAAAGTATACAAATTACTTCCCTAGGCTACATATATTTGTTATATATTTTTTAAAAATCATATTGCATTTTTAATTGATTTTTAGTACAATTCTAAATTAAGGGATTTATTTGAATTAAAAGTGCAGCTTAAATAACAAACATGTCTTATACACTAACGAATTTCTTGCAAAATATATTAGATCTTTGTTTATTAAATTTATCAAAATTTTAACTTTCAAACACACTTTTATTCTATACATTTTATAGACATTTTCAAAACATGACATTTTTTACGCAATTAACTTCAATGGCGTATTTGCATGTAATTTAAAGAAAAAGAATAAGAAAATCAATTTAAAGCACTTGATTAATGAAAACAGCAATGTTTTTTAAATCAATTTTGAATCACCAAAATGTGATTTTGAATCACCAAAATGTGATTTTGAATTTATTGTCTACAGTATTGAACAACCAAAATTAGTGCACACCTTATTTTGCCTATATCTCTTTCTAGGAGGATTACTTTAATTAAATTTTTATTAAAAAAGTTATTTTAGTAAAATCCGAAAATGAATCTAAGAAAATTATGTTTTTTTTGTTTTTCCTAATAAAACAACATTTACCGACAAAGAGCCATTTTCATTTTTGACTGTAATTGACAGCTTACTAAGTAGTTTAAAGATTAATTATTAATAATTAATTTGTCTTCGTAATTTTTTTAGTATACTTGTTAAATATTCTTACAGATTCTGACTTCTATGAAAACTTTTTTACCCCCGTTTAAAAGTATCATCTGTTATTTAGTCTTAAATTCCACTAATTTTTTTTTTAAAAAAATTGCACAGCGTGACAACATACATGATAAGGATTTGTGACAGAAATATAGTTAAAAGTTTAAATTTTGTTTCCATGTTCTTTTTCTAATTTTTACGTTTTCTTTTAGTGATTTTAAACGAGTCTAAGGAAAAATTCAAAGTTTTCTCAGTATAAACTTACTAAAATAAAGATCTCACAAAGAAATTCCGACTTAAGTTATTTGTCACTAAAAAAAATCAACATTGAAAAGACAGAATATTGGCGTAATAAAATAACCGTGGGTGCATGACATCTATATAAATGTATCTGAAGATGCATCATAAAAACTACTCAGACCTGATTCACATATATAAAATAAATATTTAATTCGTATAAAAGCCATTTAGACAACTAGACAAAGATAGCCGATACATATAAAGGGATAAAATGCATGCTGAATGTATTAAACATTTTTTTGGATTATTTTAGAACGATAAATTATCTTGTAACTATTAAAATTGCAAAAATTAAAAGATAAAAAGTTTATCTGAGTTTGAAAACATTATCTGAAATATCTTGTGTATTGCATATAGGTTCATATTATATTACAACCTTTTACCAAACTATATTATCCTACAAACTATATTATCCTACAATGTACCCTTTAGCAAACTATTATCTGAGTTTGAAAACATTATCTGAAATATCTTGTGTATTGTATATAGGTTCATATTATATTACAACCTTTTACCAAACTATATTATCCTACAAACTATATTATCCTACAATGTACCCTTTTAGCAAACTATTATCTGAGTTTGAAAACATTATCTGAAATATCTTGTGTATTGTATATAGGTTCATATTATATTACAACCTTTTACCAAACTATATTATCCTACAGTGTACCCTTTTAGATAAGACTCTTTTCCAATACCAAACTTCAGACAATTTTTCTTCTCAGGGTGCTTAGAAAAGGATATTTGATATGTATTTTTAAGTTTGGATTGGTAACTCCATGGTGTTTGTTTAAACCGTATAACAATCGTGTAAATATCTTACCCAAAGTCGATGAAAATTTACACCTTTCTGTCCTAAAATCGCAAGAAAGGTAGAAAGGTACACTCTTAAAACAAAAGAGCGAAATCCACTCCTATAGGGGAAGTGCATTTTCGGCACCGGAAAGGAGTGGAAATTAACTCAGACTGAGTTTAAACCGCTCGTTTTAAGAGTGTAGGACGTAGATTGTTTTCTTTTATTTCTTTTACCCACTCCGCAAAAAGAGTGAAATCCACTCCTATAGGGGAAGTGCATTTTCGGCACGGAAAGGAGTAGAAATTAACTCAGACTGAGTTAAAACCGCTCGTTTTAAGAGTGTAGGACGTAGATTGTTTTCTTTTATTTCTTTTACCCACTCCGCAAAAAGAGTGAAATCCACTCCTATAGGGGAAGTGCATTTTCGGCACGGAAAGGAGTGGAAATTAACTCAGACTTAGTTAAAACCACTCGTTTGTTTTAAGAGTGTAGGTCTTCAAGAACGATAGTATATGACCGTAAGGTGTTTGAGTAACTCAATTTTTTTTATACCTTTCTTGATTGTTAAATACATAATAAACAAATAGATCATTGATATAAAATGAATACTAAATAGATAGTATATGACCGTAAGGTGTTTGAGTACCTCAATTTTTTACACCTTTCTTGATTTTTAAATACATAATAAACAAATAGATCATTGATATAAAATGAATACTAAATATATAGTATATGACCGTAAGGTGTTTGAGTACCTCAATTTTTTTACACCTTTCTTGATTGTTAAATACATAATAAACAAATAGATCATTGATATAAAATGAATACGAAATAGATAGTATATGACCGTAAGGTGTTTGAGTACCTCAATTTTTTTACACCTTTCTTGATTGTTAAATACATAATAAATAAATAGATCATTGATAAAAATGAATACTAAATATATCTTTGCCCCCTTCCAAAAGCGACTTCTGGATCCTCCACTGTTATAGTGGCTAACAAGCATTTCAATAAGTAACAAGCCACTCTTCATGAAACCAATTGTTCAAAGGCTCACAATACAAGTTGACTGAACTCCTTAGCGATCGGATAATTTTCAAATTTTCAAGAAAGGGGTTATAAAAATAACTATTTTTTTATCCCTGAAAAATATATAATAATACGTGTATGAACAATATATAGATTCTTTTTTTAATTTTTCATTTGTTTTTAGCTTGAAATTAAAAAAAAGAGTTAATCTGATTGGTGTTTTAATTGGTTTATTTAAGTAAGCTTTAATCGTATTGGCGCGTTACTTCTGAACACCTCTGCCTTTGGCCTTTTAATTGGTGGATTTAAGTTAGTTTTAAGAGAGACTGTCAGTCCCATAGAACTAATGCATTAGCTTTGAAATCACTACTTTTGAAAAAGAATTGCTTTGACATGTTATCCCATTTACACCAGGTATAGGGATCATCATAACATCCATTTAAAACAAAAGAAAGTAACATCCGGTTATTTAATTATTAATTGATCAAGTTTTAAAATACTGTCGCCATCTGCTGTATTTTTTTGGCATTTTTAAACTTCAAAAATATATAATTAAATAACGATAACATTTTCGTTTCAAATTTGTTTCATTTCGAGGTTATGATGATTCCCATACTTGTTGGAAAAGGGCTAACATGACAAAGCAATACTTCTGTTTAAGTTGTGATTCCAAAACTAATGCATTAGCTCTATGGGACTGACAATCCCTCTTAAACTTAGCGCGTTACTTCTGAACTCTAACCCAGAAATATCACTGGAGCTAGAAATATAAGGCGAAACCTCATCCTGTCATTTTCACGGAAGGAAGGAGTTGAGGGGACATGGAACACACAACGAAGCTTCAAAATATCAAATTTTCATTTTAACTTTCAATCACTAAAATGAATATTTACGAAAATTTTTATATAATACGCATCTGAATATGGGGTTGGAGTTCGTAAATTTGGTAGTTACTTTCAATATAACCTTGTTTCCAGCTTCATATGTCATTATTTTAAAACACCGATTTTTAGCTTTTAGGTACACTTTCCAGCACAACTATTACGTGTATCTGAAAATAATTTTTTTATAGAAATAAAAAGTCCATTCAACGCAATGAACCTCAAGTTTGACGATAAAACATTTATAATTTTAAGTTATTAACATAAATAGAAATTTTGCGCATTTCTTAAATTATAAAACTCGTCTTATTTCTACTCACTTAATATTTTTGGGGAATATTTTTGGTTGACTGTGTTAAATAGACATGTATACGACATCACAGAAAGTTTAAACCCTTCTAGTAAAATAGAAAAAGAGAAAAGTGTACCTTAAGGCTGAAAATTGGTGTTTTGGAATAATGACATTTAAAACTGGCAACAAAGTTATATTGAAATTAACTACCAAATTTGCAAACTCCAGACCCATATTCAAATGTGCATCATAGAAGTTTTTTCGTAAATGCACGATTTAACAACTAAAGTTTAAATGAAAATTTGATATTTTGAGTGGTCGTTTTGCTCCCTGATGTTACCTTAATAAAACAAATAGGTACTATGCCATATAAATATCACAATAAAATAATGTGCATTTTGGTGCGCGCTTTGCTGACATCTCTAAATATAGTCGTGCTTTTGGTTGGAGGTATCGCACGCTGATCTCAGTCGATGACACACGCGGCAGCCCACGCGACACAACCGGTCTCTGGAGACGCCTTCGACGGACAGATGCATTGTTTTGAAACAAGTGTAAGAATAAATTTCGTTACACATATACAGTCCCTGGACAAATTATTAGACGCACTGCAAGATTTCATGTAAAATATTAATTACCGGGTGATATTGTACCGTTTTATTATTTTTAATTGATTTGTTTTTTATTTTTATATTATCCAATCAATTACCGATTTATTTGACACAAATAAAACAGCATTAATTTAGAAAAGCATATTTTTATTAAGTTTTTTAAAAAAGTGAAATTATTGTTAGTTAAAGTCAATATTTAGTTGAGCCACCTTTAGCCGCTATCAAAGCTTTAATTCTGCGCGGCATGCTATCAATGCAAGACTGTACTGTCTCCTGCATTTGAGGATGATGTTTCCGCACATAAATAATCTTGTAATAAATAATTAAGATAAATTAATCTTAATCATAATTAATCATATTTATCTTAAAATAAATACAAATATGTAGTCTACAACAATTCTTTTAAATAAAAATCAATAATATTGTAGTTTAAATATACCATTATTGCATAAAAACTCTTAAGAAACATAAATTTACTAAAAAAAATACAGTGCATCTAATAATTTGTCCAGGGACTGTACAGTTGGACCTCGTTAACGCGAAAATTTCGTTTAAGATGAGCTGAAAACCTTTCCCCGGTCAATAAAGCTTTGAGCTAATGCTAAAAATCTCTTAACACGAAATCACTTTGGGCGAAATCCCGCTTAACCTGAACAAAAAGTTCAGAATTTAACTTTTTTTCCTAGTAATTCGAAGAACAAATATAACAAAACATTATAAACAAGAACGAACATTCTTAGAATAAATTGTTTTCTACTTTTGAGAAAATCACGGGATCTACCATGATTTGTCAGTTTTCATCATTCAATTGCTGTTCTAAATTGGATGGTCTTTAAAAAATTTCCTAATTTTTCTACAGATATACTACTCCAAATGAACTTTATTAATTGAACTACTAATTGAATAGTAATTGATGTATTATTAGCACTATTACATTTTAAAATTCATAATTTTTCTACAGATATACTACTCTAAATGAACTTTATTAATTGAACTACTAATTGAATAGTAATTGAGTATTATTAGCACTATTACATTTTAAAATTCCTAATTTTCTACAGATATACTACTCCAAATGAACTTTATTAATTGAACTACTAATTGAATAGTAATTGATGTATATTACACTATTACATTTTAAAATTCTAATTTTCTACAGATATACTACTCCAATGAACTTTATTATTGACTACTATTGAATAGTAATTGATGTATTATTAGCACTATTACATTTAAAATCATAATTTTTCTACAGATATACTACTCCAATGAACTTTATAATTGAACTATAATGATAGTAATGATTATATAGCACTATACATTTTAAAATTCATTTTTACAGTAACTATCAAATGAACTTTATTAATTGAACTCTATGAACTAGTAATGATGTATTATTGCACTATTCTTTTAAAATTAGACTAATTTTTACTATTTCATTTTTTTTACACTAACGAAAGTATATGATGAAATCCATCCTAATAGGGAATGTCATATTTCGAGTCTACGGAATAGGTGGAAATTAACTGACTTTGTAAAACTGCGTTCCTTTTCACAAGTATAGAAACACATAAAAAAATTGAAGGAGAATAGCATCTAGTTATTCAATTATTAGTTTTTGAAGTTTTTTAACCTTTTGAACGAAAGACACTTCTTTTCCCGTAATTTGTGCACGATTTTTTTCAGCAATAACAATAAATTTTATAACTAATAAATTTGTTTTGATATGATTAATAGATTGAAAATTCTAATTTTTTCATCTGGAAAAGATTTTAAGATCATCTGTTCAAAACTAAAGATAATTCAGAATTTTTGAACTAATGTGTTATTCAAAAAACAAATTTAAAGTTAAGTAGGGAAAATAAACATACATTTTCGCCCATTTCCAGGTCTTTAAGAAGGATATACAGTCCCTGGACAAATTATTAGGCGCACTGCAAGATTTCATGTAAAATATTAATTACCGGGTGATATTGTACCGTTTTATTATTTTAAATACACATATGTAGTCTACAACAATTTTTTAAATAAAAATCAATAATATTGTAGTTTAAATATACCATTATTGCATAAAAACTCTTAAGAAACATAAAATTACTAAAAAAAATACAGTGCGCCTAATAATTTGTCCAGGGACTGTAAATGATCCAAATTATTCTGCATTAACATATAACTATTTTTAACTTCATTAATTAATAGCTAAATATTTAGTTAATATTTTCCCCTTACATTTTTTATCTTGAACTTATAATAAACATGCTAAAAAAAATTTATTACATTATATCAAGTAGTTTTTGAGATATAAGGTTTTAAAAGAACATTGTTGTTGAAAATTACCGTTCTTCAGAAAACACGTTTAAAATTACGCTTTCAGAGATATACACAATGGGCTAATGCTTCACTGAAATAACCATAACTTTTAATTAAATTATCGTAGAGTAAAAATCCCTGCAGTTTTTTTAAACATAAATAATAGGCCTTCTCTTTAAAACAGTAAAACAAAATTGTGAAAATGGTCAAAATTTGCCGTTTTCAAGGTAGGGAGATACCTTAGATGACCTTTGGTTCAGATCATTTCCAACTCAATAAACCTTAAATGAAAATTTATTATACTGTATGACAATGAGTTATTTTTAAAATTTTGGATTAGTGTTAAATACAATACGATCCGGGGGCTGGGCAGCCCAGTTGGTAAAGCGCTTGCCTTGTATGCGAAAGGTCCAAGGTTCGGATTCGGGTCCGGGCATTGCCAAAATTACTGCCGACAATAAATGGTCTGCGAAGTCTAATGATTAACATCCCATGCAGAGGGAGTGCACGTTAAATATGTACTAAAGTCCCGACGCCGCGTACGATGTCCCCTTAAAAGTAGCATCCGGTGCCTACTCAGGTGTTGGCTCGTCACTTGACTAGGGTTCTAAATTACGACAATAGCCATCTTGTAGCTCTAGTTAATTCAACGTAACTCGAACCCTAACAATACGATCCATCGTTGGTTGGTTGGTACATATATATTCCGGTTTGTGAGCTTGATCAGAGACCCGCTTATAAACCTTCGTCAAGTAAGACAGAAACAGACAGAATTTTACTGACACAGAGAGAGAAAGGACACCCAGGGCAAAGGCAGTAATCGAACCCGCACCCGTTACAGCGCGCAGACTGTTAGCATAATGGTCTGCGATCCTAACCACTAGGCCATCCGGACCCCATACGATCCATCACAACTGGTAATTGAATCTTTTTCAACTGTCTATTTCTAGCATCCTTTAGGAGCTTTAACACAGCCAATTACTCCTCGTAATTTAGAACCGTTACGATCCATCATAACATAAAAGGCCAAGGAGTAAACATAGAGGTAGGAAGGAGAACCTCCTTCCTACCTGAGTAAAATGTGGTTGCGGTTTCCAAGTTTTTCAGAGTTAAAACTTCTTCGAACCAAAGAAGCGAAATATCGGAGGCGGTTCACAAGTTTGGCTTCAAAGAATGACACCAACTCAAATCTATTGGAAGGATAACAATTGATAATTGGAAAAGTGAGTGTGGCCTGTCGAAAGTTTCTACGTGATTCAAGAATTCGCTAAATACGTAATGTAGAAATTTTATGGATTTGGTCAATCCATGAATTAGACTATGAACAGTATTGGCCTGAGAAACCTTGAATTTTTTTTCCGATTTCTTCAAGAGGTTTAGTCAAGCTGTTTTGGAATGTTTAAAGATTTTTTCACACATTTTGCCGTGCAGTTTATGTCACTCATGCATTTCAGATGGAAATAAAAGTGTCAAGAAGGTAAAGAATTTAATACCTCAAAGGGTTAGGAAATGTTTCAAATGTTTTCAAATTTTCAGGGAATGTTTAACAATTAATCGAATATATTTGGTGTAATTTATTTAATTTGATCTCGTCTATTTTCGGAGATAAAATGCTTTCTTAAATCTTAATATACATATCATATTTAAGTTGAAAATAAAAATAATAATTTAACTGAGTTACTATATTAAAAGGTTGAAGGATTTTTTGTATAAAAATTAAAAACTAAAAGTATTTTGTAACTTTTGTTGAAATTTCAATATATTGCTAATGTAATAGAACGAGACAAAACATTTTGGAAAATGTTTTGCTTTTCTCCCGCGTCGTGACTATCACTGTTTATACAGTTAGGGGTACAGTTCACATTAAAGCCTTACATTACAATAGTGATTTAAAAAAAAATGAATCCAAAACTCTTACCAATACAATAAGTTACTGGCAAATATTTATTTTCAATTCTTTTTCTTTTTTTAATGATTGAAAATAACGATTCGTTATTAATTTTACATTTGCTTTTTAAATGGTAGAATCGTTAGTTTCATCAATGCAAAATGAATACATTTTTCTATTAATCAACTTTTAGGAAACAAATCAAAGTATTGTAGTTTAAATTATACCCTTATTGATGATAAACTTTAAACATAAATTTTACTTAACTATGCTCAATAATTTGTCCACTTGGAACTGTAGCAGTTAGTCCGCAAATTTTCTTAAGGTAACGAAAACCTTTCCGTTTAATTAATATTTTAAATTTTCCAATTTTGAACGCTTTAATGGGTCAAAACAGTTTGACTTTTATCCTATAATTTCGAAGAAAAATTTACCGAAAATTATCAAACAAACGAAATGTCTTGGAAAAATTGTTTTCAATATGAGAAAATAAGTGATATACATGATTTAGTAAATTTACATCTTTTGCTGTTCTTAATTATTTCCTTTAAATTCTAATTGTACACATAAACTGCTCCAAAATGTTTATTATTACTCTGAAAATTAAAACAGTTGACTAATTTTGAGAAATCAAAAATCTATTTTTTTATCATTATGACTGATAATGAAAATAATTGCATATTTTAGTTTATGGTTATACATTATTGCCAGTTGTAATTGCATTTACTAAAGTATTTACTGCACGATTTTTAATTGAACTACCTAATTGAATAGTAATGATTATATTCCATTACATTTTTCCTAATGTTTTCGTAAACTTCAACAAAAAGGATGAAATTCACATCACTAAGGTAAGCATTTTAGACTGAAAGGAGTGGAAATTAACTCAGACTGAGTTAAAAACCGCTCGTTTTAAGAGTGTAGGACGCAGATTGTTTTCTTTTATTTCTTTTACCCACTCCGAAAAAGAGTGAAATTCACTTCTATAGGAGAAGTGCATTTTCGGCACGGAAAGGAGTGGAAATTAACTCAGACTGAGTTAAAACCGCTCGTTGTTTTTAAGAGTGTACAGATATACTACTCCAAATGAACTTTATTAATTGAACTGCTAATTGAATAGTAATTGATGTATTATTAGCACTATTACATTTTAAAATTCTTAATTTTTCTACAGATATACTACTCCAAATGAACTTTATTAATTGAACTACTAATTGAATAGTAATTGATGTATTATTAGCACTATTACATTTTAAAATTCCTAATTTTTCTACAGATATACTACTCCAAATGAACTTTATTAATTGAACTACTAATTGAATAGTAATTGATGTATTATTAGCACTATTACATTTTAAAATTAGAATCAATTTTATATATCATTTATTTTTCTAAGAGTTCTAACTCTTTAGCAGTAGCTCCGCATTTTTTCTTCAGGTAAGCATAACTATCAGTTTTATTAATATTTTTATTTTCAATTTTGAAGCTGAGATGGATCATAACCGTTTACATTTTATCCTAAAATTTCTAATCATGAAAGAAAAACTCCACCCCCCCCCTTCCCGTAAAATTATTCAAATATAACGGCAAATGTTTTGGAAAAATTGTATTTCAAAATATAGAAATGATAAGATTCAATAGAGTGTATCAAATATGTTCGTAAATTAATAAGCATTCTCTGAAAAGGTTTGAAACATTTTAAATATTTCTGGCCCATGTGGTATTAATGCGTTTTTCGTTCTTATATTATTTCCTTCGTAAATGAATGAGTAACATAAACTGCTCGGCAAAATGTGTTTTATTATCTCTGAAAATTCTAAAACAGCTTGACCAAAACTTTTTGAGAAATCAAAAAATGTATTTTTTTTATTCATTATGACTGATATTGAAAAAAAAATGCATATTTTGTTTATTGGTTATAATTATTGCCAGGTTGGTAATTGGTTTACAAAAGCCTAGTTTACTGCACGATTCTTTCTCTCTCCAAATAGGTTTACAAAAGCCTAGTTTACTGCACGATTCTTTCTCTCTCCAAATAGGCCTCATATCAGAGTTTTAGCGGGAAGTGTTTTTAGTCAGAAGTCAAGATTCACGATTCCATTCATGCTTTGTCTCTAATGATGTTCGTAAATATCAATTCAAAATAGCGATGCATAATATCTTTAAAACAATCACGCAGGTAGCATTTTAGACTAAAGAGGACTTTACAAAAATAGAAACAACTTTACTTAAAACAAAACCAATATTTACACCATACTACACTGCTCACAACAATTAGGGGAACGCATGGTTTAAACCTTTCATCCCCAATGATTCCATTTGGAATCATCAGCTTGAGATTTTTTTCCCCACTAAGTTGAGTTCGAACTTATTTATCGTTAGATGCAAGAATCATGTCTTTTGAAGAATTAAATAATGTTTGTTTAAATGAAATGAAAATATGAAAAACATGGTAAAATAAAATCCACCCCAAAAAAATTTTATGAAATAAATTGACCCTAAATTCTTCATACTTGCATTTTTAGATGTTTAAAAATTGAAATTAACTATTTTTAAAAATACAAGTTTTGAAAAAATTATTGTTATTATTTATTCAAAAGTTATGATTAGAATTTTCCCCCCATTGAAAAATGAAGAATTTTTTCCTCTGTTTTTTACCATTTCATTCTGTATACATAATGAATCTATTTCACAAATTTTCGATTTTTATAAAAAAAAAATTGGAGCTGAAAGGGTTAACAAAAGTACGCAAAGTGCTCCCCTAATTGTTTTGAGCAGTGTATTAACACTATTTTTCTGTAATTCAATGACAATTTCTTTAATTCACTTTTGTGTAACGCATGAATGCACTCGCAAATTGGCGTATGAATGAACGTGAAAGTGACAATATTAGATACAAATTGACGATATTAGATACAAATCATTGACACGGAACAGACACGGCCATGCGCCATCGACGGTTTGTAGTATTAATCTAGCGTTAAATCTGTAAGATAGAAACAATGATTTCGGGGATGTGTTATCACGCAATATGCATTGCATATATTGGTCTAGTGTCATTTTGCTTACATACATTATTCCAATGGGTTGAGAATTGAAATGTTACGCTAAGTGCTATTTAATTGTATTTTCCCTATAAATGTTATATGTTGGATTATGTAATATCTTTTTATTTCTGATATGTGTATATATTTAAGTGCCGTTGTCCTTTTTTGATGTAGATTTTTATTCATAATAGTAAAAGGAAAGTTTGATTAGAAAAGCAAACTAATGTTGAATATTGTATTTGATAGTACACTCTTAAAACAAAAGAGTGAAATCCACTCCTATAGGGGAAGTCCATTTTCTTCACCGGAAAGGAGTGGAAATTAACTCAGAGTTAAAACAGCTCATTTTAAGAGTGTTGGACGTAGATTGTTTTCTTTTATTTCTTTTACCCACTCCGCAAAAAGAGTGAAATCCACTCCTATAGGGGAAGTGCATTTCGGCACGGAAAGAGTGGAAATTAACTCAGACTGAGTTAAAACCGCTCGTTTGTTTTAAGAGTGTATTGTTAATATATCCTGAAATTTATTTTTTTATAGAACTTTCAATATTTCTATAGAATATATATTTTTGCGGGTATCATGTATTTGTTTATATTTAACATTTCAATGTGTCCTTTGCAAATTTTTAAATAGTAAAAGGAGTAACACACGGTTCGCAAAATTGCAAATAGAGTAATTTTTATCAGGTTTAATTGGTTCATCGTTAATTATAGATATATTAAGTTATTAGGAGATAATAAGATTTGGATAATAGCGAATAGCATTTTTTCTGAACGAGGAATACTTGGATACATTTAATTATTGTTTGAGTAAATTTATATAATAAATATTGGCATTCAATTTAAGTTCGGAAACATTAAATTTTATTTATAGGCTCATAACTTTAAACGAGAAAAACTGAAATTAAAGGAATACTTACTTAGGACTTTTATAAAAAAAGAATTAAGCGATGTTCTTGTTGAAGCGATGTTCTGTAATGATGTTTTGATGTTTGTAAATAATTTTGCTACGCTAAAAGTTTAATATTTATATTATTTTCTTGACCTATATTGGTTAGAGAAATTAAAAAAACTGGAATTTTAATAAAGACATTTTTTGGCTTTAATTAAGTAAAAGCCTTCAAAACTTGTTTTCAATAATTAAGAAGAGCTATTGGTATAGTTTCGTAATTTCTTTCAAGTCTTTTAATCTCTGATGTCACCAAATTATTGACAAACTTTTATTACTATTTGAAGATGGTCCAGATGTCATACCACTGCATTTTATAATTAAAGTAGGTCAGTAATTTCAAAAGTTTGTCAAAGAAACTTTGAAAAATGTTAATTGATCCAAAAAAATGCAGTATCAAGGTTCGAAAAGTTATAATTATGCTACTTGAAACTACTAAAACCACATTGTCAACGTCTTCAAGTGGCTCGAAGTTAAATATTCAGAGGTTATTTTAGTTTTGTAAAATGCATACATTTTCTGCAATTAAATTAAAAATTGTTCAGCAATTTTGAAAACTAAAAAAATTAGTTAAACTATAAAATTGCGGCGTCAGTTTTAGAAATCAAAATTATGCTGCTTGAAAACTGCTGCAATTACGTTTATTTCTGATGGCAAGTTAGTTTTTCAGAGGTTATTTGAACTTCTATGAAATACATAAGAAAAAAATGGTTCTATTAAGTGAACTGAAGGTTAAACATTTGTTCATTGGTTATTGCTATAAGAATTTAATTGTTGCAGCAAAAACTTGAAGAGGAAATCACGCTTAACCTTCGTTACCAAACTATAACACTTAAAAAAATCTATTTTAAAATCTGTCTAACCACAAGACATGTAAATCCTTTTCCTTGGACCCACAATGGTCATAAATCCTTTCTCCTCTGAATCAAATGTATATTTCCTAAATGTAGATTGGTCACTTTCTTAAGCGGGACAAGAGATTGTTTGAATGAAACAATGACTGTCTTGGGACAAACAATGGCAGGATTCGTAGGTCAGAAGGCTTCATTGCCTTGAACTTGTCATCTGCCAAAACTATTTTGAATCAAATAGAGGGCAAACAAGCTATGAAAGGAACTGTTATTTTAACCTCTTCACTCTCGAAAGAAATCCCGTGCATACAGTCCCTGGGCAAATTATTAAACGCACTGTATTTTTTTTTAGTAATTTTATGTTTCTTAAGAGTTTTTATGCAATAATGGTATATTTAAACTACAATATTATTGATTTTTATTTAAAAGAATTGTTGTAGACTACATATTTGTATTTATTTTAAGATAACTATGATTAATTATGATTAATATTAATTTTATTAATTATTTATTATAAGATTATTTATGTGTGGAATAATCCTCCTCAAATGCAGGAGACAGTACAGTCTTGCATTGATAGCATGCCGCGCAGAATTAAAGCTTTGATAGCGGCTAAAGGTGGCTCAACTAAATATTGACTTTTACTAACATTAATTTCACTTTTCTTTAAAACTTAATAAACTTATGCTCTTCTAAATTAATGCTGTTTTATTTATGTCAAATAAATCGGTAATTGATTGGATAATATAAAAATAAAAAACAAATCAATTTAAAATAATAAAACGATACAATATCACCCGGTAATTAATATTTTACATGAAATCTTGCAGTGCGTCTAATAATTTGTCCAGGGACTGTATATTCTTTATCTAAACATATTTTTCAAACAATTATATACTCTAAAGTATGTTTTGCAAGGAATTTTGAAAAAAAAAATAATAACGGTTAACATTTGATGAGAGGCTCGTCAATTTATTGGAATTTGAGGTTTGGAGTGGTATAGAAATACATATATTTGCTGTGTTATAAATAAACAAACAAGCTCTATATGTTTCTAGCAATTAATTAGTTCATTCTGACATTTTTTTCATGCAAAATGTTTCACAAATTTACAGCTGAAAAACTTTGTTTTTTGCAAGACCTTCGGAACCTACTTGACCTTCTTGCTCATTATTGTAGCTTCCACACTACGTTTATAACGTAAAAAGTGGAAGGTATTATGATCGTTCAGTCCGTCTGTCTGTCTGACCGTCCGTCTGTCCGTCACCTACTTTCATAGTCCAAACTACGAATGCTATGGAGAAGTGTGATACGTCAAAAAATTCAGCGCATCGAAATTCGAATACATTGAAAATTTCAGAAAAGAATTCGAAGTACTTCAATTATTTAAAAAACTGCAAAATTTAATGCTCATTTAAAAAGCATAGGAAGCCATTTTTATTAGAATTAAATCACCATTGCCATTCACAACAATCGCTCGAGAAACTTTAATTCTTTTAAACAATAAATTAAAATAAATGTATTTTTGCGACATCGATCAGTTTGAAATGACGTCAAATATATTTCACTACGAGATTCTTTGTACGTTGATATGAAATGTTTTCATTCTATTTAAAAGCGAGGAATATTACATATTTATTCTTTGAAATATAAATTAATTTTTGCAAACGATAAGTAATAATTATTTAATTTTTGAAATAAAAATAAATGAAACTAGCCAAATTTATCATGTAAATGTTTAATATAGAATTAATGCTGTGTTTGGCGCCTTTTTACCTGTTAAACACAACTGTTGTGTGGAAGCGGGTTAAGTGACAGATTCTGGTACAAACCTACTTGTTTCAAATACAGTTAATAAATCAGCTGCCTTATTATCGGTATTTTTGGGGAGCTTGAACATTAGTTTATAATAGAAAAGTTAGAATTACAAAAAAACAAAAATGTAAAATGAAGTTGTGAAGTAAATTCTGCAAAGGTTCATGTATGTGCACCTCTGGAGCGAAGATGCTAAGGCAAAGGAGAGATAAGATTTTTTTTTATCATTAACCTAGTGGGTTAATAAAATATTGGTTCGACAAATGTTTATGATAAGCGATTGTGAATCCTAAAAGATATTATAATTTTAAATTTGTAAAAAATGCATTAAATAGGACTGTTTTAAATGTTTTATTTCTAATTTGAATATCACGCTTGTTTTATCCCGCGTTAATTAATAGCTAATTTTGCTTAAAAAACTGATACAATAAAATTAAACACAAAATAGTCTCATGTGTCTCCCTGAGGTATTATAAATTAAAATTTTAATGAAAGGCATAAATTTTTATTACAAATATTTTGATTTTTTTTTTCAATATCAAATTATATGTGTTAAGTTAAATATTTTTCAATTTTTTATTATTTTTTTTCATTGTAGAGCAAAGCCATGTATTATAACCAGTAACTTATTAAAAAATATATTATTTGCCTTTATTGGAAGTGAAGTATTCTGCTTAGGGGTGCGTTAATTCGTTGCGATGACCGTCAGGAAAGGTCACGCTTCTTCACTGGAATCATTGTCAAAATCAGAAAAAAATATCATCAAGGAAGAATGTAAATGTTTTTTTTAATCGAAAACAAATTTAGTTAA
The DNA here is from genome assembly GCA_019343175.1 of Oedothorax gibbosus. Taxonomy (NCBI): domain Eukaryota; kingdom Metazoa; phylum Arthropoda; class Arachnida; order Araneae; family Linyphiidae; genus Oedothorax; species Oedothorax gibbosus. Next base: position 166,206 of record JAFNEN010000019.1, on the reverse strand, counting down.
AGTGTTAATGACATTATAATTAATGACTTTACTTTTTATGGTAGATTTAAGCATACTTTTTTTTTTAGTTTGAACGAGTTGAAAAAAAGGGGAAAAGTAGGCATTGACATGATGTGAAGATGCCAAATAAACACTAGCATAAGAAACTTCATTTATTCAAAATTAATATTTAATGGAGTTTTTTCACATAAATAAGTTTGGAATGATGTCAGAATACAATGTGATTCTTTGATTGTTCCTTATAAGCCGCAAGTAACTCTATTTTATGCATTAAAAGCTGGTTAGTTTTAATTTACATTTCGCTATTTATTAATGCAATTTGGAGTTATTTCATGTTTTGTTATTACAATAAGTCATTTGAATGTTAATTGAATATTTTGAAAGTAGCGGGTTTTTATGTTAATTTTTATGTTATTTTTTTACGTATGTTATTTTTACGTATTTCAGAATAAGAAGCGCGCGTCATTTAAGGCCTTAACGACATTTTCCAACACGCCAAATGTCACTGCAACGGATACTAGGATTTGACTCAATCAATTTTATATTGCTAATTTTACATACATAATTATTCTTCAAACAGCAAATAAATTTAGCAAGCGATAAAAAATATTAATTTAATTTGAAGAAAATGAATGAAATCAGTCAAATTTTGGTTTAAATGGCTGTGTTTGGCGATTTTTGTAAGGTGTATAAATCGGGTATAGTTGCGGTTTTTGGTGACAGTCACTGTTCCAAAAATGCTTGTTTTTCAATAAGAATGTCAGAGATTATTTAAGTAACAGATAAGTAGGCTATTTTAGTTTTTTTAGAACTCCTTTTTATCTAGAGTAATATAGCATTTAAAAATGTCTAACTGAATCTAAGTTTTCAGCTAAAAATAAAATAAAAATAAATTATAAAATTTCATTGATAAATTTATAATTTAAACAACGTATTTTAAAAAAACGCTTAAAATTATAACATTGTTAAATATTAATCGAAAAATTTCGTTACGTTAAGCTAATGCAATTCATTGCGTCAATTTTATACAGGTCTGTAAATTTCCATTTTTGTTCTGTGAAAGCTCCATCATTAATACCTAAGCATTTCTAAACGTTGATTTTAAATAGCTTAACCAATTTTCTCTGCAATATATTCACAGTATTCGTTGCTACCACTTCCATTTTTTGTTATTATCAAAAATAGATTTTTTTTCTAAATATATTTTATTGAATTATTCATATAGTTGCAAAACAAATAAAAATCGAATTAAATTACATTGATTAAAATAATTAATAAAAAAATTCCCATGCTTAATGTCGCGAAGACTACAAATATTTTTAATAAAAAATCATGTACAAGTACATTTGGAATGGTAAGCGTGTGAAAAGCAAACGTAAAGATTTTTTTTTACTCGAAGAGTAGACTACATAAACAATGATGCCGCTGAAACAATAGGAGTGCAAAAAATAATTTCTTTCACCTGTCGCATCTTCGATTAAACTTTTTTTTCAGAAATCCTTTTTTACTTTCTTTCACACATCATTTGAAATAAAGATGAAAAGTTTTTTGGTTACACAAAAGCCTGTAAAGTGTTTTAGTAAGGATTCTTTGCATAAAAAATATGTTTTTATAAAATATAGCGCATTTGTGAATCGTTGATGTATTTGAATTAAACAACCAATTTAATGTAATAGGTTTAATTATACACTGTTAAAAATTTTGTGCTTGGTTTCACCATAATATTGGTTCCTAGTAGCTGCAACGGCTGTGTGGTGAAATGTTTCACCTTTTTTTCGGTGTTTGGTTGAACCCTTTTTCTGCATTTGGAAACAGAAACCTGAGAAATGGTTCAACCGAATACCAAAAATATGGTTTAACGTTTCACCACACAGCCGTTGCAGCTACTAGGAACCATATTTTTGGTGAAACAAAGTGTATAATTTTTAACAGTGTAATAGACAATTTCAATATAAAAGAATTTTAAAAATCACCAATGATAGGTTTTATATTGACGTCTATAACTTTCAGGGTCAACCAAATAAATAACGGCACCATAATATTTTTTAAGTCTAAGTCTAATACAATAGGCTAAAGAGGGAAAAAAGAGGGGGGGGGGAGGTTAACGTCAACATTACAATTAGTAAATAATTATAAGAAATGACCAATTTTCAAACTACAGCTAAATACTACTTCTTGTGTCTTCGTATCTTATGTGAACGATTTAAATATGTTTCTAATAAGATGTAGGGGAAACCGGGGCTAGTATTCCAATGGGGAAGGTTTTCCACCCATCTTTTTTTAAAAATTGACCGCTAAATGACGCCAGAGATTGAACTGTGCTAAGAAGCAACTTAGCAAACATCAGCTTGACCCAAGAGATGAAAGAACTGTTATGATGTCGAAAAATGTTTTTTTATTTTCACCTGAATATTCAGTTCTCATTGAACTTTATATTTACTGCATTAAATACTACTATTGGTTAAGTCACGGCTTATAATGTTACTGACTATGACGATTGAACTGTGCTAAGAAGCAACTTAGCAAACATCAGCTCTGACCCAAGAATTGATGAAATAGAATCTGTTATGATGTCGAAAGATCGTTTTTTTTTTAAATTTTCAACTCTGAATAACTTTCAGTTCTTCATTTGAAACTTAAAATATATTTACTTGCATTAAATTTACGGTTTGAACTTTCAGGGTACTAAAGTAGGGGTTCTTTTTTAATGTAGATATGCATTAATTTTTTCACAACTTAAACAAGTTTTTGTCCAGGTAATGTTAAAGCTCCAATATGGTGGCCGGGACAAATTTTCTAAAATGCATTTGTGGCACCTATTCCAACACTGTTTATGTGCAAAATTTATTTCGGCCTAATTCAGCTGGTATTATAGTACAAAATATATGATTTTTCTTTTACAAAACAAGTCAACTAACCATATATTTAATGGTAAATTCCGTTGAAAATTGGCTTGAATTGGTTTCCGTTGAATTGGTTTGTCGAAATGTGCCGTTGAGAGAGTGTGATTTGTACTTTCCTGAATTAATAAATGCCACATTATTAATTATGGTTGTGTTATGATGTTAGAAAAACCAAATCAAAATGATTTCTGTGTATATATTCTGTGTTCTGTGTATATATATTTTTAGTAGGTTGGAAAACTTGCCCCTGCAATTGGGCTTATTTTCTAACTCAAGTGCTTATATTTAACCAGTTTCGATCCAAAATTTTATTCATTTTTTTTTGGAAAAGTAGTAGTGTTATACACTGCTCAAAACAATTAGGGGAGCGCTTTGCGTACTTTTGTTAACCCTTTCAGTTCCAACTTTTTATTTTTATTCTAAAAATCTAAAATTTGTGAAATAGATTCATTATGCATCCAGAATGAAATGGTAAAAAACAGGGGAAAAATCCTAATTTTTCAACTAAAATTTAAGGGGAAAAATTCGGAAGCATAACTTTTGAATAAATTATAACAATATTTTTTTTCGAAACTTCACTTGTTAAAAAAAGTTAAAATCAATTTTTAAACATCGAAGAATGTAAGCGTGAAGAATTTAGGGTCAATTTATTTCATAAAATTTTTTGGGAGATAATTTTATTTTACCATGTTTTTCACATTTTCATTTAATTAAAACAAACATTATTTAATTCTTCAAAAGACATGATTCTTCCTTCTAACGATAATTAAGTACGGGCTCAAGTTAGTGAGAAAAAAAATCGCAAGCTGATGATTCCAAATGGAATCATTGGGGGTGAAAGGGTTTAAACCATGCATTCCCCTAGTTCTTTTGAGCAGTGTAGTTTGTAGACAAATATACAAGGAAGATAATGATATTGTGTTTTCTTTTTAAATCAATAAAAATATCAAAAAATAGACAAGCAAAAAGAGAAAGTGGAAAAGTATACCCGGCCTCCATTTTCATTTTAGTTTTTTTAGACAAGTGCTCTATTTGTGTCAAAAGAGAAGGTTAATAGTTTAAAAATTGCAAAAACAATTTTTGGTTTTTAATTTTTTTAGTTAAAAATAAAAAAAATACATTAGAATTCGCTTGCGAAAAGTGTTTTAATTTGCTTTCATATGTATAAATACCAAATTTTATCAGTAGCTATTTTTTTCGGACAGAAAATTAAAAAAAATTAAATTACTTTAAAATTCTTAGGAAACTCCAATTTCATTTAACTTAAGAATAATTTCTGGTAACCTTCTTTACCCATTAACAACAATTGGCAAGAAATATTTCCCACGCGGAAATGAGCTTTCTGTTGAAATTTTTCTAAGTAAACAAAATATAAGACGGGTGAAGACCATATTCTGAAGAATTTATGTAGGACAAATTAAGTTACACAAAAAACGAACTTAAAAAAATTAAAGTTAAGGTTTCTATTCAGAAATGAGGGTGTTAATTCTTAAAAACGTCGTAATGGGTTGACGACAACGAATTGATTAAAATAACATTTAAAACAAAACATTCTTAAGGGGATACGGTACCTAAAACATTATTTCTAGAAATAATAACATAAACTTGTAAAATATAGCGGTTTTAAATAATGTTCACTCTAAATAAACAGTTTCTAGCAATAAAAACAAATATTTACTAGTAGTTTTTCATTTAAAAAAAAGTCACAATTTTGAACTTTTTACTCCTCTTTCAATTTTAGGAATAACTCCATCAAACTTTTATAGTTTGTTTTTAGAACTATTTGTTCAAGAACTGTGCATGGATTTTAAAATGTGAGCTACAGTGAAAAAGTAACATGCATTTATACTGAAAATCACAAAAAAATTTCAAATTATTGAGTTCAACAGAAATAATAACATAAACTTGTAAATTATAGCGTTTTAAATGTTCATCTAAATAAACAGTTCTAGCATAAAACAATATTACTAGTAGTTTTCATTTAAAAAAAAGTCACAATTTTGAACTTTTTACTCCTTTTCAATTTTAGGAATAACTCCATCAAACTTTTATAGTTGTTTTAGAACTATTTGTTCAAGAACTGTGCATGATTTTAAAATGTGAGCTACAGTGAAAAAGTACATGCATTTATACTGAAAATCACAAAGAATTCAACTATGAATTCAACATATTTAAAAACAATAATACATAGTAGACCTTATTCCATGCACAATTTTGTGTTTGTTTTGTGTGTATAGAAATGGCTCCAGAAAATATTTAAACACTTTTTTTCGACAAAAGATATCATTATGAAACTTTCAGTAAATGTTCAGAAAGATATTGTGAATATTGTGAATAAACTGAAAATCGTTATTTGACATTTTTGGTACCGTATCCTTAAATGTTTCCCTTACTTACGGATTTTTTCATCCTGTTTTCCATTTGTCATTGATACTATCTATTTTAAAAGCTATTTTTTAAAATTATATTTATAATTCTTTTGTAAAGAAACATATCACTTGTATAGCTACATCATTGGTTTGAAAATAGCGAATTACCTAAGAGTATAACATGCACTACATTTTGCTCTACGTTTGTTCACCTAACCCACGCAACCCCAACTATTCTAACTAGTTATTTCATAAAATAAAAACAATGATAAGAATGACGCAAGTTTGTTCTCTGTAAAGTCTTCTTTTGTAAAATAACTTTCCCTTTGTTTCCTTTCAACATTTAAAAATAAATTGTCTCAGTCTCACTGGCCTCTTTATTGAACTTGATAAATCTTAATTAACCTTTTGACCAACTTACTAGATTTACTCAATTTATTATGATGTAGTTTAGGAAAAATAAGTATAAAAGTTAGTTGTATGACAATGGCATTATTGGACAGCTTAGTTGTTAAATTATTGTAAACCTGATAATAAATGAATTCTTCAATCTATCATTTTTTCGTTTTATTTAGCTATTCAAATGATTAAATTTAATTTCAGATTTGAAGTTGTAAAATGTGTAGTCGAAGGAAATATCTAAGCATCCCACTAAGAGTGAATACGATTTTAACTGTTTTTTAAAGCACTTTTAAAATACTTCGATTAGTTTTTTTTTAATTTACAATGTTGACCTTTCCTAAACTTTAGTGTAACGTATAATACAATTTTCAAGCAATGCTATTCACACACGGAGGGACAGGACATCAGAATCTTCTCCAAATATAGTCATTATTCCTTTAACACTCTTCAGTGATTGGTCTTGTGTACCCACGTGACATGCAAACACGTGATCATCAGATGTCACGTGTGGACACAAAACCAAACACTGACGAGTGAAAATGTTTTCGGTAACATCATGGAGGAAAAGTGGAGAATTTTGGTGAAGGTTTACATATCCTGTCCCTCCGTGCATGCCTAGCTTAAGGGGAGTCTGATGGGTGTTTGCGTCAAAAATGTCTATTTTCTGTTTTTATTTTATTTTTAATCTGCATATCTATAGCTTTAATTTAAGACCAAGTTTGTCGATTTCTGTTTAGTAGTTTTCTTTTTATAAGCATATTTTCCAGAAACTCTGTATCAGTTTTTACCTATACCTTAATTTTCTTTTGCGTTTCCTGAAATATAAGTTTTTTAACAGTTAGAAACACTTTTCTCCAGGAACTATAAAAGTTATCAACATGTTTTGTTTTATTATTTCTTTCCCACTAATAGCTCTTTGATTTAAACTGAGGATTTTCAAATATCTTTGCTCAAAAAAAGTTATATAACTTTAAATCGGATTTTTTGAGCTTTTTTAATACATATTTTTGAAAAATAACTGAGTATTTTTTTATACTGTGAAATATCCTCAATTCAAATCAAATAGCTAAATGTAAGGAACAAACTATAAAAAAAATCATAATGATATCTCATATAGTTCCTGAGAAAAATGTTCCTAAAGTTATAAAATTAACATGGGCGAGATAGAACCATCCGACTCCCCTTAAGAGACATGTTAAAAATTTCCAGAAATATTTTTTTAAAGTTCTGTAGTTTTGATTTCTTAGGAATGACTCCACCGCTATTCTTTTTTTATTGTCGGAAATTGAAAAACTGAATATCATGAAAAATAATATCAATAATTTGATAAGATTTTTATTTTGTTAATTTATTAAATAATTATTTTCATCTACTATTTATTTATATAAATTTTATGCATATTGTAGGTGATAGCAGTTTTGTTCTGAACAACCTTCCTGTAATTTCACTGTTTTAGCTCATACAAATTTACACTGTTTCAGACACAGTTAAACTTGTGTCTGATAAGTAACTAATCAAACACTCACTTTTCCTTCCCTTCCTGTTAAAATGAGTACTTTTAAACATTTTACGTAAGACAAAAGTTATTAAAAAGGAACTGTTTTCAGGTATACCAAACACGGTGAAACTACAATAGTTTTGAAATGATGCTTAGAAAAGAAACTACAATATGCTATACATGACATTTTGCATTTGTTAAGGGAGAATCAAAACGAAAACTTGCTTAATATAAAATATTTTAATGATGCACAAATATTTTCTTCTAACACAAAATTATTTTCCTTACAAATACTATATTCAATGAAAAACGAAGCTTTTGTAAACAAACTTCTCCCCGTTTGTTTTCTAACCATTTTGTAACTTTTTTCCCCCTTTTTTTAAATTCTACATTGTTTTAATCCGATTCTATATTACGAAACTAAGAAGATAATATTGAATTTCAATCTATTGGAAAGTATTTTATAACAACAATTTATAACAAAATTTTTTTTTACAATAATGTCATTAAAAGAAATCACTATTTTCTTACGCATGTTAATAAAAATAAAATGCTATTTGATATAATGATTATATTACTTGTCTCTCTACTTTCATAAAAAAAAAACATTTATTATAAAAAAGTAGATACAATTGTAGTGTGAAGATAATATTTCACAATGCCAAAGTCAAAACAAACTAAAGAAAACTGTAATTTCCTCAAATATAGTGTTAAGCGATGAAGCTTAAGCCCTTAATAAACTGTACTCTACTAACTAAGAACTAATGATTTTTACCACATGGTAATGAAACTTATCTCATACAAAAAAAAAGTTTTCTAATACTCTTAAAAAAACTTGCTCCATGCCAAAACATATTATTACTACATAAATAAAATAATATTAAAACGGAACAAATAAAGTGCATATTGTTATTTACAAATTATCACTTACTATATTTTGTTTACCAAATACACATGCCCAAATAAATTTTTACAAATGAAAAATTTCAATGTTACAAACTTTTGTTTCGTTATACCCACTGTTTCATAAAATAAATTCCAAAAAAAAATCGTACTCAATTCTGTATTTTTCTCAATATTTGAGAACTTAATCGCTTCTTAAAATGTGACATGTACACTGCTCAAAATAATTAGGGGAGCGCATGGTTTAATTCCTTTCACCCCCAATGATTCCATTTGGAATCATCAGCTGATGATTTTTTTTCTCACTAAGTTAAGCTCGCACTTATTTATCGTTAGATGGAAGAATCATGTCTTTTGAAGAATTAAATAATGTTTGTTTTAATGAAATGAAAAACACGGTAAAATAAAATTTACTCTGAAACAATTTTATGAAATAAATTGACCCTAAATTCTTCACGCATTCTTAGATGTTTAAAAAATTGATTTTAACTTCTTTCAACAAATAATGTTTTGAAAAAAATATTGTTAAAATTTATTCAAAAGTTATAATTCCAATTTTTTCCCTCTTAAAATTTAGTTAAAAAATTAAGATTCCCCCCCCCCCCGTGTTTTTTACCATTTTATTCTTGATTTATAATAAACCTATTTCACAACATTTAGATTTTTAGAATAGAAAATAAAGAGTTGGGACTGGAAGGGTAACGAAAGTACACAAAGTGCTCCCCTCATTGTTTTGAGCAGTGTCATAAACAATGTGTGAATAGAAAAGCCGTGGTTGGGCTTACCTGGAGGCAGGAAGTGCCGTCCGCTTCCAATCCTTTCGGTTCGGTTTCTGCCAGCTGTTCGCGACCTGCGCAACCGGTTGGCTCCCAACTTCCTCTCACACTTGCGACACGAGGAACGCCCGCTTATTCCGCACCAGTGTTCGAAATTGGATAAAGAAATTTAGGAGCACACTGTGCGACTAACTTAAAAAAAACTAGGCGCAAAAGCACATTTCCTAGGAGCATTTTTAAAAATTATTTTAATTATGAAAATAAATTGAAAAATTTTGGAGTCTACAGTGCCCAAATGAACGATTTTAAGATCGCAGGAGTTGCGTGTTTATAGAGTTACCGGAGTTTCATGATTTTATGGAATCACTAGAGTTTCGTCATTTTAGGAGAACTGGCGTTCCAAAATTTAAGAAATCACAATTCACTAGAGCTTTTTTTTGCTAAGTTTGTGAATATTACGGTCATCTCAGTGTTTAAGTTTTTGTCAGAGTTTTTAGATATTTGACAGTCACCACAATTTGGGGATTTTACAATAGCCCCAATTTGGAGATTTTATGAAGTTCGCCGAAGTTTCGAAATTTGTTGATCGATGTCGAGCGATTTTAGAACTACCGAATTTTTGCGATTACATGATCACAGCAATGGTTTAACGTTTAAGATTGGCGAAGATTTCTGATCTTAAGATAATTTGTTTTTGCCGAGATTCTTGGAAACCACGATATAAAAAAGTGAGTAATGAATTTTTTTTTGAAAAACTAGTCGTGATAACTGCGACTAAATTTATTTTGTTGTCGCAAAATCTAAAACCCTGGTCGCATTTTGCGAATAGCGACTGTAAATTTCAAACAATGTTCCGCACCAGTTTTTTTATGACTGTTCTTCACGAACGTCGGGCTGACGGTTGCGTTGGGTGCCTACTTAGGTGTCGGCTCGTCACTTGACTGTGGTTCTAAACGACGACGCCCGTCGCCAATAGCCCTCGTGTAGCTCTAGTAACTTAACCTAACCACCAACGTCGGAGAGGACTGGAGAGCCCTTCCCTAAGGCACTTGCCTTGTATTACGAGAGGTCCCAGGTTCGGGTCCGAGCATCGCCAAAATAACTGCCGACCTATAAACGGCCAATGCAGCCAAAAATGGCCGACGAATAATACCCCATATAGAGGGAGTGCACGTTAAATATCCTTCAAAGTCCTAACGCTGCGTGCGATGTCGCCCTTAACGGTTGCGTTGGGTGCCTACTCAGGTATTGGCTCGTCACTTGACTGTGGTTCTAAAAATACGACGCCCGTCGCCAATAGCCCTCGTGTAGCTCTAGTGCGACGATAATTCAAACTAAACTAAACAAGGCCCAATGCAAATTGCCCTTGTGTAGTTTTAGTGTGAAGTTAATCAAACCAAACCAAAGAATATATTTTAAGCCGCGTTTAAGTGACGAGGCCGACACTTGAGCTCTCATCCATTGCAACTTTATACTGATATCGTATTTGTCGTCAGTAAAACCATAGATTTCCATCTCTCTTAAAACCATAGAAACCATCTCATATATATGACGTTAATTACCAGCAGATATATTTTTGTCTTGAAAGTTTATTGGATGATTACGAAAAGTACAGAATTTGCGAAATTTATCGTCGAAGGCATGGCAAAAATTATCGGGTTTTTGCCGAGTTATGGATGTCCTAGGCGCAAAAACTTTCAATAAAACTTCTCCTATACTTTTAACTTTGAGAAAATTTTAATTTTTGAAAATATTTTTATTTGTTGAATTTTATTTTTAACGCATTCACTTCTTAAAATAAAGTGCTGTAATGTAATCGTTTTCCGGCTGCTTATTTCTAGCCGCATAGGAGCTTTAACACAGCCAATTACGCCTCGTAATTTAGAACCCTGGTCAAGTGATAAGGTCGACACATGAGCGGGCACCCTAACTTCGAGCGACATCGTACGCTAATGCCATCGGGGCTTTCGACTCCACATATATAACGGCACGTATATCGCAGTGCACTCGGGCACCCCGGTGATTTTTAGAGGATTTTTTTCTCCACTAACACGAATACGTCTATAGTATGGCTAGGATAAGGACAGAACCAATAATCTTCTCGGTGAGAGGCTCGTCGCTTACACCTCTCGGCCACCGGGGGACAAAAAATAAAGTGGTGGTGTGGTTGACATATATATTCGGGTTTGTGTGCTTGTCAGAGACCCGCTTATAAACCTTCGTCAAGTAAGACAGACACAACAGACAACACACACACATAAGTGGATCCATCTATTTTTAGAGACAGAGGCCAACTAGAGGATCCCCAGAATGGCTGTCACCCAGAGGTATTGATTTGGTATGGAACTTGAGGACTTCGGACCCACAGATTAACGAGCACGTTACTCCGCATATACCGCGAGCAGACTTCATGCTTAACCGGATCGACCGACCAACCCGGAGCTCCACTGGCCCGGTCCAAAAAAATAAAGTGCAGTAATGTAATGAAATCGTTTCCAGCTGCCTATTTCTAGCCTCCTTTAGGGGCTTTAACACAGCTAATTACGCCTCGTAGTAAAGTGCAGTAGTAACTTGTGAAACTTAAATAAACGAAACCTTAGCATCGAGCAACTGTTCTGTCAAAAGAACATTTGTCTCCCATTAGGTGTGCGGTTGATCACGCGCGGGCGAAAAGAACACATGTTAGGGTTGAAATAACTTCGCACTAGAACTGCGCTTTTCTTGATTAGGGGAGTCGGATGGTTCTATCTTGCCCATGTTAATTTTATTAACTTTAGGAGCATTTTTCTCAGGAACTATATGAGATATCACTTTTTTATATTTTGTTCTTTACATAGAGCTTATTAATTTAAACTGAGGATATTTCAAAGTATAAAATAATACTTTAACAGTGATTTTTTTTAATATATGTATTAAAAAACTTAGATTTAAAGTAATATATTTTTTGAGCAGAGTTTTTAAAATTCCTTAGTTTAATTTAAAGAACTATTAATGAGGAAGAAATAATAAAACAAAATATGTTTATATCTTTTATAGTTCCTGAGAAAAATGTCCCTAACTGTTGAAAAACCTTATAATTGGGGAAACGCAAAAAAAAGTGAGATATAGGTAGGAACTGATATACAGAATTTCTGAAAATGCTTATAAAAAGAAAAACCACCAAACAGAATTTGATAATCTTGGTCTTAAATTAAAGCTATAGATATACAGATTAAAAATAAAAGAAAAACAGAAAATCGACAATTTTGACCCAAACACCCATCTGACTCTCCTTAACGTTACCTTCAGAGCCTGATTTAAGGCTGGGCAAACAGGGCTCGTCCCCAGGGCTTAAGGGGGAATGGGTGTGCTGGACCGGGGGTCTCCAAAGCAAAGTGCATCAGTCTTAATCCTATGGAGAAAATATTTTCTCTGCCACATTTCTCCGGCTGTATTAAATATTTTTACAGGTGGATTTTTTTATGTGATAAATATAGCTGACTTACAGGTCCCGACCTTCCCACTTTTTGAAATTGGTTCGAATATTTTTTTTTAAATTTTCAATAAATAATTTTACACAAAATATTCGAAGCAATTTCAAAAAGTGGGAAGAGAGAGACCTGTAAGTTATGTACATTTATTATTAAAAAAAAACCGTTTGTAAAAATATTCAATACAGCCGGAGAAATGTGGCAGAGAAAATAGTTTTTTCGCCATTGGATTAACACTGAAGTACTTGAGTTTGGAGACCCGCGGTCCAGCGCACCCATTCCCCCTTAAAAAAGAATAATAGCTTTAAAAGGTAATTTGGGTAATTTAATCGTTTCCGGTTGCCTATTTCTAGTCTAGTGACGAGCAGACGCCTGAGTAAGCCCCCAACGCAACCGTTAAGGGCGACACCGAGCGCAGAGTTGGGACTTTGGAGCATATTTACCGTGCACCCTCTCTACTAGGGGCATTATTTGTCGGATATTTTTAGCTGCACGGGCTGTTTATAGATCGGCAGTTATTTTGGCGATGCCCGAACCTGGGACCTTCCGCATGCAAGGCGAACGTCTTATAATCCGACTGGGCTCCCCAATTAAAAAAAAATACGTTCTCGAATGTTAGCGTTAGTTATTTTTCTTGTAAAAAATTATGATTGATGTTAATGATGCGCAATTATGCTGTTTAAATACAACATATCACAAGTTGATGGTTAAATTATTGATGATTTTTTTACTGAAACTTAAAAAAAAATAGTTAAAGTTAATCATTTTTAAATAAAAATTATATGACCAAAAGAATGCTTCTAAATTAATTTTGTATATTAAAATTGAAAAAAAAAAATTCACAGAAATTCCACTTGACAAATGAACAAAAAACCGAAACCATTTTACTTGTAAAAACAACACATTGAATGATCGTTTAAAATATGAAACGAAGATTCGCGCGTGTTTTGATTAGTATTGTTACTTTATTTTGAAATAATGATTTTGTTTCTTGGTAGTTTTTCCGGCAATTTGTTACTTCTAAAATGACCGAAATTGATGGGAACTGTTTGCGTAATAATAACGTCGATTTCAAATTTTGTGCGAAATAAATCTTTAATTAATAAAGTTATTTATAAAGGTTATTTTTTCATCGGTACGACACGTGATCACAAACATGCCGCTTATTTGGGTGACGTTCTAGTAAATATAAACAAACTGGCGTGATGTTTTTGTTGTAATTAAAGTTGATTTCATCTAATTTACTATAATAAAATAAGAATTATAGAGATAATGGAAAGCGGTTTTACAGAAGCGGAAAATTCAAATTTGCCTAAAGTGTAGAGTTGGCAAAGTTTGTTGATACTTAATAGTGACGTCAGATACCACGTTACAGCCAGAAATGTATTTTATCGTCCGAATTTTCAAATTCATTTTTCACGTTTTTTAACAAAATTTCGCAAAAAAAGAAAAAAAGTCATATTTTTATCTTGTACATACGCTTATTTTACGATAATAAAAAAAAAAAATAGTCAAATACACAATTCATCATGATCGCATTAGCCTTCCACGAGAGATTCGTTAAAAAAAATACCTATGTACCGAATATTCGTCACTTGACCAGGGTTCTAAATTACAAGGGGTAAATGGCAGTGTCTCCTAAAGAGGCTAGAAACAGACAGCCGGAAACGATTAAATTACCAAAGAGTTAAAACTGTTCGAGATTTACAGCTTTGTAGCCTTCTCAGAATACTTAGCCTAATCATATATCATCTAAAGGTTTGAAGTTACGAGATATATATGAACTGTGTTAAAGCTTTGAGGCGTTATTCAAAATGTGTAGAAATATGGAATGAGTTTCTAAACATTGGAGGGGGCGGGATAGCCTTGGTCGGTAAGGTCTTGGACTGTAGCTTTCCCTAAGGTGCGAGTTCGAGCCCCTCTGCCTTCCGAAGACCACCGTGTACGCTAATGGTGGACTGGTGCACGTTAAATCCGATCGTGGTCACAAAGTCCTCCAAGTTCCGTACCAAATCAATACCTCTGGGGGTGACAAGTCAATTCTGGGGATCCTCTAGTTGGCCTCTGTCTCTAAAATTAGATGGATCCACTTATGTGTGTGTGTTGTGTCTGTCTTATTTGACGAAGGTTTATAAGCGGGTCTCTGACCAAGCACACAAACCTGAATATATATGTCTACCAACCAACTCTAAACTTGGAGGGGCGTAGCGCTAAAGAGAAGCAGTTTTCTGTTTTGGACTGTAAATTTTCCGATTTCAATCTAATTAAGAATTATACTTCACAAAGAGTAAAAATTTAGGTTTCTCAGAGTAAATAAAATTTCAGCTTTAATCTTTAGGCATGTATTCTCTGCAGTTTTCGTGAAGAATGAAGTTCCAGCACTTTTACACTCCGAGGTACTGAATTTTTATTCACATCTTTAGGCATGTATTTTTAGTTTTCATGCATTACTTTTAAGTCGTAATTTCAATTTTCTACTACTTTTTTTTAAAGAGTTATAGATCTTAAACACAATCTTTACAGAAAGCAATACTTTAGGATAATTATGACCACAAGGTGATTGCAACCATGGCCATTTTTAAGTCACATTTTTTTAAAGGAATGTTTCTGATATAAAATATACTTAAAAACCTTCATAAAATACATTTGTACTTGTTCCCAGAATAAATTTTCTTTATAAAAATAAGACTGGTCATTATAAGGTTAACTATCTCTATGTGCGCAGTTCAAGTTTAGACTTAATGGATTTACAGTTGTTACTCGACTCTGGGGAACAAACTTTTTTTTAAAGAATTGGTAACTAAAGTTGTATCTGAAACAAAATATAACTCTTATTAACTTAGAAAGTGTTAAAAACTATTGTTAAAAACAAACGTCATTTGTTCAAGTTATTTAGATCATATGGGTCATGGCCAAAATCGGCTAATATTATATCGAACTCGATTCAAATTAATATTATCAATTAATTGTGACCTTATTACTGAAGGTGTTTTTGATTTCTTTAATATTAAGTTACTTAAGACTGCGGAATTCAATTTGACATTAATTAGAAATACAAATTTCACGTAATTAATAAAAAATAGGTCTGCGGAAATTATAAAAAAATGAGTAAACTTTTATACCATAGCAAAAAAATATCAATAAATTGTAAAGCTAGTACATATGTTTTTAATGCTTATAAATTGTTTTAATATTATTCATTGTAAAGGGAAAAAAAACTTAGTGTCTTCTCTGTTTGACGTAATTACTGCCATGTGAGAATTGTAACCAGCGTAAAAAATAAATTTTTTGTTTGTTATCTAAAATCTATTTAAAGGTTTCTAATACAAACGAAAACTTGATAAAATAATTAACTTTTTGTCTAGACAAGCTATTTTTAGACTGATAACAATCCTTCCCTGGTAAAATTGACTTCAATTGAATCTATAAAGCAATCCATCCGCAGTAAAGATTAAATATTGAAAACCGCAAACCTTAAAGAAAAAGCACAGCTTTACCTCGCATATATTTTCGTAAGCATCAATTAAAGTGCTCTTTTAACCATCGAAATTCGATACAAGAAAGTTTTCATTGGTGTTTGAAAACTAATAACATACATCAAGATTGAATAAAATTTAAAATTTATATATTTTATTTTAATTTAGTTGCCATCTAAGAGTGCGATTCCAAAAAGTAATTTTTCGATTTCACATGCGATCTGTGTTAGTTTTGTAAAAATATATTTAAGATTTTTTACAATTATTTTTAGAATGTTTTTAGAGCTAAAAATAATGTAAAACTAATACACACATAAATATTTACAAAGCGTTTATATAAGATCTTTTGGTATTTTCGTCGTTAACTGCTTTCAATTGAAAGTATATTAAATAGTGTAGCAAATTTATATACATTTAATTTCTAACCTGCACACACACGCAAATAAAACTGTTGTTGCACGTTTACTTATTTATTAAAAACGGTATAGTTTACAAACTTAACGGGATACGGTACCCAAAACATTATTTCTAGAAATAATAACATAAACTTGTAAATTATAGTGGTTTTATATAATGTTCACTCTAAATAAACATATTCTAGCTATAAAAACAAATATTTGCAAGTAGTTTTTCATTTATTTAAAAAAAAGTCAAAATTTTGAACTTTTTTAAAACGCTACTCCTCTTTCAATTTTGAGAATAACTGCACCAAACTTTTATAGTTTGTTTTTAGTACTATTTGTTTAAAAACTGTGCATGGATTTTAAAATGTGAGCTACAGTTAAAATGTAACATGCATTTATACTGAAAATCACAAAAAATTACAAATTATTGAATTCAACATTTGTTTAAAAACAACTATACAGTATACATAGTAGACCTTATCCATGCACAATTTTGTACACCATATATATAAGAACACATGTTAAAAATTTCAAAATTCTAACTTAATTAGCAAAAAAGCCTTAGGGATTTATTAAACACAAGAATTGAAAACAACAAACTAGTTGCAATATGCTTAGGTCAACAATGATTATTTTATTGGTCTAATTTTTGAGTTGGTAATTTATTTTACTAAAAAATAATACACAATTATTCTTAAAACAATTCAAATAATAATTTCACACGCACACACCAATAATAAACAATAAATAGTTTTTTAAAGTGTAAAAAGATGTAACAAAAAAACTGATAATATATCGTCGGTCAAATGACAAAACCACGAATGTGCCGATTCTAGGGATTTGCGGTTTTTGAAAAATAAAACCGCTTCAAAGTTAAAACTGAATTGGTGATGAAAAGTTCTTACATTACACTGTAAAAATAAAAAAAACAGAATATTTGCCGTATATTAACAGCGCGTTTTGCTGTATTTAATTGCAGATGGGGCTGTAAACACAAGTTTACAGAACTTTATTTTGTTAGCTTGCACATTATCAGACGCCATGACCTTGAAGTCCGTGATCATCTTTTTTACTAAGCGGGACGTTTAAACTGGATCGTCGCCGAGTCGCATGTGCTTGAAAATTACAGCACCCCAGCACGGGTGTTTTGTATTGTGACTTTTTTTTGCAGTGTAAACTTATGTCCGCCAAAATGTTATTTAAGCAGCTGGGAAAGTATTTTAATTAACAAACATTTCAAATGGAAAGTTTCGTACCTTAGAATCACAGATGCATCAAATCAAAACACATATTTATGTAACCCATAAAAAAATAACAAATAAGTA
Organism: Oedothorax gibbosus; assembly: GCA_019343175.1. Lineage (NCBI taxonomy): Eukaryota > Metazoa > Arthropoda > Arachnida > Araneae > Linyphiidae > Oedothorax > Oedothorax gibbosus. The sequence continues at coordinate 148,680 of JAFNEN010000019.1, read as the reverse complement.
AACTAAATGAAGGGTAAACAATTAAAAACTGCTTTAAACCATATTTAATACAACACATAAAAACTAAATAAAACACCACATAAGTTGAATTTAAATTTTCATTTTGCGATAATGACTTACTAACTTTCTTTTGTATTGAAACATTTTTGGACTATTAGTTTGCAACAATTATTTTTTCCTATTGGTATTACTGTTTCTTGATGCATTTTTTAAAATGCGAATATTTCTTTGAACGTTTAAATTTCTACACTAAAATTATCTTCTTTTATTAAGAAACGTTTTTGTTGGAGATTATTGTGCATAAAATCATGGGTTAAATAATTGATTACTACATTATCTTTTAATTTTTTATATATTATTTCAATAAGGCTGCTTTTTCAATTTTATAGTTTAGAAATTGTTTAAAAATACGTATTAAAACATTTTATTTTTAAATTGCTGTTTTTCAATGGTCTTCACATTCAAACATGACTCTTAAAATGTTTCTTAGAGTAAATTGAGTTAAAATGCAACCATCATTTTGAGCTACACATTCTTAAACTTGAAAGATTTCTCATTAAAACACTTCTTAACAGAAATTTCCGCATTGGAACTTGTTACGATGTCCTTCGGAATTGTCACTCGATCGGCAGAAAAAATCGAGCTTTGTAGAAGAATTCGTGTCTGAGCTCAATAATTTTTCGAGCAGTTTTTCTGATAATACGGGATATGTAGAATAACAGGTTGACGGAAATGAAAAACAGAAAAAGGAAAGCGATTAGCCGAATACTTTCTTATTTTTACTCGAAGCTTTGACGGCGCGCGGTTTCCAGCCAACCTTGCTTTCTCAAAAAGTAAAGGTCGACGCCTTGAAATTTAACAAAGGTTCGGACGAATAATTGAAAATGCAGACCTGTAATTAGTTGAGAGTATTTGTGTGCAGTGATGCAATGTTTTCTGCATCTGGAGCATTGTTTTTGTGGGCCATGGGGTAGTCGAAATGTCGGTATATCGAACACAAGTTCTACTGGAGGCATGCTCGTAACTTATACGGGGGGGGGGGGGGGGAAGCAAAAAAGCTTTATGCACATGTTATTTTATCTGAAGAGAATGCATTTTAACTATGCGTTTTTTCTTTAATAAGTACGAAAATGAAATATGATTTTTGTCTGTAGTATTTATTATAAAAATATTTAGTTTTATGGCTTCTAATATACTTTTATTTGAAAGTTCTTTCTATTATTTCTTAATAATATACTTTTCTACCATTTTTTTAATTACATTATCTTTTCTTTGTGCCTTTCTTCATTTTTATTTTATATTAAATAGTTAAGGGGCATACATAAATCACGTGACGTTTTTAGGGGGGGTGTTATACACTCTTAAAACAAACGAGCGGTTTTAACTCAGTCTGAGTTAATTTCTACTCCTTTCCGGTGCCGAAAATGCACTTTCCCTATAGGAGTGGATTTCACTCTTTTTGCGGAGTGGGTAAAAGAAATAAAAGAAAACAATCTACGTCCTACACTCTTAAAACGAGCGGTTTTAACTCAGTCTGAGTTAATTTCTACTCCTTTTCGGTGCCGAAAATGCACTTCCCCTATAGGAGTGGATTTCACTCTTTTGTTTTAAGAGTGTGAATCCTTCTTCTTCAGGAGCGCAACAGCCCTTTGCGGGCCTTGGCTTCCTCAACAGCACGCCTTCTCCAGCTCCCCCTGTCCATCTCAACTCCCTTCCAGTTCTTAAGTTTTAGGGCTCAACCCTCTTTTAAAATTTAGCTGAGTTAATTTGTGTTAGGACCAGTCTCACTGGGTAATAACACATTATCGAATCGCTTCTCGTAGAAACTGCACATAAGAAAAACCTAACTTCCTGGTTATCCCTTTCCGACCGAGCTATCACGATCGTGCGGGTATAAAAGAGAATGGCTCAAGCCCTTCAGAAATATTGATACCGAAGCAGCTGACTTGTACCAGTCATTATTTGTATAAAAAATAACTGTTTTTGAGGAGTTGCTGGGGTTGATGCTGTTTAAGGCATTTTTTCGATAAAACTCTAAAATTTAGTCTCAAACTTAAATCAGCGCCATCTGGTAGCCGGTCTTAAAGGGTTTTGTCCACTCTTCTCCCTTGCATTAAAAATAGCGTCATTACACATTTAAGTTGGGGTGCTTTGGTGGGCTTCATTACTCTTTTTATAAGTTCTAACGTTTTTTGAAATTATTAAAAAAAAAAACCTTTTTAAGCCTGAATCCCGATTAGATTATATATAACTAAATTAGGAATAAATTAAAAAAAAATTCAACGAAACATTTGCATGTTTAATGCACTAACAGGGAGAGTACCCAGTTAAAAGGGGTCTAATTTATTTTATAGATTTTGTTTTTAATGTGTAATAAGGGTAACAAAATAATGAATGTAAATGCTCGTAACTCTCAAAATAAAATAAAAAATTCTGAGGGTAGTTTCCTTACAGGTGTTAAGACATGTTTATATAAGTTTTAAAATAATAAAATGTTACAACAATAAGCCATTCAATTTCGACATATTATAGATACCATTACATTGGCGTATACCGTTTTTAAAATAGTTCACCACTGTCTGTTGACAACAGTGTCAGGGTGAATATAACGGACAGTAGATATGAGTTTTGTTGCGATGGCCAAACTTGTTTATTTTCAAAATGTGACATTTTGTTTTGCGATGACCATTGAAAGACGTTATTTATTCTTTAAAATAGTCCACAGTTCCTTAAAATTTTATTTTCTGATTAAAAAAAATCCTTCATTCTGATCATTCCTTTTTAGTTTATCATTATGCACAAACTTAATGAGTCTACTTGGGGAAATAAAATATTTATGCATTACATTCATTTAAAAATTGCCCGTAAAGTTCCTTTATGAAAAGTAATACACTGCTCACAACAATTACAGGAGCGCATGGTTTAAACCTTTTCAACCCCAATGATTCCATTTGGAACCATCGGCTCGCAAATTTTTTTCTGACTAAGTTAACTCGCACTTATGTATCGTTAGATGGAAGAATCATCTATTTTGAAGAATTAAATGATGTTTGTTTTAATTAAATGAAAATATGAAAAACATGGTAAAATAAAATTTACTCTGAAACAATTTCAGCTAATAAATTGACTCTAAATTCTTCATGTATGCATTTTTTAGATGCTTAAAAATTGATTTTAACTATTTTTAATAAATAAAGTTTTGAAAAAAGTATTGTTATAATTTATTCAAAAGTTCTTATTCCAATTTTTCCCTTAAGTTTTAGTTAAAAAGATTAAGATTTTTCCATCCAACCTTACCCTAGCCTTTATACCTGTCCTTTCCCTGACCATATACGTGCAGATTTAATCAGGACAGTCACGATTTTTTCGGCTTCGTCCCGGATCATAATTAAAATGTCCTGATTTATTCTGGCAGAAGGTAAATGTTCATCGAGCAATTAAAACGAAATATTCAAGTCCTTACGTTTGATTAATAATCGCTAACAGTTTTTGATACTAAGAGCTTACTCATCAATAATGCTAAGAGGCGTCTAATTCATTATAGATTTTTTTAATGTGTAATAAGGATAACAAAATAATGAATGTAAATGCTCGTAACTCTAAAAAAAAAATCCTGAGGGAGTTTCCTTACAGGTGTTAAGGCATGTTTATATCATTTTTTTTAAATATTAAAATGTTAAAACAATAAGCGTTTCAATTTCGCAATATTAGATACCATTACATTGGCGTATACCAATTTAAAATGGTGCACCACTGTCTGTTGACAACAATGGCATGAGTGGCAACAGTTCTAGCAGTATTGCTTTCCTTCTTGGCCTTCCGGAATTACATTGGTTCTAGGTATAATTTTATCTTGTTTCGATTTTATAAAAAAAAGTATTAGAATTGCTAAATAACTTCGAACGGTGTATGTTTTCATAGCGATCTCGCTTTATTTATTTTCTCTTATTGTTTGTTTTGCCGTCTTCGTTCTCTTATTATTCTTATTAAGTTGTGTATTTTATTGTACACTGTAATCTTTTTTAAAGTTTTACCCAAGTGCTTAAAAAATACTAAATATAAAATATTTGCTATACATAAAAATATACTAAATATCGGCGTTTTTTCCTCACATTGAGAGTGAAACCGAAACAACCAATGAAATCACGGAAGTAAAGAATGAAAACTAACAATTTACGTCACCTGAAACAACCCAATTAGAGAAGAGTTTAACTATTTACTATAACTAAAGCTGCATATAGAATGCAGTGGTTTCCTATCGATATAAGTGGTTGATGGATTTAAGGTACAATCTAATAAGGTACCAAAAATATAGGTTTAGTTCCAAATGCGCAAAACATCGCAACATCTGAAAATCCCCACGTTTTGTTTGTCCCCTTGGTATTTCAGAAAAAGTTATTTTGATTTCCAAATATTTTTGTATAGTTCTAAGATTTTTTTTCAAAAGTTTTTCCAGGAACTTTTTAAACGTGACAATACACAGAGACTAGCATAAATTTTTTGGGAAACCAGACTTATTTTGTCATCCGATTATTATAATTAGAAATTCCGCAATTCACATTTAAATTTATTTACAAATTAAGCTCATGTATTCTTCAATTCTTTTACATTTTTAAACCTTAGTTTTAAACTAGCAATGACATTTAAAAATATATAATTTTACTTTTGTTTAATGCCAGTTTGATCAATATTAAGTACACACTTATTTTCCTGTCAGTTGATTTAGATTACTGTACGTTTTGTGCTACTTTTAGTAGAAGAGAGTATTTGTTCTTGTTGAGCACAATCGGACTGGACGGAAATCCAGATTCGACTTTCGCTATGCAAAGTGATTCGAGCTGTGTTGCAAGCGCTGTTTTCGTATGAGTTTTTTCCTTCTCCATTTAATCTCGAGAATTTTGCCCGCGGACTACATTGTTCGAAGATCACTTCTCAATAATCTAGGTCACTGAAAGCTTACCTCTTCAAGAAATTTATCAGACGCACGTTTTTGTAAACTTTGCAACCGGAATTGATTTCATTTCACATCTTAATGTTTTTATTGGGGCATAATTAATCTTTTCAAAGGATCAACAATGGCTAATTTGGTCACACAATGACCATACTTCCGTCATTGAAAATCGAGATAGCAAGAAAATTGTTTTTAAAAGCAGGGACCGACTTAAAACTTTAGGGGCCCTGGGCACCAGCAAATTTGGGGGTCCTCAAACATATTTCTATAAAATATTCCTGTGTAATATATTTGTGAATATATTAAATCTGAATTTGAACACAATTTCATAGTCTAATTTTCTGAAATTATAATTTTTTTTACATTTATCTAATGCATACTTCATGTTCCTGAACAAAATTTGGGGGCCCCCTTTCCCTTAAAGTGGGGGCCTTGAGCACGTGCCCCGTTTGCCCTGCTGGAAATCTGGCCCTATTAAAGGTGCGCAAGCACACAAAAAATAGTTACATTTCAATTTTTTAATTAAAAACTCTACTAAAATCTTGTAATTATTTGGCTGAAATTACATACCACACACACACGAGATAATCTTTCACTAAATTCAGCCAAAAAATTCTTATTACTATTAAAAATGAAAGTAAGTTACAGCATTACATGTGCTCTAAAAAAATCGGTATTTTTTTAAGTAATCGGAAAATTATCAGTTCACCATTGATGGTTTATAGCAGGGATTGGAGTAACGCGTTACTTGTAACGCCGCTACTTGTAACAGTTACTTTTTTGGGGTAACGCCGTTACATTTTTCAGAAAGTAACTGTAACTGTAACTTAGTTACTTTTAGCGGTAACGAAGTAACGAAAAATGTCGTTACTTTTCCGTTACTTTACGAAGGCTGTCTGATGCCAATTTTAAAATTTCACTCCTAAGAGAGAATGAAACATTTCGCATTCCCGAAATAAGAGCTTTTCTTGGGATGGTAAAAGTAAAGAATATAATAAAATTATCCACTTTGGCTGCTAAAGGCGTGACGGCGGCTTTCAGACAGAATTGTAATAGTACGAATGTTTTTCCTTGTCTGTTTACCTTTCTAAGTGTCACATTATAAGCCCCGCACAATTACAGGCATCTACGGAAAAGAAGGGTTTTCAAATAAATCACGCTAACTGCCAAGCAGGATGAATCCCTCAGTCCAAACCCCTTTGTGTCCCTCTGCCTGAATGGGTTCTACAACAATGACCAAGTCCTTCCCCTTGAAGAGAGGTGGGGAGGGAGGAGACAGAGATTTCACATTCATTCTTGAGATACCCCTATATCTGTCAGTACCTACCCGAGTGTTTACAGACGGACTCGTATCAGGGTAAAGAATTAAAATTCAATATAAAAAAATATTTATTAATTATAATATCAGTGTTTTGTTTGAGCTCATATTTCGGTTATCGTGGTTCTCTTTGAAAAATGGTAAGATGGCTAAATTTCAATTTTTCTTATAACTTGAAATTTCGAAAAGTAACTGTGATTCGTTACTTTTTTTAAAAGTAACTGTAACGCGTTACTTTTCATATGAAGTAACTGTAACAGAGTTACTTTTTTAATTAAGTAACTGCAACTGTAACAGAAAGTAACTTTCCAATCCCTGGTTTATAGGATAATCCAATGGGATTATTGTTCATAAAAGGTAGACTTAAAATAACATCATTAAGCACAACGGTTAATTTATCGATGGAATCTGTACAGCTCATTTCAGGGATAATCTTTTTTGCCTTAAGTAACTAAAAATTTCATTTAATCAAACAGAAACTCAATTAAATTCGACAACAAAGATGTATGACCAACAATTTTTGGCTTCACGTGAGTTAAAACTCTAATTATCAGGAGGAATCCTTTTTTTCCATATTCAACCAAGAGATAATGAACTAGTGGAGAGTCGTAACTTGATAAACTCTCGATTTCTCGAAAAATTAATTGATTATCACTGAAGCTCTTATCAATTGCACTCCTTCAGGGACATTGATATTAAAAAAAAACATCGGAAATTAAAAAAATATTTTTTCAAGTGGTATTTTAATATCTATGTAGTTTATTTTTTGTATTTGTAGGGGTGAGGAAGGAAAAAAATAAACTTAAAAGAGGAAATAGTAAGATTCTTGTTTAAAATTAAATTATTGGGATGAAGATAAAAGGTGAAAGCTGTTATTTCGCCAAACATGTGTTTTAATAATTTTTGAAATTCGCTCACATCAAAATATTCTTTTGAAGAGTGTGGTGTGTACGTAAAGCAAAATATGCTAACAAAACTACAAAACTCTTAAAATTTTTATTGTTTGTAATGTTTTAAATGATACCTTTTTTTAAATTGCAACTCCAACATTTTGCAATTTCAACTCCTGAAAAGAACTTATTTTCTATTTTTTTAATAAATTAAATTTTAACTGGAAACGCATATCTTCTGTTAATAATTGGAATGAGTTTTTAATTATTGAAATAAAAAAATTTAAATACATTCCCTGGACAAATTATTAGACGAACTGCAAGATTTCATGTAAAATATTAATTACCGAGTGATATTGTACCGTTTTATTATTTTAAATTGATTTGTTTTTTATTTTTATATTATCCAATCAATTACCGATTTATTTGACATAAATAAAAAAGCATTCATTTAGAAAAGCATAAGTTTATTAAGTTTTAAAGAAAAGTGAAATTAATGTTAGTAAAAGTCAATATTTAGTTGAGCCACCTTTAGCCGCTATCAAAGCTTTAATTCAGCGCGGCATGCTATCAATGCAAGACTGTACTGTCTCCTGCATTTGAGGATGATGATTCCACACATAAATCATCTTATAGTAAATAATTTAAGATAAATTAATTTTAATCATAATTATCTTAAAATAAATAAAAATATGTAGTCTACAACAATTCTTTTAAATAAAAATCAATAATATTGTAGTTTAAATATACCATTATTGTATAAAAACTCTTATAAGAAACATAAAATTACTAAAATAATACAGTGCGTCTAATAATTTGTCCAGGGACTGTAATAACCAATATTTTTACAAAAATGTATTTTTTTCTATCAACTTTTGAGCAATATTTGTTGTTATAACCAATAGTATAATCGGTTTAGCTCTAAGATGCCCCCCATGCTGCTAAGTTCTTCCCCATATGAAGCAACTTTTTTAAAAAGAGCAGGTTAAAGAACTGGGTTTTTTTTTAAAAGATCAGGAGCACAGAACAACTTCTGCTTAAAAAGAACAAAAATATTACATCTCTAGTCATAACCAAAAGATATGACAAATTTTGTTAAAGTTAATTTGTGTAAATAGTTTCCTTGTAGATTCTGTACTGTGACGTCATATGCCATGCTTGGTTAGATGGAGTTAATTAATCAACGACGATACTGGTCTATTGGTTTTTAATTAGAAAAAGCGTAATATAGCGTAATAAAAGCTAAATGTAATTTATAAATAGTATAGATTAGGAAATAGCTTAAGAAAACTAACAAATTTTGGGAGACTCCATTTTAAGTTAAACTTTTATAATCGTAATTCAGCAAATGACGTTTGAATACCTTATCTTTGAGGCATTTAAATCTAGTTGAGCTATTGTATGTTAATAAAATAGGTGTTATAAATGTTTTTTTCTAATTTGGCACTCACTCAAATATGTGGCAGCCCTCTTTTATATTTCTAACTTATAACGTATCTAACAACGATTTTTATCCACATAGAGTGTGGTGGATTATTTCTTCAGCTGTAACTTACTTAAAAAGCCGGCCTTTATTGTAAAATTAACATACTCTTAAAAATATTGCGTAAATAGTGTCATTGTAAACATGTAGCATACAGTTGAAATAATAGTCAACACAATTCAGAATAATAAATACTTTATACAAATTAAAATATGCAATTGGCAACATTAGAATTAATGAATTTTTTCTACATAATCACTTTAAAAGGGTGCTAAATATTTCATCTACAACATGTATAATTACAAAAGAACTCCAAAATAATATATTTCATATAACTCCGTCCTTTTCATAAATGACTTGTACAATAAATATAGCTCTCCCTTCTGTCTCTTTCCCTTATAAACATCTTTCCTACCTAATTTTTAAGCTGATAGATTTTAAAGAAGTCTAATTTAAAATATTTTTACAGCATGCAACTTTAAATTTCTATAAGGAAAATACAAAAATGACTTAAGTATTTCTCAACATCTGTTTAAATTATATTTATGCTATATATGTTTAATAATCACAACTATTTTATATATTTGATTTTTACAGAATAATTCCACTAATGAAGAATCTAATGATGTTCTTTGTACACCAAAATCTATTCACTTCAAGTATCTTTTTAATGACCTTTCCATGTTTAACCTATGTCCCATTTGCTTGACTCCCAATCCCATCAAGTCATTACTGTCCATGTTAGCTAATTTGGCACCTGTAATGCCAGCTTCTGAGAAGCGCTGCTTGTATTCTGGCAGAAACAGACTATCCAGCCAGTCGGAAATGTCATTGGGTGTCCATTCCTGAAGCAACTTGAACCGAAACTCTTTCTGTACCGATTTCAAACGAGTTAGTTCACTGTATGTACTCTCGTGCAAGTGCTCAGAAGGGTGGTAAGAAGGTAAATGCCTGAGGCCACTTGTGCAAGGTAAATGTACAGTGCTACTTCGCGACTTCTTTTCTTTTGGAATCATTTGCATAATGTTCGGTGACTTGCTTCGCAAAGATGCCAGGAAGTTTAAGTCTAATGTATTTGAGGCTGTGTTCAGATGGCAGCTTACGGAGCAATTTTTTCTCTGATGAGCACTTGACGATGATCGGTGAGGCGCTCTGTTTCGTAATTGAGGTGAATTGTCAGAGAATTCCGGAGGAGGGGCGATTGCTATTTCTGAAGATGTATAAGATTCTTTTCGAGCATGTTCTGTGGCCGCAGCAAACTCTGGGGGTGGAGGAACTAATTCGGTGAACACTTCAGAATCATTTACAGAAGTCATACCAAGCGAACTAACTTGTAACTTGAGAACTTTTAAGCTTTCTTCTAGGCTTTTCTCTGTGGAGCTATGTAGTTTGCCATGATGATCTGATGTTTGTCTCTTTTGTCTTGAGGGAGATACAGAATGTTTTTTGTCTTTTGTTTGAGCACTTTTACTCCCACTTGAAGAATGTTCTGCTCGGTGACTTCTGTCCGAATGCCTTTTACTTTCGAGGCTACTTCTAAGTCCTTGTAATTCATTTGCTAAGGAATTTGCGACCTCTTTTGCACTTCTTTTACCAAAAGATTCAGACCTTTGACGGGCATGTAATACTTCTTCAGTTTTATAAGTACTTTTATTTTCAAAATATTTTTCACTCTTACTTTGGTTTGTTATTTGACTTTCGGAAACATGACCAGGTTCTGGTAAATGTACAACGGTATCGGCTTTACTATCCTCCTCTGTAGAGCTTGAAATAACACTCATGGGTTCACTGTGGGTCGTCTCAATGTCTGATACGCCACTAGAACTATTTTCTATGATTTCTTCTTTGAAATGTTCAGCAGAATGAGAACTTTCAACTGGCTTACTTTCGGTATTTGTGGTGCTTACCGGTAATTTTTGAGCTCCTGTTAGAGTAATCTTCAATTCTTCAGTAAAGCTAGGTTTAGATATTATCACTTCCGATGATTTCACTACGTCACAATTTTCAGCTTGTATATCACCTTCAGCAATACTATTTGATTCTGTATTAAGAAGAGCACCAGTCAGAGAATCTGCTGATGGGTTTAGGCTACTAAGTATTTGTTGGCGATATTTTGCATATTCTGAAGCAGGAGCATCCCTGCTAGGATAACGAGGAGTTGCACTTTTCTCATTTTCATAAGTCTTCAAGATTGAGGATGATAAGTAAAGCGGTTCTTGAGGCTCATTTGTAGTTGATATGACAACAGTACCTGTTAACCTGCCTTCTTCGGTCCTATGTAGCTGAATTTCGCTTTTTTCTACCTTGTGTTCAGTTATTTTACCACTTATAAATACAACTGTGGCATTTTTATCCAAGGGTTTTTGAGAAAACCTTAATCGCTCTCTAGCTTCTTGAATGGCTCGCTTAGCTTCTGTGTGAGGACTTGGAGGTGGGGGTGCTTCAGACTCTGGCTCATTTTCACTGGGCTGTTCTTGTTGAGTAAGTTGAGTAACAACTTTTTCGTCTTGAACTACCGCATCACCTTTTCCAAATGTTGACAGATTACCAGCTTGATCTACAGATGTAGGGAGAAAATCATCTTCACTGCTTTCATAATCGGGTTCGGGAATAAAGGGTTCGTGAATGGGTGTTTTGACAGTTGGATAGTTTTGTGGACTTCCAGCATCAGAATCTTCACAATCAAATTTTGAAGAATAGGCACTAGTTGCAGCAGGTTTTCCTTTTAACGGCCACATTGCTCCTTTGTCTGAAACATGTCCACTATCAGTAGACATAGAGTCCCTTTGACGGCTTGTCTTTTTAAATGTAGAATATAATCCACCAGAGTCGCCACTATTTTCTGCTTCAGAAGATGTGGCACTCCCTTTCTCAGATTTATTTACAGAACTTTTTGGAGGAAGAGACTGAGATCTAAGACTAGATCCCTTGCCAACTCTTCTTGGCAGCACAACATCTTTCGAAACAGACGCGGTTTCACTTTTATAGCCCACGCTCACTACCACTTCAGGTGGCGCATACAGTTTGGCACTGTCCCCTGGACGGAAACTAGACATAACATTTGAATCTTTATCTTCGTTCCCCATATTTACATTTGCATATTCACTTAAAGCTTTCGAGACGTCAACTTTGACCACTTGGCCAACCGGGGGTGGAGGAGGGGGATAAGAAGGGGGTGGACAACTGGCCCTGTCCTTTTTTGGCAATGGTAGTGTTTGAGCATATATGTCCGCAGGAGGCACAGAATGGTCATAAACATCTTCAATCGACTTCCATGCTTCGTTATAGTTCAAGCTATAATCTTCATTATCACATAAGCCAAGATAGTTATTGTAACCGTTAGTTGTGCAAGCCCATGAATGTCGATTACCTTGGAGATTATGTACATCTTCTTGACTTCGACTTCTTTTTTTATTTGTTTGGTTATTGGTAGGAACACTCACATTTTCTGCCTTTAAATTAGGAGTGCTAGAGAAATCCTTGTGAGCTTTCATTAGAACATCTGTCAGTTTTAAACGTGCTGCTTTTGAACGTTTCATTTCGGCAACACTCCCATACACTTTAGGTGGACGGCTACTAGTTCGTAGTCTGCTGTTTAAAGTGTAACTGCCATAATTACGTTTGGAGCCTTGTCTTGCAAAAAACTGTTCCAATTCTGTTGCTGAAACTCGCTGTGAGCTAGGCCGAGCCTTGATAGATGCCGTTTTGGTAAGTTGGGCAGTTATTGCTTTTTGCAAGGCGGTTTTGTTAGGAATGCTTTCAACTGAGCTACTTTTAGTGGACCTTCCTTCGGAGTCATAATCATTCGACTGACGATCAAGAGCTTCTGAAAGAACAAATACACATCGTTAATATTTTAATAAACAAATATTACATTAAAAATAGTTTATTGAAAAAAATAATTTCAATTTCCTAAGTTACTTTAATTTTGAGTTTTAATCGCTCAAGAAAAGCATTAAGTACTTATATATAGTATTGAACTTAAATAATTTAAATTAAAATGCATAACATATAGCTAATGCAATATTGAATTCGAAGCCTTTTAAAAATCTATAACGTATACAAAAAATGCAGTATATTTTAAATGAATCTATATTCAAGCTTTTTAATGCAAATTTCCTTCTTTCATAATTTTTTTAATAGAAAACCAGGTACCCAACTGCAATAAATGGGAATATTCCTCATTAACGTAATTTTTGGGTATAAGTATTATTTTCTTTCCCAAAATATTATAAGTTATCTTTGAATATTTTCAAAAGTCTTTACAGATGGGATAATTTTGTAAAAGTACAAACCTATTTCCGCTAAACCCGCTACCATTGATCTTGCTCTTACTCTTCCAACCGAAAGTGTAGTCTTTGGATCTCGCTTGGGCGGAGCAGGAGCTATAATTAAAAATACAGGAGTTTAAACACAGGAAGGAATCTCCACATTATTTCTCTGCCAAAGATTTTAAAATTCGCTAACATATTTAATTACTAGTAAAACATTAGCAGCTGTATTGCATGCCTATCTCGTTACTTAAGAAAATATTGGTTACAATTGAAGAGGTTAATGGAAGAACGTGCTAAGTGCTAAAAAAAAGTGAAAACGGGAGAAAATGAGCCTTACAGTTTTTCGTTTGCACTTAGATATGTAAAAAACGGCACTTACAAAAAGTAAAAAGTGTTCTTAACTTAAAGTCTATGAAATGGGGGAATCTTGTTATCCTTGAAGGAGGGAATAACAGGTTCATTAAAACAAAAATCTCATTTTTTTTTCAAAAATATCACTTAGCACGTTCTTCCACTAACAGCTCTTCAATTGTTCACATACCTTTTTTATCAATGAGTTTACGAGGAAGCGTTGCACACTGTCGGTAAGGCAAGGAAACAGTTTCAGTTGTTGACACTACTTCAGTTGGTGGTGTATTTAAGGTAATTACTGTCATGGCCACCAAGTTTCCAGATTGTTGAATAATGGAAACAACATGTTCGTGAGATGCTTGGGAAACATCTTGTCCATTTATCTAAAGATAAATATTTGTTATTTAAAAATTCTCGTTATATTATATGACCACATTAAAAAATACACCAAATCCAAAAAATTCGGGGAAACTGGGAACACATGACGCTATTTGTAGTTTTGCGCTTGTAAGGTAGGCCGGGGGAATCGCGCCAACTTAAGGGAAATGGAATTTTCATGCAGAGTTGTGTTAGAAAAGTTGTTAATTGTAACAAACATAGCATATTACATTTCTTAACCTATCTTGTACTGATTTTTTAAAATTTAAATCTATAATAAACTAAATAAAATTGTTTTTTTTAAAAGCTTGCAGAGTGGCGGTATTACCCCGGTACCTGGGGTAATGCCGCCACACCATCAAAACACAGCAATCTATGAATAATGGAAAAGGATGTAATAAAGCGCAACATATAGCACTAAAATAGGTTTAATTAAACGAAGAAATTAATTAAGAAGTTTAACAAAAATCACACGCGTATAGTAAATGGCTATTACTTGCCTCTGCCCTAGTCTTACTATTCTTAAGAAAGTAACACGTGTAATAAATGACTATTAGTTAGTCTATGCCATACTATTCTTTAAATAAAAATTGTGTTGGCCTAGTAAATGGCTATTAAGTCTCTGTAGTTCTAATCTGAGCAAAAAATCTGAAAGAAAAGGATGGCGGTATAACCCCGGAGTGATTGTGGCGGTATAACCCCGGTAAGACAAAATGGCGTAGGCGGCTTGTTTAGGGGAAGATAGATAGCCTAGCGTCCAAACTAACAACGTGATAACATCATATCCAAATTATTGCTCTTTTCAATGATATGTAACTTATTTATCTAACTTAGGAATAACAGTCACTTATTTCTGAGTTTCAGAAGACTCAAAATTAGATGAAACTCACTAAAAACGTATTTTTTATAACGTTACACCAACACACACGTAAAGTCTTGTTTAAATACGAAACTGGGGGTCCTTTTATTTTGCAGAGAAAACACAGGTGGTTGAAGTACCGCTTCTATTTTATCAATATCAACTTAGGATATATTATCCATTTCAGACCATTCAAAACATTTTCCATAGCTTTTTTTGCAAACTGAATTGTAAGCTCGTTAAAAATTTTCCCTTATACCTTTCCAACAAACATTCTTATATTCCGTTTTTTCCATACTTGGTAAGAGACCAATCATTTACTTTTGAGACTCCCGTGATTTTTTTTTAAAAATTACCTGGTCTACTTCTGTCTATTTTTGTGTTATTTACTTAGTTACGTATCCCTAATTGACTTGGGTTAAGTATCCCTAGTTGCACTTTTTTGCTTAACCCCAAACAAAGTCATTTGCAAATAAATATATTAACACTATTATACACGTAATTGTAGCTAAAAGCATGGGCAAAACAAGTAACCAATTGAGAAAATCTTTCCTTTACATTAATTTTTCCTTAAACATTCATACATATTTTTAAAAATTTTAAACACGGGCAGCATATGTTTTTAAAGTGACATACTTCTAATAAATAGTCTCCTCTTTTTAGTCCAGCTAAATCAGCAACCCCACCTTTATTTACATCTTCCAAATACTGACTAGGCCAAGAAACATTTAACTGTCTTTCCATCAAAGGACTCGAGGCTAAAAAGACAATAAATATTTTTAATGAAATTATTAACAATTAAAAAAATAATGAAAACGAAATGTCGACAATAATGCTATTTACCTTTGGCACCACGCAAAACAAACCCAAAGCCTTTCTTGCCCTTATGAAGAATGACAGTACGAGGTTCTCCAAATCTATAAAATTCAAAAGTTTTAATAAAGGTAAAAAAATTTAAGGGGTCATAAAACAAAATAAATTTTAAATTAAAAGTAATGCCAATGATTAGTAACTCTATATTTTAATAGTATATGCTAGCAAAAAAAAAGATTTCATTAAATGCTAATTTCCTTGAAAAGAGTGTTTCACAAAGCTCTCCACAACAAACAAAATTATACGCTTTTGCAGTATAAATATTAATTATCAATTAAAGATTGTTATATATAGCAATCTTTAATTGATATTAAATCTTTAGTATAAATATTTAAATGATAATATAAACAATATTTATATTAATATAAACAAGAAACAACCATTCTGTTAAGCAAGTGGCATTCATTGCAATTTCTTTTCTAGTTCAATGTTGCTTGTTTAAAAACGATTTTGTTTGCATATCTATCTAAGGATGAGACCTTTGTTTTCCATTAATTTAAATATCCTTCAATCCAACGTTTAGTGAAATCATATCACAAACACATTGCGAAGCATTTATGGTTCACTCCTCAGAAAACGTGCAATTGGAGGCGAAAAATCTCGAAAAAAAATATTGATCCAAGTTTTTGAAACTTTGGATTTGAGTTACTCTTACATACTACATTAGAAATAGAGCATCGGTCCAGATCATATAATTAATATTAATTATTCTGATAGTAAGTCTTAATTTAATGTTTCATTTAGAAAAGTTTTAACCCCCAAAATTAACATAAAAATATTTTATTGATGTGTTACACTTTAACAAAATTTCAGCTTTACTTTTTATATTAGTTCACAGCAAAATATAGTGTTGCTATATTGATTTCACTTATATTTAATCAATTTAATCTTATATAATTAAAACGTCATGTCCGTGGATACATAAATCATGTCCGTGGGCCAAAAACCATAGACATGATGGTACACGGACATGATGAAATTGTAAATAAGTGCTCACAGACAGAAGAGTTTTGGGCTTAAGAGAACGAAACATGCAAACTAAGCTTATATAACTTATTTCTTTCGACAAATAACAAATTATACAAGTTCAAATCATTGGGTTTACCTTTTATATCTTGACCACAGAAATTAGCCTTTTTTTTTAACCATTAACTTCAAATTACTTTTTATCTACAGTGGTATTCAAACTATCGATTTGATACAACGTTTTGCGTGTATTATTGAATACTAATAAGACTGAAACAGAGTACTGTTGTCATTTCTAGATTTTTATACATGCTAAATAATACGTTGTCCTCGGACATGACGAAAATCTATGGGACATTTTCATAGAATTTATGTATTTATAATCTCTTTAATGATTATTTTTTGTATTTTGTACGCTCGCGTAAAGCCGCGTAATTTAATTGAAAAAAATATTTATTACAAAAAATTGGGGTTTAATTTGGATTAACTAACCAAAACAGTCCATAGACATGACGGTGAGACAGTCCACGGACATGATTTGTCATAGTCTGTGGACACAAATTTTTATACAAAATATTGTATTCTTTTTATATTATTCTTTATATATTCTTTTTATTCAGTCAACGTTAGTAGGTAGATAAAACATTCATTTTCTTAAATTAATTCAATTGGAAGCATAACCTTTCTTCATGTGAAAGATATCTTGCGGGGACATGGTTTTGTACATTTTGTGAGGAATGACCCTTATAATGAATTTTCTAAATGATCGTATTCACCACGTTTATTCAATCGATATGAAAATAAATAACTCCATAAATACAATTTTTGTGAAATCGGGAAAAAGTTTCAAAATTTAGAATATTTTCAGACAATTTTTAATGAAATACTCTTCACTACTTTAGTTACTTTAGATGAGTTATTTATGTATGATTTATAAAGTCAGGTTTGTAAGTATTAACGCTGTTCTAATTCAACACAGTTTCCTACTAAATTTTAAATTAATAAATAAATCAATTAATAAATAATCGTCAAATATTAACAAAATACCGAGGAAAATAATTTTCATCTTCTCTGCAACTATACTTTCGTCCATTGTTGGAGTAATTTCCTTTTCAAAAAACCTATTTAATTGTTAGTACACTGCTCAAAACAATTAGGGGAGCGCATGGTTAAACTATTCACCCCCAATGATTCCATTTGGAATCATCAGCTTACGATTTTTTTCTGACTAAGTTAAGCTCGCAAGTTAGATGAAAGAATCATGTCTTTTGAAGAGTTAAATGTTTGTTTTAAATAAATGAAAATATGAAAAACATGGTAAAATAAAATTGACTATGAAACAATTATATTAAATAATAATTAATATAAATAACCTTAAATTCTTCATGCTTGCATTTTTAGATGTTTAAAAATTGATTGTAACTTTTTCTTAACAATTAAAGTTTTGAAAAAGTTATTGTTATAACTTATTCAAAAGTTATGATTCCAATTTTTCCCCCTTAAATTTTAATTTTTTTAACTAAGATTTTTTCCCTTGGTTTTTACCATTCCATTCTGGATGCATAATGAATCTATTTGAAAAATTTTAGATTTGTAGAATAGAAAAAAGCTGGGACTGAAAGGGTAACAAAAACACGCAAAGTTCTTCAAAAACACGCACTCCCCTAATTCTTTTGAGCAGTGTAATTTAATAAACTTACGTTTTCCACCTTCTAGGAACTGTACTAATTCGTTTGGCACATCTTTCTCTTCTTCCTTCAACCCTTAGATACCCAACATTTTCTGGACGAGGACCTATTTCTTGCATGCAGGATATAGGACAGTATCCAACCTGACCGTTATTTGTTTTACCTAATATGAGACCATCTTCAGCTTCGTTAATAACTGCAATAAATAAGCAAAACATAAATGCTTAATACAATTAAAAGTTTGTTATAAATAAGTACAAATACAGTTTCAAATACTTAGTGTTACGTTTAATTTTAAAGTTATTGTGGCAAATGAAATTTTTTAAGTTACCTTTAGTTTATTAAAATAACTGTATCACACACAATCAAGTGTAATTAGAATTTAATGATTCATTATCATAAATTTATATTTGTATCTTAAAATGTATTATAACATGATATATAAATAAGGTTTATTAGAAAGATGATTAAAGTGTTATAGATAAATTTACACAATAATGATATTTGAAGAGTACAGGAGCAAAACAACTTCATTACATAGGATTCTTCCCGTATCCTGGTGTGCTTGGCGAACATTGGTGACAGGAAACCGGTTTTTCTCTCGGTTCTTCATTCGCGGTACAAACGCGTGACTCGTGTCCACTGATCTCTGGCGTGAATCAGGGTTGCCGCGGAAGAAAAACAAAGTGAGTAACCGGTTTCCTGACACCTGTTTAGGCGATGACTCTCTATTGTTGCCAAAGAATCCTAATGCAGACATATTCCTATGCACTGAAGTTGTTTTTCCCTGTTCTCTTCATTTCACATAGTACAGAAATTTTAAAAGACATACTTTCCACTACATCTCCATTATACAACTGTAAATGTCCCGGCACTGGTGAATTATAATCTGTGACACAAATGCATCTGCTTCCTGGTAAGAAAGCGTCAAAATACTGACCAGACTCGTAACTGGCAGCACTGTTGCTGGTACAAACTCCGGATGAATCGCTTGTTGCACTTTTTTCTAATTAAATGAAAAAGAAATCAAACATAAAACACGGAGAAAGTTCATCTTTACCAGAATTTCCAGTTGGAAAAGATTTAAATATAACTTTTTTTTAATATAAAAATGACTTGTCTTGTTATGGATATTGCATAACTAATTAGTTACAGGCATATTTGCACAAAATCGACTAAATTAAATTTTTTACGAATCTAAACTTGTCCTACAAATATTAGAAATCCCCAAAACCCCACTAGAAATAGAGTTTTTATTGGTTTTTAGCATATTATAACTTGCAAAGCAACCGATATATTCAAATTATATATCAAGTAAAATAAAGAGAAGAAAACTTAAAAACAATTTGTGTCTAAAATTGTTTGAACGTTGTATAGTTTCCATGGAAAAGAGTATTAAAAAATCGTGAAGGAAAAAAATGTAATTTTCCCTTAAAGTGGTATTTTCTTAACTCATTTCACCGACATCTTATCTCCTACAACTGGTGTTGCAGGAGACAGCATCATCAACTGTCATATGGACAAGATGGGACTTCTACCAGTTGATAGAATTGTAGGTGCTGATTTTGAAACTTTCAAATTCGATTGTTAATAATGTTTCTAAATAGTTACGGCTTTCATATCTGTTAAAAAAATTGTAAAGTATTTGGAACAACGTCGCTAATTATCTGGCGTAGAAAAAAAAACTGGAAAGCTCCTCTGCAAAAATTCTGAAACCGAGTCTAAGAGGGTTATTTTTAATACTTAAATATAAATAAATTACATAGAAATCCCCCCGTTTTATTAGCATGTTAAATAATGTTTATTTGTATGAAACAAACAATTATAGTAATAGCGTTTTTTCTCTTTTCCAAAAATTATTGATTTCTCGGATATATTACCATTCTTTTTGCGTAAAACGCAGTGGGGCAATTTACAAAATTATCATCTTAATATGATAAAATTTTATCAAAACAATATTTTAATACTTAAATAAGTTTTCTTCTTTTAGATGCCATGTAAAAAACGAGACCAGCAGTAAAGTGTTAAAAAGATGGCAACCGAAACTTGTCAAAAGGTAAGAATTTTATACAACACACAATTTTAAAAAGTTTTATACTTTGAAAAAGAATAAAAAAAAGTTATTTATCTTTCACTTGGTAAATTATTTTAATATTCACACCAGTTTTGTTTTTTATATTAATAACGAAATAGAAAAAAAGTGTAGATATCACAAAACCAATAACTAAACAACTTTGGAAAGCTGCATAAACGTTTTCTATAAAAGGAATTGTCAGTCCCATAGGAATAATACATAAGTTTTAGAATCGCAACTTCCGCACAGAAGTATTGCTTTGCCATGTTAGCTCTTTTTTCCCAGGTATGGGAATGAACTTAACATCGAAATGAAATTAATTTGAAACGAAAATGTTACCTAGTTATTTAATTATCAATTGATAAAGTTTTAAAAGTAGTGCCGCCATCTGCTGTATATATTTGGCATTTCAAAACTTCAAAAATATGTAATTAAATAACTAGATATTTTCGTTTCAAATTTGTTTCATTTCGATGTTGTGTTGATTCTCCTACCTAAGGAAAAAGGGCTAACATTGCAAAGCAATACTTCTGCGGAAGTTGTGATTCCAAAACTAATGTATTAGCGCTATGGGACCATAGAGGTAGGAAGGAGAATAGATAGGTCCTTGTATATGCGCAGTAGCGCACAAATGAAGCAGGCTAGAGCGGTGCGTCTTGGGATACCTCGGTGTCAGTATGTTATGCGCAGTAGCTCGATAAACCTGACAGCCCAGCTTCAAATCATCTGAATTGGAGGGGTCCTCTACAGAGCGGTGCATCTTGGGAGTATGGTATGCGCAGTAGCTCGAAAAACCTGACAGCCCTGCTTCAACTTCTCTCAACTGGTGGACCTCTCTACACCTCATTTCTACCTCTATGTATGGGACTGACACTTGACAGTCCCTCTTAACACCCGAATGCTGAGATATCTTACCAGTGTGAATACTTCCTGAAGCAGTATCTTCGCTATCTTCGCAACTCGGTTGAGTGCAAGTCGAGGATGATCCTGTTGAAGTGTCAGAAATGCAAGAAACCGAGGAGAAGGGTGGCAGCGAGCAGTTAGAGGGGCAGGGTGAGGGTGGTTTCAGGTTCAAATCTAAACGAGGGTCACTGTGGGTGCGACTGAGGGTGGCCACTGGTGCAATGCTAGCCCTTCGTCTAGGATTATACCGAGGCATTTCTCGATATGGCACTGGAAAGAGAATAAAAATAATCTTTAACGACGGTCGGCAAGAAAATTTGCCACGCAAAAATAACCTAAACTATGTGGGCATGATGGTACACGGACATGATGAAATCGTAAATAAGTGCTTACAGACAGAAAAATTTTAGGTTCAAGAGAACGGAGCCTGCAAACTAAGCTTATACAATTATTTCTTTCTACCTAAACTGCTTAAGTTAACCTAAATAAACAAAATATTAGATAAATGATATGCATAGCCCTGAAACTGTTATGCAGGAGAAGTTAAGTTTTACGAAAAACGAATTTGAAAAACTCAAATCATACGCTTTCATAAGGGAATGAAGGTGGTAATGGTATTCACAAAGTCGTCGTGAATTTGTTAAGTAATTCGTAATAAATATAACATTTTGATATACTTTATTCTTGAGCATGTAACTCGTATCATACTCATTCGTAATATTTAGAGATTAAAGGTATTAATTTCAGTATGAGAAATAATTTCCGACCGAAATTATTAAGATATTTAAATTATAAATGGGTGTTTTGCAAAAGCTTTTGATGATCTTCTGCTTCAGTGTTTTGAAGTTGAATGAGATTTCAAACAGTTATTTAATGCTGTGTGTCGCCGTGTGCCTCTGGGCACTATTAGACAAAGGTACTTCTGTTGGCACAAAGCCAGAAACACACCATGGTAGAAACCAAACCTTTGCTTCGTGATAGTTACAGAAGCTATCCATAGATGGCACCACGAAACCATTCAGACTTATGTTTTGAAAGGAGGGAAATTCTTTCGACTAATGGCTAACTGTGACCGAATACAAGACTAAAAGATTTTACTATCACGGACTCTGCCTGTATTCGATGGGTATCGAACCCGGGACCATCTGATTCCAAGTTCGACGCTTACTGGTTAATCTAAAGGGACCAGAAATAATTAAATAATTGTATGCTAATTAAACTAGTTTTTATATAACACCATGGAAATACATAATTAAATGATAAAACGATTAGTATGACATAAATAGCTCTTATCAACATACCAACATCTTCAGGATTATGGTTTCGTATAAGTTCTTCCAGATTTAGATTTCCAGCAATAACAGCAACTTGGTAAGGATTTTGATTTGCAAAGTTGAGTGCGTCTTTATCTGCACCTCGAAATAAAAGGACTCTAGTACAACTTTCTTGGTCATTAACAGCACAAACATGGAGTGGCGTGTTTCCACTTGCGTTGCGTGCATTCATGTCAGCTCCGTAAAAAAGCAAATGTTCCAGGTGTTGGACCAAACCGTGCTTGCATGCCTAAAACAAAACATATAACATCACAAATTGCAAGGATTATAAAACTAGTAAAAAAACTAAACGAAATTTCCAGCATGTATCTCACTAAAACTTAAGATGGATTTTCTTTATGATCTTTATAAGCAGTTAAAAATGACACATGAAAAGCAAATCGAAAAGAAAAGTCGTCCTTAAAACAATTATAAGGAGCCTATAGTTTCAATATTTTCCTATTCCGTAATTATTTGCTTTATACTTAAATGTTTTTTAAAAAACGTTTTACACATGTACGTTTCTTCTAAAGATCTTAAAACGCTATATAAAAATTTTAGTAGATCTATGTGAGGATTTTTTTTTATCTTCAAGGCTATGGTCGTAAATATATTATCCGAAAGTTTTTGGTTATAGATGCATAATTTCGAGATTTCTTCAATTTGTTTTGTGCCCATGTATTTCATAAACGTTCAAATACATTTTTACCTATTTGAAAAGCACAAAAATTGATGTGAACTTCTTAATGGTCTATTTCTATTCAGCGGTAGCAGTAAAGAACGATTTTAAGGACTGTTAGAAGTGATTTAAGAGCTCTCATATTTTATGAAAATACATGGCTGGAAAATAAATGCATTTTCTTACCTGGTGTACT
The DNA here is from genome assembly GCA_019343175.1 of Oedothorax gibbosus. Classification (NCBI taxonomy): domain Eukaryota; kingdom Metazoa; phylum Arthropoda; class Arachnida; order Araneae; family Linyphiidae; genus Oedothorax; species Oedothorax gibbosus. The sequence continues at coordinate 125,484 of JAFNEN010000019.1, read as the reverse complement.
TCTTGCCATCCTTGAGGATCACAAGTCCCAATCATGGCATGGTCGTGCAAGAGAGTCTCTGTCAATTGATGATCACTTGCATGCAGCAAAGTGTAATATAAAGGGGTCAATCCTTTACTGTCCTTGTAATTAGGAGAAGCCCCAAGATCCAGGAGTGTCTAGAAGCGGAAAATTAATATCATTAGTTTTTTTGCTTATTATTACTGTTAAGGGGAGTCGGATGGTTCTATATCTCCCATGTTAATTTTACTAAATTTAGGTAAATTTTTCTCAGGAACTATATGAGAAATCATTGATTTTTTTATAGTTTGTTCCTTACATGTAGATCTTTGATTTAAACTGAGGATATTTCACAGTATAAAGAAATACTTTTAAGTGATTTTTTAAAATATGTATTAAAAACGCAAAAAAATCCAATTTAAAGTTATATAATTTTTTTCGAGCTGAGATTTATTTAAAATTCCTCAGTTTAAATCAAAGAACTATTAACGGGGAAGAAATTATAAAACAAAACATGTTGATATTTTTTATAGTACCTGAGAAAAATGTTCCTAACTATTCAAAAACCTTATATTTCAGGAAACGCAAAAGAATTGTAAGGTATAGATAAGAACTGATATACAGAGTTTCTGAAAAAGGCTTATAAAAAGAAATCCACAAAACAGAAATCGATAATCTCGGTCTTAAATTAAAGCTATAGATATACAGATTAAAAATAAAAGAAAAACAGAAAATTAACATTTTTGACCCAAACACCCATCCGCCTCCCCTTAAACTTTTGGTTCAAGATTGCACCGGAATCCTGGAACTTTCTAGCTGCCACCACTATTTGGAGTGGTTATTTATCAATTTTGTGGTAGAACCATAACTTTGATACACCGCAAATCAGTACGTCTACGATGCAAGTAGTGGTGACAGCTAGAAAGTTCCAGGATTCCGGTGCAATTTTGAACCAAAATTTTCAACTGTGTAGAATGTAGAGTATATGAAAAATGAAATACAATTTGTGAACTACAGTTAAATGCTAGTTGTTCCAATAAGGTATGCATGGTCCATTTCTCTAAAAAAAATTATGAATTAACATTTTACAAAAAAAAATCCGTTAGGGAAATAAATTAAATATGAAGACACTGTAAACTTTAATTCAGTTTGCCATTACATTTTTATTCTAACAATTTCAATAAAAAAAACTTTACTCATTCAAAACATTGAGCTTTAATGATAATTTATTTATAAATTAACTAATGATAATTTATTTATAAATTAACTAATGATAATTTATTTATAAATTAACTAATGATAATTTATATATAAATTAACTAATAATAATTTATTTATAAATCAACTAATGATAATTTATTTATAAATCAACTAATGATAATTTATATATAAATCAACTAATGATAATTTATTTATAAATCAACTAATGATAATTTATTTATAAATCAACTAATGATAATTTATTTATAAATTAAGTAATGATAATTTATTTATAAATTATCATTAGTGAGCTAATGAAGGTAGCTAAGATATCTTTAATAAAAACACCTAAGATCTACCTTCAATGCTTCTAAGTTATTCCTCTCAACTGCTTTATGTAGAGCCGTGAGTCCATCTTTGGTTCGAAAATCCAGTAATGCCCCACCATTTATTAAAGACATGATCACTTTCGCTGGTTGCTTCAAAGTGGTGGCGAACGTTAATGGTGTTTCTAAAAAAATATCAATCATTAAAACAAGTATAATCAATCATAAACAATAATAATAATCATTAACAATAATAGTAATCATTAACAACAACAATAGTAATCATTAACAAGTTTTCAATCTAATTAAATCCAAGGATCGGAACACTACAGAGATTTGAAGACTATCATTTCTTTAGTCCCTGTAACCAGGACGAACTAGACAAGCCGAACCAAGGATCTATTTTTTAAGATGCGCAATAATAAATCGTATTATTATTTTGGCGTTTAATTATTAAAATTTCTGACGGTGTAGGCATAAAAAAAGTATAAACGGTATGATGCCAACCCGCCATCATAATGAATGATTACTCAAAAGCTAGTTTTTCTTAGATTTATATAATATTTTGGATGTTATTAGAGCGCTAAACAACTAGTTTAAAACCTTCAAAAAATCTAATCAATTTTGTATGCACAAAATTAAGTGGGATAGTCTAACGTTATGTGCAGAAACGTGAACTGTAATGAATATGATGTCTGATTCATAAACCATCTATAAATGTTTTACATTTCATATTACGCTTTTTCCATTGCATTATATTATTTATTATTTATTATACTCTTTATTTTATGTAGCTTTAAAACAAATTGATGTAATTCTTCTTTACCGCATACTCAAGTCCATAGTTCTGAATACATAACTTGAGGGAATACATAGTTTTAAAAAGATTTGGTTGCTCCAAGGTATATATTTAAGTTTCATTTGTGTTTTAAGACGGAGCTCTTTGTAATTCTATTACGTTTAAGAGGGACTGTCAGTCCCATAGAGGCAATGCATTAGTATTTAAATCACAAGTTTTGCAAAAGAATTGCTTTGCCATGTTATCCCATTTTCTTAAGATATGGGAATCGTCATAACATCAATTTAAAACAAAATTGAAAAGAAAATAGCATCCGGTTATTTGATTATTAATTGGTAACATTTTAAAATAGTGTCGCCATCTGCTGTATATTTTTGGTATTTTAAAATTTCAAAAATATATAATTAAATAACTGGATAACATTTTCGTTTCAAATTTGTTTCAGTTCGATGTTATTTTGATTCCCATACCTAAAGAAAAAGGGCTAACATGGCAACGCAATACTTCTGCGGAAGTTGTGATTCCAAAACCAATGCATTAGCTCTATGGGGACTGACAATCCCTCTTAATATCATGAAGTTAATTTGATTCCGTTTTTGGGAATTGTATGCTTAGCTTACCTCCCGATTCTGGACAGTGGAAGTTTGGATCCATGCCTCTGGCGCACATCTTTGTGATCTTTTCTACTTGCCCATTGTTCACGTGCTCCATCATCCTCCGGAGGTTGGCCTGATTAGAACAGAGAAAGGAAATTAGAGAAAGATTCGACTCGTCATTTTAATACAATTTATAAAAAAAGACCTGCTAACTATGGCTTTAGTGTGACGTTCAACCTGCCGATTCTCCGGATATAACTGGGTAATAACCATTTTTCGGATTCTGGGCGCCGAAATAGCCTTACCAGAATTCTTTCAATAACAAACCTTTCGACTATGAAATCAACATTTATTTTCGCAAATCACATTTGATTTTCGTGGTTTTAGTTTGAAAAAACAATAAAAAAATATAATGGAAATTATTTGCACAAATTCTAGAGTTAGATAGTTGAATAACAAACTAAACTGAGGGGCAGGGGGAATGCGAAATGCAATACGTCTGGTCACCTTACTCCAAGAGAGTTTTATGTTTCCCCCCTTCGAAAATCCAGCAAGTGGTACAGATGACACGGACATTCAGAAAGTACACTGCTCAAAACAATTAGGGGAGCGCTTGGTTTAAACCCTTTCACCCCCCAATGATTCCATTTGGAATCATCAGCTTGCGACTTTTTCTCAGAAATTTAAGATCGCACTTATGTACCGTTAGATGGAAGAATCATGTCTTTTGAAGAATTATATAATGTTTGTTTTAATTAAATGAAAATACGAAAAAAAAATGGTAAAATAAAATTCACTCCTAAAACAATTTTCTTAAATAAATTGATCCTAAATTCTTCACGCTTGCATTCTTAGATGTTTAAAAATTGATTTTAACTTTTTTTAACAAATAAAGTTTTGAAAAAATATTGTTATAAATTATCCAAAAGTTATGATTACAATGTTTCTCCTCTTAAATTTTTGTTAAAAAAATTAATTTTTTCCCTGTTTTTTACCATTTCATTCTGGATGCATAATGAATCTCTTTCACAAATTTTAGATTTTCAGAATAAAAAATAAAAAGTTGGAACTGAAAGGGTAAACAAAAGTACCCAAAGTGCTCCCCTAATTGTTTTGAGCAGTGTAGTCAAAAATCCGGCATTGCCGGGTAAAATTTGGGGAATTCTGACAAAAGAGAATTTAATGATGACAAGCGTTCGGACAGTTTAAAGACGACATTGCGAGGGGGCAAACGATAGAAAAGCTGGCTTCCGTTAAAAAGGAAATTGAATCGTGCTCCGTTTAAACCTGTCTGGTGGTAATAAAAATTATAACCCTTTAAGACCGGCCGTGAGATGGCGCTGATTTAAGTTTATGAGGCTAAATTTTAAGAGTTTGATCGAAAAGTTGCTTTAAACAGCATCAATGCTAGCGTCTCCTTAAGAACCACGTCATTTTTTATACAAATAACGACTGGTACAAGTCAGCTGCTTCGGTATCGATATTTTTGAAAAGCTTGAACATTCTCTTTTATACTCGCACGATCGCGATAGCTCGGTCTTCAAGGGTTAATTTACAAATTCAGAAATCCTTAAAATTATAAACCTTTAGAGTTGTATAAATATAATACATCCATCTCAATCTCAGCAATCGAGTGTTTATTCATAAGGAAATCTTTAACAAACGAATTCAGCAAAAAAAAAAACTAACAACGTGCATTAGTGTAAAATGATGTTCCTAATGAAAAATGTTCCAAGTAAGCTCGGTTAAGTAATAACTGTGTAGAGACAACTGCCGCCCCTGATTATGATCCTGCCGTTCTGTAAATATATTTACTAATTTTCCATCTTCACGCAACACTTAACGTTAGAAAATATGAGCTATATCTACTAGTTTGTTTAACCTAATGTTAATGAAGAGAAATTTGTTAGCTAAGCAGAAAACCAACAACACTTACCAGAGACCATTGCTGATAGTCATTGCATTGTATAATTTAATTTTTAATAATAGTATTTACAGTGAATTTAACTTATCATTTTAAAAAGTTATTATTTTTTTTAAAAATAACTTGTTTAATTTTTACAGAATGATAGGGAAACATTATCAACGAACAATTATCTAAATTATCATCAGTACTATTAATTATCAAAGTCCATATACTATCCATACCTTAAAATATTAAACGCCCTCTTTTATATAAAGAGAAATACTCACCCGGGTAATTTTTGTTTTTAAATTTCTAAGAAAGTTGTCATTTTGAAACTGTTTAATTCTTAAACTCATAGAAGACAGATTTCAGCCGGCATACGTCATTTTTAAGGGTGTTGGGTTTCCGAGTTACTTACGAAGGTCGAACCACTATCCGAATTCTAGTTTATTTCTAAGTTTTTTTTTTTTTTGTGGCCGTGTCTAGTGTTTGAAGGGTTAGAGATGAGACTAATTTTCTTGTAACTTTAAATTCAAATAAAAAAGATGAAGCTGTCAAAGGGGAAAGCAATGCACCAATTAGCTAGTTGAGTAGATGTTATATACTTATTAAGGAAGGGATGGTGGGGAAATGTAAGGAAAAGTTGGCGTAAACATTGACTTAAACCATTAACATCAAGTTTTTCCAGCTTTCTGCTGCCTAATCTAATTGGTTTCTATCGAAACTCGGGTCAAGAGGTTTCTAATAGCATTTTCATTTCTTAAAGTGCACAGAAATGAGGTTTAAGAGGTTTTAATGACTAAGAATTGAGCATTTCGTTTACTTTTATGCATAGAGGCAAGGCCCGATGCATAATTTCACCCGATTCTAAAATTTAAAAAAAATATATAACTTATTCATCGATCAACCTATGACTACCCTTATGCTATTTCATATCTTAATCTTAGGAAAACCCCTCGATCAATTAAATGTACTTCATGGTCAAATGAGACAAACCCTATGATGAAACTTTTTTTTAGCTCTAACGTAATAGTCGTAATAACGTACAACTATGAAATTAACGAGCACCAATATTCTCTACACAGCAATTATTTGACGTCGATGGACGAAACCGGTTAGTCTTTTTTTGCATATTTAACTGATCCATTGTTTTTATCACCATTTTGAAGTGAATATTCTAAATAATTATTTCAAATCTGTAAACAAGTTGGTATCACCAGCTTCAGACACACAGTCGTCCTCCTGTTTAGCTGAGTACACTTTTTAAGTGCATTCGTTATTTTCGAATGCATAATGAAAAATCTCGTAAATAGTTTGTTAGTATAATATAAAAATTTAGTTATTAGAAAGAAAGTTTTAGAATTGCTTAGTTATTCGGATCTATGTGGAGTTACACAGTAATTAATATAATTATAAAGATTATTTTTAAAAAAAAATACGTTGCGACTTTCGCAGAGTACAAAATAATTGAAAACATTAATGAAAATGAAGTTTCGCCATAATTTAGTCACAGATAATTAACCCAAGCGACTATAAAAAAAACCCAATAATTTAATAAGAAATAATTTTAGAGGCAGAACGAGCTCTTCGAGACAGTTCCTTGACCAAACTGTGACCCAAAGGTCAAAATCTCGGTAATGTACTTTTTAATAACGATAATTAAATTACTTTACTTTGTGTCGAATTCAAAGGTTAAAAGATAACCATTAACCTACATTACAAACTATTTGGACCGAATTTAGCCTAATTAAATTTCGGTGGTTGATTTGATTTATAAGTAAAGTTTCTTTTTAACATATTTGTTACAATTAGCATGAAATTTTATTAGAATAAACACAACAACTTCCTTTTATAATAGCATAGTCTCCTTTTATATTGTTCAACTTGCGTTAAAAAAAATTAACAAAGGCTACAGTCCCTGGACAAATTATTAGACGAACTGCAAGATTTCATGTGTCAATCAATGATGAACAAAATACCTTTAGAAGGACATTTGTGTTCCTAAACTTAAGCTATTGAATAGAAAATACTATCTGCTATACTTAATACATATTCGACCTCTTTTTTAATATGGCATTCTTTGGTATGTTTTCATCATTACTAAAAAAAATACAGTGCGTCTAATAATTTGTCCAGGGACTGTATTTTTCAATATATAGAGGGTCATTTAATGCAAAGAGACATTTCTTGATTCGTACGGATGAACCGTAGTTAATAAAAAGCCTTTTCATTTTCTCGAGCAGCCTCCTAATAACTTGATAATAATACTAAGTCCTAAATTTTTTGTAATGTGATCTTGGTGTATTTTCTATTCGAGTGTGCTAAAATCGTATTTAATTTTTAGAAAATGCTTTATATAGGTGCCGTGTAATGGGGAACATATTTTAACGCCTTAAGGCCGAGGTAGGCCGGCATACGTCAATTTTAGGGGTGGGGGTAGTTCCGAGTGGCTTCCGAATGTGTTAAACCAACAAGAAAACGTTTTAGTTTAGTTTGAATTATCATCACACTAGAGCTATACGAGGGCTATTGGCGACGGGCGTCATAATTTAGAACCACAGTCAGGTGACTAGCCGACGTCTGAATAAGCACCCTACGTAACCGTTAAGTGCGACATCATGCGCAGCGTCGGGATTTTTGGAGCATATTTAACTTGCACTCCCTCTACATGGGGGTCGGAAATTTTTGGCTGCACGGGCCGTTTATAGGTCGGCAGTTATTTTGGCGATGCCCGGACCCGAACCTGGGACCATCCGCATGCAAGGGAACGCCCAACCTATTGGGCTCCCCAGCCCGCAAGAAAACGAAAATACACGGGTACATTTAAATTTTTCTGTTGTGGGTATGTCTGGCGCTAAAGGCTTAATATCCAACTTTCTATACTGTAAAACTGTGCTGGTTTTAACATTGCTCCATAAAACTGGTAAAAGCTTCATTCAAGTTTAATGGAGTAACGTTACATAAGAGAAGTTTACTCCTATTTTGCGGTTCAGTGCGTACTCAGGTGTCGGCTCGTCACTTGACTGTGGTTCCAAAATTAAGACACCCGTTGCCAATAGTCCTCGTGTAGCTCTAGTGCTACGATAGTTCAACCAACCTATTTTGCGGTGTAACGTTACTCCATACATTTATTGCAACGTTACTCCGTTAAACGGAGGCAGCACTTGCTGCCACTGATTTTACGGAGTAAACTTACTAGTTGTGTAACAGTGTATAATAACGGTTTTAAAGTGTATAACAACTGTTTTACTATGTATAACTGTTTTTTACAGTGTATAATAACTGTTTTTACAGTGTATACTAACTGGGATTGTTTCTGATTTCACATCAAATTATCGAGCTAATGATTGACATAGTTACAAATATTTGGAAAGCTTCAAAAGCTACAAAATATAAATAGAACAATAGTATATAACCTACTACTATCAGTTACAAAAAGAGATGCTGTTATTGTTAATTGTTTATTGAGGTTAGATCCATCCTGATCGTCGGACCACAGCGATAGTTTATTTGGATTTGTGTATTTGGATAATTTATTTGGATTACGAATGTGTTTTCCTTGTTCAAATTTATAAAAATGAAATGCTTTATTTAAATTCAAATGTGGGTCATTCGATGAAACTTTTTCCTAAAGGTATCATGGAATTGCATTGTTGAGTTTATACATTTTTAAAAGGTGGAATTTCGTGAAATGCCAAAAGAATTTCATTCATTGGCATTAAACTATAAACTATAAACAACATTAAACTATAAACAACCTTCCATTGAATATCTCGCATTATTTATTTTCAGTCATTTAAAAGTTTAACATTTCAACTTGAAAAAAAAGCGTTGTTTGTAGTAAACAATTCGCTGAAAATCCTTTTCATACATTTTGGCATACGAGCCTTCAACTTAGCTATCCAAGTTGTTTATGATCAACATTATTACTTTTAGTTGAAAAAAAATCTTGTATTATATTCCAATCTAAGAGAATGATGATATTCCGTGTCAACAGTTTATAATGTCTTTTTGTAGTCCTTTTAGCGCGGTTTCCTATTTAAAGCAAACGGGTTCCTTTATGACTAGTATAAAGCGTGTCCCCTACGGGAAAGGCTGATACATAAAGACAATCACCCAATTTCCTTCCATGTGATTATGTGAGGAAATGGGCAAAACGGCTGAATTAAGTCGGCGGCGCAATCGATTCTGTTTGGGGTATGTGTCGAGGAAAAGGCCTAGGAAATGGGACTCGTAAGATTGTAGAACGAATATGAATCGTAACGTATATGGGCAGTTCTACCATAATTTTTAATTTCAGGTATAAAAAATTTGTGAAATTTATTTTTTCAAAATCACTTTAAATATTTGTAAAATAGTTTATATGGGTTCTAGAATTGCAAAAAAAAGTTCAGCAGGCTCATTGAATTTTTTTTACAAAAAATTTAGGGATGGCAGGTTTTATAAAAAAGAACCGGTTTCAAAGAAACCGGTTTAAACTGGCCTTATGAAAATAACTAATTTTCAATGAAACCGAAGTCACGAACAAACCGATTAGTCTTAAAACAGGTTTCGATTTTCCATCCCTAGATCATTGTGACGGTTAGGAACGGAAGGTAAAGAACGGACGGTGATGAAATTCACGATGTTTTCCGGTCTTTGTGTTGAAGCTAACTATCCAGTTTAATAAAAATGGATTTTTTTACTCCTTATACTCCACTTTAACATATTTATAGAAAAAAAATTCCAATTATTAAGCAAAAATTAACCTTAACCATGGGGGATTGTAAGGGAAGTAATAAAGCCACGCAGCTCATTTTACTGGGGTTATTTACTTTTGGGCTTATTGGTGAAGTATAGCAAAAACATGCGGATACTAACTGAAATGTGAGTTTTCTGAAATACAGTTTTCATGATTGAAGAATCGCTGTAGCTCCATCCAGTGCCTCTCTTCACCACTTTAGTAATGAGGTCAGTGAATGTACCAAACCCAAGGGACAAAGTTAGGAGAAGAGAAATACACATTATAAATATTAAAAGCCAAAATTTTATGGAAGGAATTTGTTAAGATATAGTATTAGTTCAATTTAAAATCCAAATGAATATAATTTGTAGCTCAAAAATGTGTTAGTTTGAGCCCTAAACTAAAAAGTTAAAATTTGGGACATGGGAAGGTAAGGAACTTTCTGCATTGTTTTGTGTCCTAAATATTTTTTAGAGTTTCTTTGCTTTAAAATTCCGTTTTGCAATTATATAAGGACCAGTCTATTAGTATAATAGAAAAAATTGAAAAGAATTATTAATTTTTTTTAAAGTTATGTCCAAGGGACTTAAAATTAAAAGTTATGGTAGAATTACCCATATACCCGACCAGGGTTCGAAATTAAAGGTCGCTAGTCGCAAAATGCGACCAAATCCTACAATTTTGCGACTTCAACATAAATTTAGTCAAAGTTATCGCGACTAGTTGTTTTTTTTTAACTCTTTCAACTTTTTAAAGTGGTTTTCCAAAGATCTTGTCGAAAATAATCATCCTAAAATTACAAACCTTTAACGATCTTAAATTTGTCCACATTCTTTATATTGAGATCCTTAAATAGCATAACTCCGTCGTTAATTGAAATTAATAAAATTTAGTAACTCCAGCTCTCCTGAAATTGCGGAATTCCGGTGATTCTATACGCGCACAACAATCTCAAGAGTTTGCGCATAAATTACATGAAACTAACTTTTTTCTATAAATATTTTTCTCAAACATACTCCCATATAAAGTGCATTTGCTTCTCAATTTTTAAGCTAGTCGCACAAATTGCTCCTAGTTTTTTTTTAATTTCTAACACTGACCCGCGGAAATCCTTCTAGTGTATCTTTTATCCATTAACGACAAAAGGCAAGAAAATTTACCACCCGAAAATGAGCTTTCTGCTTTAGTTTGTCTAAATTAACGAAATATTCGACAAATGAAGACCATAGACCTGAACAATTTGTAGGATAAATTAAATTGCACTGAAAACGAATTTAAAAGAACTTAAAGTAGTCGTTTTTATTCTGAAATGAAGGTTTTAATGGTGTTCACAATCTCGTCGTTAATTGGTTAATATATAGGTCAATACATTTGAATAAAATACTTATCTAAAGACGCACGAAAACCATTATATTATGCATCGGAAGGTGATAATTAAGTAAAATAATCGTTTTGTTAATATCGAAATCAGAGCTACCGATAAAATTACGTTACGTGTTCTTTTAAACTAAATTCCATATAAATGCTCGATTAGACAATTTGTTCCAAAGCCGTTTTGCTTTTAGAAATGCTTAAAACTTAATTTAAAATATTATATAGGTTATTAAGGGCCTGTTAGATGCTGTCTACTCTAACAGCCAGGTTTGTTACAGTTACGTCGCTGCAACGTAATTTTTTGTCACTCTAGGTCACAGTCGCAATGTGACAAGTATGTGACATCACAGTGATATCGCGTTAGTCACCGTCACAATGTGACTGTATGCGATATCAAAAGGATGTCACTAGCGATCTTGCAGTGAATCATACGTGACTCGTATGTAATATCGCAGTGATGGACACAGTACATAGGAAGTAACTTAGAACATCTTTGGTCTTATCTTTCATAAGCTACAATAGTTCCATCTATGAAAATATTTGATATTCTATTTTACCAACAGTTTATCTTTACCATAGGTTTATAAAGGCGAGCTGATACTTTATTGATATCGCGTTAGTCACCAGTGATATCGCGTTAGTCACCGTCACAATGTGACTGGTATGCGATATCAAAAGGATGTCACTATGCGATCTTGCAGTGACATCATATCGTGACTCGTATGTAATATCGCAGTGATGGACACAGTACATAGGAAGTAACTTATGAACATCTTTGGTCTTATCTTTCATAAGCTACAATAGTTCCATCTATGAAAATATTTGATATTCTATTTTACCAACAGTTTTATCTTTACCATAGGTTTATAAAGGCGAGCTGATACTTTATTGATATCGCGTTAGTCACCAGTGATATCGCGTTAGTCACCGTCACAATGTGACTGGTATGCGATATCAAAAGGATGTCACTATGCGATCTTGCAGTGACATCATATCGTGACTCGTATGTGATATCGCAGTGATGGACACAGTACATAGGAAGTAACTTATGAACATCTTTGGTCTTATCTGTCATAAGCTACAATAGTTCCATCTATGAAAATATTTGATATTCTATTTTACCAACAGTTTTATCTTTACCATAGGTTTATAAAGGCGAGCTGATACTTTATTTCAAATAACTTACCCTCGTGTGGAGCTGTTTTATCTGCTTTTCCTCCACGTTCATCATTTTGTACACTCTTCTTTTGTACCTTAGCTAGTAAGAGAAATTTTGGTTAACATTATTCAGCGAAAACTTTTTACTGGTTATGAAAGTTGAGAGCAAAACACAAGTTTGCTATCCACTAAGATATCTCCCTACCTTGAAAACGGCCAATTTTGACCATTTTCACAATTTTGTTTTACTGTTTTAAAGAGAAGGCCTATTATTTATGTTTAAAAAACTGCAGGGATTTTTACTCTACGATAATTTTATCCAAATTTATGGCTATTTCATTAGTCTATTGTGTATATCTGAAAGCGTAACTTTAAACGTGTTTTCTGAAGAACGGTAATGTTCAACAACAATGTTCTTTTAAAACCTGATATCTTAAGAACTACTTGATATAATGTAATAAAATTTTTATAGCATGTTTATTATAAGTTCATGTGTGTTTTGAAATGAGATCTAAGTAAGATAGAACTGATAGAATTTATTTTATGGACTTTTTAATATTAAAATTTCCTTGATTTTTGAAAAATTTCTATAAACATGGCTTTGATACTATGTAATTCCTAAAATATTAGAAGTTTTGCTTAAATCTCATTTCAAAACATGTAAGAAGGTCTAATGAAAAACTCTGCCTAATATTTAAGGAACAAATGAATTATTTTTTGACTTGACGTTTTGCGTAAGGCTTATATTTAAGGCAAATTTCTTCAAAATTTCCATTTATTTAAGAAAAAATTTTTTTTTTTGGTCAATTATTCCATTTAATATTATTATTCATCATTATCACCCACTAAAAACATTAGTTAATTTTAAAGTATTAAAAAATTAGACCCCTCAAGGTAGGGAGCTACCTTGACAGTTGTTGTAGAAATAATTTGTTAAAAAAATTGTTTTTATCTTTTTTTCGTCGTATTTAAACCAGTTTCAGTAATTTCAAAATATTGAAGTTTCTCGACCTTTTTGCATTTTAACTTCCAAATAAATTTATACAAATATTTTTTTACAAAAAAAAGTGGCGTTGTGTTTTGTGAAAATATATTTGATACGCCAATGATTTGTGTGATATAAAAAGGAAAAGATATTCAGGTGCGTCATAAAACTAAAATTAGGCACGATTTTTATTTTCGTTTATGTTGTTACAAACCTTCGTAAGCATTTGAAGAAAACAATATTTTAATTGCATGCATAAGTACGACGTTTATGATATTTTAAATTTAAGCAATATTACAGTTAAGCCCTTACGCGAAAAGAAATATTAGGCTTTTAACATTTTTTTAAACATGTAATATAACATCGTTAATTTTAGATCAAAACAATCTTTTTATTTTTTAAGAAAGCTTTTTTGACATATTTAATTTTAAATTCAATAGTTAAGCAAAACTGAGTTCTAAAGGGAAACTTAACTATCACTTTTTGCTTTGTTACTTGGCATCTACACTGCTCAAAACAATTAGGGGAGCGCATGGTTTAAACCCTTTCACCCCCAATGATTCCGTTTGGAATCATCAGCTTGCGATTTTTTTTCTCACTAAGTTAAGCTCGCGCTTATTTATCGTTAGATGGAAGAATCATGTCTTTTGAAGAATTAAATAATGCTTGTTTTAATTAAATGGAAATATGAAAAACATGGTAAAATAAAATTCACTCCTAAACAATTTTATGAAATAAATTGACCCTAAATTCTTCATGCTTGCATTCTTAGATGTTTAAAAATTGATTTTTTTTAACAAATAAAGTTTTGAAAAAATTATTGTTATAATTTATTCAAAAGTTATGATTCCAATTTTTGTCCTCTTAAATCTTAGTTAAAAAATTAAGATTTTTCTGTTTTTTACCATTTCATTCTGGATGCATAATGAATTCACAAATTTTAGATTTTTAAAATAAAAATAAAAAGTTGGAACTGAAAGTGTTAGCAAAAGTACGCAAAGTGCTCCCCTAATTGTTTTGAGCAGTGTATTTATTATTTCCATAGAAATACTTCGAATACATTAAGCACTTACCTCCACATAACCAGCAGATGCCTGGAAAGGGTAATCGGCCAAAGGCCTTTGTTCGTCGAGAAATTTCCCCGCTTTGCCATTGATAGGCGGACAAAACACTCCGTAATTAAAGCTCTCCTTTAGTTCCTAAAGCAAAACTTACGATTATTGAGCTTGTCACAAACAATTGCTTCCAAATTAATAATTTTATATTAAGTATTTAGTACCTTGGGTAAGGAATCGATAATGTGTTGTTTAACGTCCCAAATAAATTCATCTCTATGAAACTGAAAGTTTTTCTGAAAATAAATTAAAATAAATATTAAAACATTAATCGGAAATATTAAGTCAATAACATGGTAATCCAACAGATTATTTTTAGTAGAAGTTTATATTACACCAACTTCAAAAGATTACGATTCTACAATCTACTAATTCAGAAATCCTCCTTAATTATACACGGATTTTTTAAATCGTCAGAAAATACCTCTATTTTTATTCAGGAATTAGATAATATATGTAGAGGATTGTATAATTCACTAATTCACATCACTGTTATAAGACATGCGATAACATAATTTAAATTTATTTCAATGATATAGTTTGAAATAAACATATGGTGAAAGGGACTATCAAACCGTATTTAAACTTGTCTTATGACATTACTAATGCAATAATTGCATTGAATTTTACATACTTTAACATAAAAGAATTTAAATGTTCAACCCTCCCCCCATAAATTAATTCTAAAACAAAATAAACCGCCTCAAAGAACTGGTTTTAAAACTGAAAAAAAACAAAGCCTGCAGCTGCATTATATCCCGAAAATTCCTATGGAATCTCGATTAACCGAAAGGGCTCCGGTCCCGTATCTTTCGGATAAGCGGGACTCTACTGTATGTGCATGAAATAATTCATACAAAACGAACATTTTCCTTATGAATTGATTTATTCTTGAACAAATAATGTTTCCAAAACAAATATTCGCCATAAAAACAAAATGCAGCACAAAATTCATTCTAGAAAAAAGTATCATGGGTGTCAAGCTACGTCTAAAAAAACTACCCCCTAAAAAATGTGTCCCCCTCTGCACATCTTAGTTTAACATAGGATTTGATTGTAAGTAACTGAAAGGAGGGTGTTGTTATGAGCTGACTCAAGTGTCCCTTTCCCTAAATGTGACATTTCCTTCGGATGCGGGGGGACCCGAGAGAGGGGCTTCCTGCCAATGCTATTTTTAGATGTCTCGTCTCAAGATGGGGCTTTTTGAAATAAAAAATCTCATCAAAATTAGGTGGAGACGAAAGAACGCGATCGAAAAGTCGCGAGACAAAACGTCGCAGATAATAGTGTCGAAATGTCGTGGATAGAAACCAAAATTTGGATTTCGGAATGAGCAAAATTAGGAATTAAAAAAATTAGGATTTATAGACGAAATAACGCAATTGTATGTTCATCGATAATAGTGTCGCTCTTCCGAAATGCCGTGGGTAGAAACCAAAATTAGGATTTACACAGATGAAATTACGCAATTGAAAAGTAGCGAAAAAAAAAGATGGGAAATACTGTTGTCGCTCTCCCGAAATGTCGTGGTTGGAAACCAAAATTAGGATTTAGAGATGAAATAGCGCAATTGAAAAGTCGCAAAATATCGCAGATAATAATGTCGCGTGCCATAATATCACGTGCCCATATTGTCACAGATCGAAATGGACGTGTAAAGTAAGGTTGGAGCAATAATGTCTAGATAAAATACAAATTTTTCATATCGATAAATGGACAACAGAAACGGTCTTTTATATAAAAAAAAGCTCCACCCTGTTCGTATTGCCCATTATCTTATCAAGAAATAGTTGAAAAGTGTTAATTTTTTTAGAACTTATATGCAAGAATTGAGTAATGGGTCAATCCATTACAAATCACCCAGACCTGTTGCTCAACATTTTTGATTTTCTTAATTTTTTTACCATATATTTCCTAATACTAGGTGAGTTCAAAGCCAAAGTAAAAATTTGTAAGTTGTTGTTGTAATGAATTAAAATAAAACTAATGATATTATTAGTTATATTTTAATTTATTACAACGTGAACTGTACAGCAATTATGAGACAGCGCGTGGAGTAAGTATTAGAGACTCATTCTAACTTTATTATTCAACAAAATACTCCAGAGTATGTCAATTAACATACTATTTGTTAAAATGATATTTTCGGTGAGGACTACTTATCGTCGATAAAGTTGAATCTTTGACAATCAAAGACTTTTCATTGCTTTTCGAGTCTTATAGCAAAGATTTTTATCACCCTAAACAGCATTCTTACCTATTAAATGTTAATTTGGTATTATGTTACTACTAATTTTAAGATGCGAGATTGATTTGAGTTTCTAGAAAGTATTAACATAATTATTGAAAAGATTACCCCAAGGGCTGAAGTCTAGACACAACCCAACCTTATAAAGAAAATGAGCAAATTTAAATGTGGTTTTAAAGGTAATTCTAGAGAAGAATTTATTTTTTATTATACGCGATATTATAATCAAGTAATATTTTAGCATCCGACAATTTTAACCCATTTTTAAAAAATATACATAATTGAACATTGCATAAACTTTTAAAATCGAAGTGAAAAGTTTATTTTACAATACCGTATTTATAACACTTAACACATTTGGTACTACATGATATATAGGTCTTTTTAAGTAAAAGAGAAAAATCAATGTTCCAAGTACTGTATTTTGCTCTTTATTTTAGAATTAATGGTTATGTTAAAATGGATCCTTAACTTTTTCGTTTCACTGTACAAGAATTAAATAATTTTAAAGAACATTTATAGAAAATTATTCTTAAATACTCTATTTGTCACTACATTTTACCTGCATGCTTTTCAAACTAAACATAACCACTACGGGCATTTTCAAAAAAAAAAAAAAAAATTAAAAGGGGTTGATATGAAATCAATATTTAATATTTTGTGTAGATCCCAAAAATGTTCAAAATGTTTTCATTCTATCAATTTTATTTAATGTACCTCAGTTTTAGAGTCCCTCCCACACTATTATATTTTAATTAATATAAACCTTACTTTTTTTCGAAAAAAAAATCTCATCATCTCTTACCCGAGTGTTCAAATTTAACTACATATAATTCATCGTTGTTTTCTTGTTATAATCGTGGTTTACTTTTGTCCAAATCCTGAATTTAATTTTAATATGAGAATACGAGAAAGTGTTCAAAAGAGGATATAAAAGTTTCATACGAGAACATGAGAATGTTCATACGATGATAAGAGAATGTTCATATGAGAATCGATTGATATAAAATAGGCTGTGTGTTTTTTAACTATTCGTGCGATTTGTTTTTTATTTTAAGAGGGACTGTCAGTCCCATAGATCTAATGCATTAGTTTTGAAATCACAACTTCCGCAGAAGTATTTCTTTGCCATGTTATCCCACTTTCACCAGATATGTGAATCATCATAACATCAATTTAAAACAAAATGGAAAAGAAAATAACATGCGGTCATTTATTTATTAATTGATAAAGTTTTAAAATAGTGTCGCCATCTGCTGTATATTTTTGGCATTTTAAAAATTTGTATAGTTATTTTATTATATATTTTTTTAATTTTTCGTTTCAATTTGTTTCATTTCGATGTTATGTTGATTCTCATACCTAAGGAAAAAGGGCTAAGCAATACATCTGCGGAAGTTGTCATTCCAAAACTAATGTATTAGCTCTATGGGGCTGACAATCCCTCATCCAAAGAAAATGTCAAAGAGGAAAATCTCATAGGGTGGTCTTACTTGTAAGAAAAGATCGGGAATGTACACTTTGAGGTTTACTAGATTCGCATCTTGGCTGAGGATGTCATCTGCGTCCATAGCAAGTGCCTTCATGACAGTGGGTTGCCTCCTAAAACAAACCAAAAAATAATTAATTAAAGCCCAATTTCTGAGTGCGTGAAACGCAATATTTGCAATAAAAGGTGAATTATTACGAAACATGATACAAAAGTTACCTTTTACGTGAAAAGATTAAGTTTAATTTCTCATCAGCGAAATGTCAATATCTGTAATCTTATTTTCATTTCACTAGTTTTATTTTTAAGTCAATTTTTTTTTTAGTAGAGGACAATTTATATTGTATTTTTGTTTTAAGATTGTTTTAAAAGTTTATTGTAATAGCTATGGGTGGAAAGTATAAGTCGTTTTGGACAATGAGGCTAAATGGTTTCATAATGTTCCAGCTAATAGCAGGTCCGTAACTTATAGGGGAAGCCTTCCCCGCCAATAATTTTACATTTGCATTTGGATATCAGTTTAATATAAACAGCTTAAACATTTTAAAGAGTAAACTAAATACTTCCTCGATATTACACAATCCCCCCCCCCCCTATAGTACATAATTTTACCTTTGTTAAATATTTTGTAGCTCATAAAGAGTTTAAAGAACGTTTATCGAATTAGCATCTTTGGGATTAAACATTAAGGTTTAGAAATTTTATATTGTATACGAATAACCGTTTTAAAGTAATCGTACGTTACACCCTCGTGCTTTATTTTCCTTTGGTTGCAATTTTTTTCATAGTGACTGGACATTAATCCATTTCCGGAAACAGTTACTATAGATAATTAAGATTTTACAAACAGTTATGTAACTAAGAAATTTCTAATACTTGAATGACAGCTATACAAACCCCAATCACCTTCCCACTTCTCTAAACCCTTGCTTCTATTGAATTCACTACTAATCCTTAAGTACACACTTGAAGATATTAACCAAATCAAAATGAAAGGCGTTGAGTCCATTATCAATGTAATTCCGGAAGCTTTCATTGACTGTTTATTAGAATTTTTTTTTGAGAATGTTGATTTCTCTGATGAGCTCTTAATCGCATTACCAGAGGCCGAAGGGGTTTTTCTATTAGTATGAGATGCAAAGAACTCTTTTTCTAGTGAACATTTATGCACTTTTTTCTATGTTGTTCGCTTTTTCTGTATTGAAAGATAGAAAGGCTCCCAGCCGAATCCCGAACTGCGACGAGATAGTTATTATTTGATGCATCCTTAAATTATTATTTGAGTTAGTATTTGACGTTTTTGATAAACGTTTAGAATGTAAAACAATAACCAGTAATCGGAATATTTCGGAGTTACCTAATGAAGTAATATAATTTTGTAGGGAGATGAGCATTATGAATTATTAAACAATGGAATGAGGCTAACAAATCTGACAAATGTACTCTGCTGTCTGCTCAAAAGAAAATGTCCCTTGATTGCTCGGTCTTTTTATACAGTATCGTATATGTATAATGTTTTACAAAATCGAGGATAGTCGATTATATTTCAGTATTATAATTAGTAAAATCATAGTTTAGTTCAATCATATTTTTATGGAATTGTTTTCGGCTCATTTCATCTCTATAGTTCTTTTATTTCCAACACTTTTCGTCATAAAGTGTCCTTTTATTTTAAGTGTGTTCCCATCAAATATCAGTTCTAATACAAAATGTTTGGCTGGTTCAGCCATTTGAAACTTCAGTTTCACTCACTCGATATATTGTGCTAAGACATAAGAGATAAATATATAACTAACACAAGTAAGAGACATTGCTAAGCTCTACACATTAACTAAGGACCAGAAGGATGCCCGGGATCTTGTGTATCTATATATTTCAAATGGAAAGTTTTTGTGGAGTTATAGTTGCATTCCACTGGATGAAAACGAATACAGGAGTTTAATTCAACGTTTAGTTTATATCTATATTTTATATGGCACTTTTCAGTAAAGTCCAAATGAAATCTAATTCAAGAAACAAAAAACTAATTCATTCAGACTTCAACTAGAATAGCTTTCATTT
The DNA here is from genome assembly GCA_019343175.1 of Oedothorax gibbosus. Taxonomy (NCBI): domain Eukaryota; kingdom Metazoa; phylum Arthropoda; class Arachnida; order Araneae; family Linyphiidae; genus Oedothorax; species Oedothorax gibbosus. Next base: position 105,504 of record JAFNEN010000019.1, on the reverse strand, counting down.
TTTAAAGACAAATTTCACATTACCGGTAAACTTATACCTTTTTGCATTAATACCGATGTTTTTTTTATAATATGCTCCTTAAATGAAATCACCAAGTTTTTAATATACTATGAATCTTCACATCCGAACCGTAGTTCTAAAATATCCTTTTTAAAAGAACTCCAGTGGACGAGCTTGATTTGAATTTCACCTTCGCAATCCGATTACATAAATAAAAAACTTGCCAAATCCGTTTAGTTACTTTACTCGAAACAACTCGCAAAAAAAAAATCGTAAAACACGTTCGATTTTTTTTCTGACAGAACTTTCCATACAAAAGAACCTTAAAAAAGCACCGAAGCGTGATGTTCGGAACCTTAGGGGCCGTTCTAAAACTACGTGACGAATTCAAATGAAGAAAGCATAATGAAGAGAAGTCTCGTACTATTGAACACATTGAAAACCAGTTTTGAACATCATTATCAAATTGGAAAGTAACATCATTTTTATTCTATGCAGTGAGTATACTTTCGCTGCATATAAGTTTCAGTTTTAAACAAATATTTTTATTAATATTCCCACTCTGTCTTAATTACAAGTCAAATCATATGCATAACTGACGTAAAATTGTAACAAATGTTTTACAAAATCGAGGATAGTCGATTATATTTCAGTATTATAATTAGTAATCAGTATTAAATTGGGATTACTACTATTCATTAGAAATCATTACAAAATCGGTATTATAATAGTAGCGCTATTGCCATTTGGTGCAAAATGGTATTGCAATTGGTAAATAGGTATAAAATATTTATTTAAATTGGAAATGGTACAAAACAGGTATAAAACCGGCATTGCAATTGGTAATAACATTAAATGGGTATAACTATAAAGCACTGAAAATTGGTACGAAATCGATTTTATAATTGGTAATTGTTACCAAATCGATTTTATAATTGGTAATTGTTACCAAATCGGTATTGCAATTGGTAATCAGTACAAAATAATTGATATTGCAATTTGTAAACGGTAAAAATTCGGTTCTAAATCAGATTTAAAATCGTACAATCCATTGATTGTACGATTAAGATTTTTGTACGTTCCCAAAGCTGAACAGATCAGGGAAAAAAAAGAAAGAAGAGCAAGACAAACCGTTCATTCCCTTCTTAGCATCTTTAACCAATCCCTACAATCGCCGAAAGTTTAAGAAAACAACAAAATTAGTCACACCAAAAAAGAGCAGAAAAAAATGTTTTAACGTTTCTCACCACGCTTGAACAGTTTTTCTAAACAAATTATAAAAAAAAGTAATTTAGTGTTATTATGGAGTTAAGTTTTTATAAACATTTATAAAATCATATTTTTATTTCACTGTTATTGGAATCATTTGAGGGCTACAAAAATGATTAAGGGTCTATCTGGTATTGATTATGATAACAGATTTTGATCTTTAAACATGTATTCCTTGGAAAATAGGAGAGCTAGGGGTGATTTAATTCAGTTATTCAAGTTCATTAAACAGGGAGACATGGAGGGCTTAGGTTTTACCTTAAATAGCCGGACCAGAGAACATGATCAGAAATTGAATAAATCGTGCTTTAGAAGGGAGGTAAGAAAACATTATTACAATAGAGTTGTCAATGAGTGGAAAGCTTTATCAGATTATGTGGTGTATTCGAAGAGAGTAGAATATTTTTAAGAAGAATCTTGATACTCATTGGAAACTGATAAAGTATTAGATTTGTTTTGGACCAACCTTGCTGGGCCTCTGGCCTGTTGTTGGTCGACAATTTTTGTATTTGTATTTTTTTAAACATTTGAAAGTTGATACATTTTAGCAACCCATGTAAAGCATTTTAATGCTCTTTATTAAATACAATTTATTTCCCGAATACGATTTATTTTCCGAATAGTTTACTCATAAGCATGTTTTTCATAGGAGTTTACTCATGGGCATGTTTCATGCCTTGAGTTGCGAAACTTCCATAGGAATGAAAATAGGGTTTCGATTGGTTTATTATTGTACTGGGCGGAGCTTACCGTGTCATACCCAAAGAGTTCTATAGTAGGGTAGAGGAACGACTCGTACTGAGCTGCCATCGGCATCCATGGCTCACTACGGAGCCCGAATAGAGTGGCAAAAGGGCTAGTTAATTTATAATTTTGATACTGAGAAAGGAAGTACACCCAGGGCAAAGGCGGGAATCGAAACCGCACCTGTTACAGCGCGCGGACTGCTAGCGTTATGGGCTGCGATCCAAACCACTCGGCCCGGGCCCCACATGCCACCCTATATTGTCTCCGTGTTGGTCCATGGTGCTGTTGCCAGGTTTAGTCTCTACCCTACTATAGAACTCTTTGGTAATACCACCAATCACCGAAACCACCAGTGAAATCCGGGAATGAAAACAGGAAAGATGCGACGTCACGTGAAACAAGCCAATTGTTGACAAATTGAAAACTTATTAGCAATATTTTTGATAATTTGGAGCGGTTATAGTTTTCGATTTGTCAATAAAAAAATATTGAAAACACATTCATGTTTTAAAATTATGTATTCTATTAAATATGGGATAAATATCAAGGAAAATATTTTATATATTTTTAATTATAAATGTTGAAGTTTTTTTTTTATTGAAATTTGATTTCATAGAATCGACTAAATATCTTTAACAAAACAAAAACACATGCAAAGTTTAAAATGGGAGCATATTTTTTTAATAGACTGCGTAAGAAAAATGGTTTGAAAAACGAACATTATTATCATTAAAACTGGATTATATTATTCTCCCTTTTCGATCTGTAATTCATTTCGCAGAATAATATATTTATTTTAACAATAAACGGTGTCCAAATGCTGTATGAAAAATGAGAACTTTTATGTATTTTAGTACTAAAGGAAACAATTTTGAAAATAGAAATGTATTATTAAATTTTGGGTAGTAAAACTAGCTCAACTTTAATCGAAAATTGCCTTTTTAACGTGCAACGATACTTTAAATAATGTAGTTTCAGTAAACATGGGATTGTTGAAAAAAAGTCATCTGATGCTTATTAAAGATTATTTAAGAAGTTTTTTTCAATTCAACAAAACAGAGAGAGAGAACCAGTGAAATCCGGCAATGAAAAATATAGTAAATAAAAATAGTCATGTTAATCGATATTTTATAAAATCAAGTTTTTTTAGTCAAAAGTATGAGAAGCTGAAAACTGTTTCACCGAGATAAAGTATCCACAATATAATATTTTAAATCAAAATAGAGAAATATATATATGAGGATATACAAAAAGAGTGAAATCCACTCCTATAGGGGAAGTGCATTTTCACAGGAAAGGAGTGCACAGGAAAGGAGTGGAAATGAACTCAGACTGAGTTAAAACCGCTCGTTTGTTTTAAGAGTGTAATTGAAAATACGTCATCTAATTGAAAACATGTAATTCTAAAAAAAACATTTTTTTTCGGTTCACGTAATTTATTGCATTTCTATTCCTATTTGTTTGTTTTCCATGTGTTACCTACACATTTTATGAAAATAAATCTAAACTCGGTCTCCGACACTACATTTCCAATTTTTTTGTTACCCTCCATTTCAAAACAATTGCCGGAACTTTTGCCCTCCGAACGGAAGTTTAATTGCAAATAACTCTTCGAAAACGAGTCCGCTCTTATCAGCATGTTCAGCCAGGCATACCAACGATCCAATAAAACCAATCGGATGTTGCGATGACCTATAACAATCGCCCCATCCCGTTACCCGAGATCTGTGACATATCAGCCACATTTCGATCATGTTCGATTGTAAAAACAATCTCTCTTAACCCTCTGACCATCGAAAACAAACAGATGGCAAGCTTATGAACCTTAGACCAGTTTCATACGCAGCGGTTATGTTCGCCTTACTGCATTGCCGGATGGTATCAGTGGCAATGCTGACTAAAGTGGATCTTTCACTTGCGTCGAAAGCAAAAACCGCACTTACAGTTTCACTTGCGGTTTTCACTCGCCTATTGACAATGTTAAACACTGCTGCAGTGGCAATGTACGACATCAAATTTTTCCGTACTTTGCTGCAGTGGCAATGTACGATATCAAAATTTTCCGTACTTCAAATTTATTTAACTTTTGAGAGTACTTGATTGAAAACCGCAGCTACGGATTTCGCTTTCGACGTTTGAAAGATCCAATTGACACTGCTGACAAAATGACACTCCCAAACACCAGGATAAACTAACACCGAAAAAAACCTGATAAAATTAGTTACTAAAAAATGATAACACTCAAATTTTATGCAATATACATCCCACACTTTAGTTATATTTTCTCATTAAATGTAGGCTACCGCTTCTAAATGTATTATGATTTTTTTAAATATTTGTTTCTAAAATATGGAAAAAAAATCTTTCAAACTTCAGCAGAAAAAAAAAACCGGGAGAAATATTAGGTGCTTATAAAGTCACTGAAAACTTATTTATTTTACTTTAAATTTTGTAATAAATTAAAAAGTTTCTTTATAAAAATTTTAACTATTTTAAGTGAAGATTACTAGCATTAATATTACATCACTGGATTGACAGTAAAATTACCAAAATGGTATTTGTTTACTAGATATAAAATGTAAACGGAAAAAGAGGGTCGACTTATATTTATTATAATTCTATAAACAAAATCGAGAAGCATATTTATCTAGTTAATCATAATTTAAGTACATGGCGCGTTGCCAGTACCGCCAGTACTTGTCCCATCGCTAAGATTCTTAACAGAAGTCAAGTGAGGAAATCGTGTGAGTAAAGTGGAAATGATTAATTTTGTACCAACACGATACGCGGAGGCCGTAGGCGAAGGCTATATTTATTAAAGAAGGTTTCGTCACGCCATTCTTGCATTCGAACTGATCTCAGAAACAAAAGCAATCGAACATTTATGCGTGTGCCTTACATCATCCACGGCCCGAGGCACAACATAGGGGCCCATCGCATTTTTTCTTCACGAAAAGGACAAAGCCTTCTCCCTTTGACGTCAATTATTGATTACGAGAAATATTTTGACATTTCCGTAAGCCCACGATAGAGATATCTTACAATAACTTCCATTTAAAGAAAGAAATGTCTATAATTATCGGATGTTGAAAAATTAAATGACTTTAAGTGAATTCTAAAAACTATGAGTAACTTGTCGCACCGACCTTAAAGGGAGTAATAAAATAATACGCAAATATTAACTTTTTATCATCATGGTCTAACTTTTATTTTTAAAGGTGAGACAACGCGCGATAAAGAAGCAATAAAACAAAACGCTATTTATTACCTCTTCAAATAGAATTTCTTTTTTAGCGTGTAACTCATTGGACATTTTTAAAAGTGTAGAATTATTTATATGCACTTTGTTATGTCGGAATACACAAACTTGTTTCTTATTTACGAGTATTCAATTATATAGCGTCGATAACGAATATGAAATCAATTGCTGCGTCGCTTTCAAATCCCGAAAACAGATTGTTGCTGTAAAATGAAGTGCTTATTTATCCCAGTTCATTGAAATAGAGTAGTACTTCGTAACTCTGAACGTGGGTACTAAGGCAAGGCCATTCGACTTTAAATACGTTTTCTTTGAGAAGCCAACAAATAGCTATCCAGCAACGTTATCTCTTTCACCAATCTTTAATATTTCCTTCGTCTATAATTCCGCTTTTCCACTACCTGATCGCCAGTATCCCGTGGCTTTTGCATATTAATGACATCGTCCTTGCTTTACCTACTTATAAATAATCTGTTCTGAATGAAATGTTGTTTTTGCTTCAGAACGCCCACAGAAACATGCTACCGGCACAGTCATCTTCAGAACCCTGATTAGTTGAGACCTTGCGTTCGTTTGATCTGTGGCCATCCTTTCTTCAGATTTTAACTTACTGCTAAGGAGTGTTTTGTTTACCGGTATCAATCAATGGGATAGGGAGACAAGTGAGCGGGAAAATGAATTTATTAAAAATTCATTAATGAATATTTTTTTTATAATTGCCTCATTTAAACCTACACTCCCTAAAAACAAGAAACGTTTTATGTCGAACATGTGTTTGAAAGCTGGCTAGAGAAAGGGCATGTATTGCTTGTGAACTTTTAGCTAGCGACACATGAATGGGAGAAAATTTTCGTAACATATTAATCAATAGATTTTTTAAAAATATAAAAAAATATTCCATTTACTACCAACATACTAAAAATGCTTTTCGGTTTTGCATCTTTTTGTAATTTAATTTATTAATTAAACACACACAAACTTTTATTAGATATTGGTCCCACAAGTGAAGATTAATTATATTCATATTGGTGTATATTAAAAAAAACATATAACAGTGATGATCAGCGTTGTTGAAATCTATTTTTTTACAAAAATATTAACAATGCAAACTATAATGGGGCCTTGATTATAAACCAAATGTTCCTTTCTCACGCTCAAAAGAGGATGCCTCACGCGAGACGAGGAAAAAGAATAGAAAGATAATACACTGCTCAAAAAAATTAGGGGAGCACTTTGCGTACTTTTTGTTTACCCTTTCAGCTTCCAACTCTCTTATTTTTATTATAGAAATCTATAATTTGTGAAATAGATTCATTATGCATCCAGAATGAAATGGTAAAAAACAGGGGAATAAAATCTTAATTTTTTAACTAAAATTTAAACAGGGAAATATTGGAATCATAACTTTTGAATAAATTTTTACAAAATTTTTTTCAAAACTTTATTTGTAAAATAAAAGTAAAATCAATTTTTAAGCATCTAATAATGCCAGCGTGAAGAATTTAGGGTCAATTTATTTCATAAATTTTTTGGGAGTGAATTTTATTGTACCATGTTTTTCATATTTTCATTTAATTAAAACAAACATTATTTAATTCTTCAAAACACATGATTCTTCCTTCTAACGATAAATAAGTGCAAGCTCAACTTAGTGAGAAAAAAAATCGGAAGCTGATGATACTTAATGGAATCATTGGAGGTGAAAGGGTTTAAACCATACGTTCCCCTAATTGTTTTGAGCAGTGTATAAAAATAAATATATAAAGAAAATAATATAAAGATAATTTTAAGAATTACTTTCTCAAAGAAACATCATTTCTTTACTGCTTATTTCCGTAGCCAAAATAATAAATGGGAACACATCCAGTTCCTTTTTTAATTAACAGTTTTCTCGTTGTTTATTTAAAACGATAAAAAGAGAAACTCCCAAAGTTTGTCACTCTGTCGGAAAGTGTAAGCTTTCTCAGGATTTTCTTAATACCTAGAGCATTCACTCCTACTGCCAATTTAAAACTGAAAAAAAAACTACGTTCTCCCACTGTTTATTTTTTTTCTAGCAATAAATTAATGAGGTAGTCCTTCTGCCAAGTAAAGAATGTCTAGATCATTTCCTACTGGTAACTTAATTTAATAAAAAGAGCTTTCTAAATTTTAAGGTAGGAAGTGTATAAATGATAAGTTTTTTAAGGGGGCGATACATGTAACCACCTGAATTTTGATCGTTTTTCAGAGACTTTATTAAAAGGGAAGAAATACATGAATCGTTTTCAAATTCAGTATGTTTATACATTATACATTAAAATACAAAAATTATATATTTTTGTTTTAGTTTTTCCGCCGTAGTAACTAATCTTCTGAGACCCTCTCGGATAAAAGTATCAATCGGCGGGCATTCTAGCTACTTCAAAATTGATCTGAAATCAAAATTTTTTATTTGAAAATGTTCATAAAACTTCTTCTAGTTAAACCAATAAAAAATCAAAAGTTTTAAAAAAAATTGTAAATCAGCAAGCCTCAGAATAAAAAAGTTAGATTTTTTACCCTTTTTTCAAAGGTTTTTGGGTTCAAAAAACTATAATTTTAACATTTTGTTTGGCATTTTTGAGGTTGAACTAGAAGATAATACTATAGAGAAGACGTATACCAAATTTTATAAGGAACGATTGAGAACTTTTTGACTTATCTTGCCCGCCAATTTTAAAAAAGTAGTTTTTAGATAAACGTGCTTAAAGTTAGACAAAGCCCTCAAGCTCCAAGTTGAGGTGTAGCATTTAAATGAGTTTTTAATCAATAAATAATGCGAATTTCATTCTAAAAATTTGCAGACATATTTTTGAGAGGTCATTTTAACTATTTATGAAATAAAAAAAATCGATTTTTACATGTATCGCCCCCCCTTAATTACTAAGTTTTTATATCCTACAGTTAACATAATTTGTTTAAAACTTATGCAATGTGTTTACAAAAAAAAGTAATGAGAAAATAATAATCTAATTTGCCATAAGAACTGAAAATGAATGCCATCACTTGGTATGACGTGACTGCCCGTATAACTCATGAAATAGTTGTCTAGTTTCCCATGGAAAGCAAATAAAAAGTCGTGAGAAGTATTTCCTCCAAATGTCGTTTTGATTTTCTACATTCAAACTTGTATCCATTTAAGGGTGACTACTATGCGCAGTTTAACACTTTCGTGCGCTGAGCTTTGTTTTTCACATGCATCCCTTTCCGCATGCGTAAGTAGCATTCACGGAATTCACCTTGATTCTTATACATTTTCCCTAAAATTAACTTTTTTAATATTTATTGTAATATTGATGTCTCCTGGTGAAGTTTTGTCATGCTTGGTCGCGTGTATATTGAAAAGTTTAAACGTAATAATGTATAGAACGTAAATATTGTAATTGGGATTTCTTTAAATAAATTATTATTGTTGTAAAAAATTATAGGTAGTGATTTCCAAATTAAGCAAAGGCAAGTATTTTTTGTTAAGTCTTCCCATAATTACGTATCTATTTCGGAAAGCTGTATTGACTGCTATTTATTGATAACAATCGCATAAAAATGAGTGTTTTAAAAATTTCCTTTTTGTTTTATATACTTATTTTAATAATTAAATGAAAAATAATTATTGGTTATAACATTACAAAGAAAATTTAACTAATCAAAAAGCTACAACAGTATCCCACAACGACTAAAACACATTTTACATTAAACCCAAACTTAAAACGTTTCGCAAATACTCGTCTATCACAAAACCAGATGAAATTTTAAATTATTTTAATTTATTACCTACACCAATCCCAAACATGTTGAACATGTTCTGGAATTTAAACAGAGCGTCTGCTTCAGCATTAGCCTCCCTCATTATAACTCCTCATTTGTTCATTGCATGCTGATCAAGAATTCCACCAAGAGTGGTGCATCTAATCAAGGAGGATCTTTCATCAAACACAATAAAGTTTTTTACAAGGTCAAAGACATCTCTTTTAAGTGTTTTGTAAGTAAAAAGAAAGGTAGCGGCTCTTGAAACGACGTCGGAGCACGCGGACAAGTTTCACGATGTTGTTGGCTGTTCGACGAGGGGTTCCCAGTGTTTAAATAAATATTTCTCATCAAGAAGCGTCAAGTCTGTGTTTGCAGACTGACATTCGTTTCATAAGGCATCATTCGCAAGGGCAAAGATTTTTGGGTTGGAGGAATCAATTGAAATGCACCAAAATTCTTTCTCTTTTTTATTAATGTTTTTGACAATAAGTAATTGCTTTTTAAAATGGTGCCAACATAAGATAAATTGGAAATGAAATTTATGAAGCAAGTACAACTTCGTGGTTTATAATATGACAGTAAAAAAAGCTGATTTTACGCATATTTAAAAGCCCCAAAAATATGGCTATATATCTAATCATGTAAATAATTTATCGATTAAAAAAACACAGAAAAAATTATCCCTTTAAAGATATTTTTCGAAAAATTTTCTTGTATCAGATTTATTAAAAATGCAAAACCATCAAGTAAAATAGAATTATTCCGCAAACTGACAAAAGAACTATTAAAATGACAATTTTTTTTAAGTTATTGTTTTTATTTTAACTTTAATATATATTTAATACTTTATTTTTATAGTTCTAAAGTGAACTAAATATCTCAAATTTGGGGTATGTGTTTTCCTAAATAGCCTCCAATCCTTCCTTCCAATAGCTATTAACCAAAACTATTACAGCTATGAATGGTAAGAATAGATCTATACAAATAGCATATCTTTTAAAACAGCAATGTTTTTATTGAAATAAAACGTAGGAATAATAGAAATAATTAAACGTTTGAATTTTACAAACTGTTAATTATGCCGTCTATGGAATAATATTTCGATCCTACAAATTGGCGTGCTTTTAAATGGTTAAATCGGATGTGTAGGTTAAGGCAATAAATTTTTGATTTTTTTTTATGATACTTTTAGTTATGAATATTTCCAACACATCCAAAGAAATCTAGTTGAATTAGTAAGACATACGTTTTAGACAGAAGCCTCACTTTTGTCTGATTGGATCATTTAAAGACAAAAGTTATATTTGAACAAAGACTATCACAAAAAAACACTGTTACTTACTAAGATACACTTCTATTGAGTGTTCTATAGGTAGGAAATACATTGTAAACTTTCGTCAGATATATTCTGTAAAGTACTAGTCTAGGAAAAGCTGAATTGACAGAAATATGCAGAACATTTACGGGTTGTGCTTTGTTGGAAAAATTTATGAGGAAAAGTTGTTTAACAATTTGGGAAGAGATTACTTTTTTTGTTTTTAAAAAAGCGATTTATAGAAAACCACTTCAGCGACTTTTTAGGGTTTATTATATTGTGGTTTACGTGGTAAAGTTAAAAGCTTATTTAATAATCTGTAGATAGACTTTCACTAATATTTTAACTAACTTACATGATCATCTTTACACCTCAGATTTTAAAATATATATTTAAATATCTTTAAAAAAAGTTTCTTATTTTAATATATCTTTTTAAGATCTTAAATGCTTTGAAATTGTTAAAAATGAATAGGAATCCTAATTTATTTTTGTGTCCTTTAATCCTATTAATTCATAAAAGAAGAATAAACAAACTTACAAAGATAAAAGAATACAATAAAATCTGAAGTTATTTGATACTGAGGATGGTTTTGAAGTATTAATCATTTTATGGAACGTATTTCAGAGAGCTTCCGCTTTTGTGATTATCAACCTTCATTAATTTTGTCAGAAGAATCCGTGGGTTTGCTGCTGAGAAAGTGAAGAGGCTAACAAGGCGATGAACAAATTGGGTCACAGAAATCGAGCCTCGGCCTCATTCGGAAGACAATTTGTGCCCCCCGGTCAAAACTGGGCACGAGAAATCACTCAAAAACACAACCTGATAACATCCTAATCAATCTACGCATCCTTTTTTTAAAAACATTCTTACAAGCAAGCAGACCTCGGCTACATACATTTAAATGTTGATTGCATTCATTACAATTGAATCGTTTGATGCAGAATGGGCTCAATTGATTTAAAGGGACTGAACATATCGAAGCTTCAAAATATCAAATTTTCATTTTAACTTTCAATCACTGAAATGAATATTTACGAAATATTTTATATAATACGCAGCTGAATATGGTGTTGGAGTTCGCAAATTTGGTAGTTAATTTCAATATAACTTTGTTTCCAGTTTCATACGTCTTTATTTTAAAACATCGATTTTTAGCTTTTAGGTACACTTTCCAGCACAACTATTGCGTGTATCTAAAAATAATTTTTGATAGAAATAAAAAAAAAGTATTCAACGCAATGAACCTCAAGTTCGACGATAAAACATTCATAATATTAAGTTAACATAAATAGAAATTTTGCGCATTTCTTTAATTAGAAAAATCGTCTTATTTTTACTCACTTAATATATTTTTGGAATATGTTTGGTTCACTGTGTTAAATAGACATGTATACGACATCACAGAAAATTTCAACCCTTCTAGTAAAATAGAGAAAAGTGTACCTTAAGGCTGAAAATTGGTGTTTTGGAATATTGACATTTAAAGCTGGCAACAAAAGTTATATTGAAATTAACTACCAAATTTGCAAACTCGAGCCCCATATTCAAATGTGCATCATAGAAGTTCTTTCGTAAAGGTAACTAAAGTTTAAATGAAAATTCGATATTTTGAGTGGTCGTTTTGTTCCCTGTTACCTTAACGACCCATTTGTGAATACCATTAACACCTTCATTTCCGAATAAAAACGTTAACTTTTTAAAAATTGTCTTTTCTGCAACTTAATTTGTCCTTTAACACAAATCACTCATTACTGTGGCCTTTGTCTTTTGCTTTGTCTATTCAGATAAACTTAAACAAATAAACTTTATATTCGCATGGCAAATTTTTTTATCAATCGCCGTTAATGACTAAATAAAATATTAAGAAGTTATAAACTTATTATCTTTGCTCATTAACTTTAATGTTATGTTTTTTATTTTGATACTTTAAGCAATTTGTTTGTATTATCGCAATATATTTGTATTATCGGAATATATTTAATAATATTTCTGCAAATCTATTAAGATAAATTCTGTTGTTTTGAGAAAAGAGGCGGGGGAAAATGGCATAAAAATATGACATCGGCTATTTTTCTTTGAAGGTACCTAATTAATAAAATTAATGTTATAAAATATGTAAATGATATAAGTTATGCAGTTTTAAATTTTTAGATTAATGTTTAAATAAAGTGAATAACGTTGTATCGTTTCACATTATTGAGTAATTTTAAATGCATTTTTAGCTTCCACACTACGTTTATAACGTAAGAAATGGAAGGTATTATAATCGTTCAGTCCGTCCGTCTATCTGTCCGTCTGTCACCCACTTTCACAGAACCAACCGCAAGTCGCACAAACAAGTGGGATACGTCACTTTGAAGCAATTAGGCTAGGTTACATCCCAAATTTCATTAAAAAATTTAAATTTGAAGTATATTTAAAATTTAAATAACTAAAAATTTAGTCTACATTAAAATAACATGCAAATTCTATTTTCATTCAATATTATCACAGTTGCCATTTCGTCAAACGTACGAGAAATTTTATTTAAAATAAAAATAAAACTCTTGAAAAAATATTTATGTGATATGATTCAATTTGGATTGATGTCGTGTCACGATAGAGTTCATTTGATGGTTCATTATACACGTATGAGGAAAGATGCATAATGAATACTAACTTTGAATAAAAAATATGCGAAAGTTCGCTTTTATTTTTAAGCTTCAATTTTATTAATTATTTATTATTCTCTTTTTCGAAAGAAAGTTAATGAACATGGGAAAATGTGGCGACTAAAAGACATTTATTAAAAAAAAATTGCATCATTATTCCTAGAATTTGAAACTAATTTAGCAAACGATAATGAATAATTCTTAACTTGCGAAATAAGATTAATGAAAATAGTTAATTTTGGCGTTTAAAGTTTGAAGCCCTGTTTGGCGAATTTCTTTCTGAGGTGTATAAATAGTGCGTTTTTATAGTTAGTGCGGACAAATATTCTGCCGAAGCGGTTTAAGTGACAGATTCTGTACCAAACCTACTTGTTAATTTTTTCAGAAGATGTGTAGTATTCTTCAGTAATGGTGTGGGAAGTTGAAATTCTTCCACGACTTTCAACAACAAAATTATCTTCGTTACAGATGTTTCAACAACGATATTATTCAAGAGTCATTGAACGAACTTTTAATGTAAGAAAACTTTACATATTTTACATTGAAATAACGGTAAAATTGTATGCAAAATTTTTGAATCAGAGAGTTTACTTAGAAACATAAATTTTACCTCCTGAGCACGAATGGCGGAATGGTAGACATACGTCTTTAAAAAAAAAATCTACAGGGCGTTTCTCATGCCAACAAAAAAATCTAAGTACTTTAAACTAACAAAACTTTTAGTAAGTTCAGCTTGAAATCTAATTTTTTTAAATCATACCACATGTTTCAAACGTAAAATATCAACGTTTTTTTCACAAAGAAAAATCTCGAAATAACGAAACCAGACAGTTTCTCCCGGGTAATTGTATCCTGTTCCGGTATTTCCGTTTCAATTCTAAATAATTAAATATCTTTTTTTACCGCATAAGGTGAAATTATCATTTTTCCTGTTACGAGATATAGATAGTATCGGCGCTAAAATAAAGGATATTTCCGTTAATAAAAAGGTGTTCCTGTGTTATTAAGTTATCTGTGTTTTATAAGCTCGATTCTTTTACTACGAAACAAAGAAAATATGCACCTATTGAAAGGGAAAACAATCACTCTTGACCAGTTCCGCATGGAGAAAATGTTGTGATTTTTTGTTTTTTAAGTTCGACAGTGAGCCATTTCGAGCTTAAAATAATGCGGAATGGAGAAGCTTGTTTAAATATGTGGTCAATTTTCAGTAGATAATAATATGGTGTGATTTGTGATTAGTATTTCCATTTTAAAGCGGCAGTTTAGTCGCTGAAAAAGCTAAAACTGTACATAGAAAAAGAAAGTATTCGCTATTGAGTTATTTAGGTAGAAGCTTCACTTTTCTAATAATAACAACTACGTTGCGATAGGTGTACCATTTCATTTTCTTAGCAATGGCACTAAACGTTAAACTAAGTTTATACGTTACGTACGTATCGAACTACGTTTGTTGTAAAATAAAAACTTTTATAGAATAAAAGAACACATTATCAACCCTTTCTTTTGTTTTCTTATTGCTGATTGGTAACATAAAAGCATAATGGAACATTCAAAAAAAAATAATTAAAATAATTAAAGTTAAGTAATCTGAAAAATTGATCTGAATTTTATGACAGTTTTACTTTTTACTTATATGTTTCGAAAAATAACTTAAGTATATCAATCAGAGTATTTTTTAATTAAAATTCATTTTTACTACTAAACTACATTTGTGTATTAAATTAGCATAACTGTTTTACAGTCAGTATAGGACATGTTATAAATCGGCAAACATATGCTGTATATAATTATTTATTGCGTGTATCTTAGTAGTATATTCAGCCTATCGCCTACGTTACATTATTAAACAATTTTGTTAATTAAAAATATAGAATATTGAGAATACTGTTTTTTTGCACGTCAGGGCATCGCCTCCTGAACACGCAATTTTTATTTCAATATTTTTTTTAATTTAAATAAACTACATGTACGTTACATTTTGTGTAATGTTCTTTTTCATTTGGTTATTCAATTGGTTATGTTTCAAATTTTAACATGGGTCTCCAACTAATTGACCACACTGTATGGTTTTTTTTAAACACATTTATAGCCGACTCTGTGAATAACATTAACTCCTTCTTTACCGGATAAAAACTTTCATATTACTAAATTTGTCCTACGTAATTTGTTCAGGACTACGGTCCTCATTCGTCTTGTATCTTGTTTATTTCGATAAATTTAAGCAAAAATCTCATTTTCGCGTGGTAAATTTTCTAGCCAAATGAGTTAATTTGTATAAAAATAAGTTTTATTTTAATTCAAATTTTCGCATGAGATATTTTTAAAAATATATTTTTTTGTTATCAGGCTGGGTGTTTAAAAGTACATGATATGCGTCATAAAGGCGAAACCAGTGATTTTATAGCCCATTAATGGCGTATATGTTTTTAACCTACTCAATGATGCTCTTCTTTTCAAACACGATACATATTTGTGTTCTTTTGGATGGATAATCATTCTCTGTTTCAGTTTTATGTACTTTTAAAACTCATTATTTTCAGTCAAACTGCTCTTTTATATAATGAGTATAAAGTGTTTAAAAAAAAGACCGGTCATTGAAGAGCAACCATGACTATAGTTACGAGACCGCTATAAAAGTAGACAACTCATTGGACGCACTTATGGTTGTGGTTATATTACTCGTACTAAGGCAACACATGGGTGTATTAACGAAAGGTCAAAGTTACCCCATTCAACAGTCTATATATAAAAAAAAAACTAAAATACATATTTTTTTTAAACTTTAGTAAATACTAGTTTGGAACAAACAATTTAAGTATGTGATATATAAACTAAAAAAATCAGTTTTATCGATTTATGAATACTATGTTACGGGCAAAAAATTATTTGATATTTTTTTATAAATTAGATATTTTTTATCTATGTATATATGGATGTTTAAACAATGCACAACAATAATTTTGATTAGATGTATTATAAAACTTACTGTCATTGCTTATTGACCTAATTGCAGGGAAACCTTAATTAAAAGAGTAAGACATTATTATTACAATTTAATAATAATTATTAAGTGCTTATTCAACTTTTGCTTCTAATTATATAAAAAAAGTTGAAAAGATTTACGAGCTACTTTTTTTCTGAAACAATAATAATTAATCCAAAGAATAAATTTATGATTTTTTTAGCGTAAAAGTTTATAGAAGTTTGTTTTTCCCAAAGCAATAAAAAAAATATATGATAAATGAATGAATTACGCAATGATAAGTGATATGGTGTAAAATGTAGAGCATTTATTCCGTTTTAACCCTTTCACTCTCAGTGATTTCATTTGGAATCATCAGCTTGCGGTTTTTTCGTACTAAGTTAAACTCGCACTTATTTAAAATAAATTTTATTAAATTATCCATACATTTTTCTATAAAGTTATATTTTCTTTTTGTATCGTTACATAGAGGAATCATGTCTTTTGAAGATTTAAATAATGTTTTAGTTAAATTAAAATATGAAAAACAAGGTAAAATATAATTCAATCTGAAACAATTTCATTAAATAAATCGGCCTTAAATTCTTCATGCTTGTATTTAATTGAAATGTAACTATTTTTAACCCATAAAGTTTTAAAAAAATTGTTATAATTTATTCAAAAGTTATGATTCCACAAAGATTTTTTCCCCTGCTTTTTACCATTTTGAGCTGGATGCATGACTAGTCTACTTATTTTAAATTATTACAATAAAAAATAAAAAGTTGTAACTTAAGGGGAGTCGGATGGGTATTAGGGTCAAAAATGTCGAATTTCTGTTTTTCCTTTTTTTTATTCTGAATATCTTTAGCTTTAATTTAAGACCAAGATTATCGATTTCTGTTTAGTGGTTTTCTTTCAATAAGCATTTTTGAGAAACTCTGAACATCAGTTCTTACCTAAATCTTACATTTCTTTTACGTTTCCTGAAATAAAAGGTTTTTCAAGAGTTAGGAACATTTTTCTCGGGAACCATAAAAGATATCAACATATTTTTTTATTTCTTCCCCATTAATAGCTCTTTGATTTAAACTGAGGAATTTTTAATATCTCTGCTAAAAAATTTATATAACTTTAAATCTGATTTTTTGTGTTTTTAATACGTATTTTTAAAAAAAATCACTGTAGTAGTATTTTTTTAAACTTTGAAATGTGCTCAGTGTAAATCAAAGAGCTATATGTAAGGAACAAAATATAAAAAGTTCATAACGATATCTCATATAGTTCCTGAGAAAAATGTTCCTAAATTTAGGAAAAATTACATGGCGAGATAGAATTATCCGACTCCCCTTAAAGGGTTAAAAACACATGAAAAAATAACGTATCGGTCTTTTTTCTAGATCTGTATGTTGTTGATCGTCGTGGGAATTCCGTCAGTGGAGAATTGGTGGCAAGAATCGCAGGTAAGATGCAATTCAGGTAAATCGCCCTCCAGCGAAGAGGCAGCCATGGGTGCGAAATTCACGCAAAATTGCTTCATTCAGACATGTTTTTTATTTCCGAATGGGAGATACTGTTTTCGGATGCACACGGATTAGGTGATTTGTATCGAATATTTGAATTCTTGATCAGTTTTTCGAAATAATAAATCCCATGGGAGCTTTATTGTAAGGATTTTGAGATGTTTATCTACAAGTGCATATTAAAAGGTTTTGATGTTCGTGTATCTTTATACTATCATTGAAATATTCAACAGACGGTTTGCTTGAATACTTTTAAAAAATCGAGACGATAAACGATATTTAAAAAAATGTATAACCTATATCTTTTTCTTCTTCGGCACTACAGCCTAGGACAAGCCAGGGCCGTCTCAACGAGTTTATGCCATAATTATGTTTATCAATTAAACGATGTATATTAACTATGATTTAACTATTTAGTAACTAAGATTTATTACTTCGTAACTAACTCCATAGTTTCATTTAACACTTACAAGTAATATCCGGATTCTAATAAATCTATATCTGTGAAATGTACTTTTATTATAACAGTATTATAGAATATTACATATTTTACTATAATAAAAGTATGTCACCAACTGCATTAATTACATAGCGAAATGGTATTTAAAATACAAAATTGATGGCATAGATTTTGAACAAAAGTGTCGATGTTAAAATGGAATTTTAACTATCCCATTTTCTTTTCATTTAACATTTACAAGCACCATCTCATTCATTCCTGTAAAGTGGAATTTTTCTCTCTAATAGACCATTGTTATGTTCTTAATGGGTTATTCGACCTGTTGGACGATATTTCGAACAGTAGCACAATTTTTTCCTCGCGGGAATGCGAATTCTAGACTCATTATCAGTTGCTATTTCGTGGATGATACCGACATGACACTCCTCGAGGAGAGATCAGTTTCATGGCATCTGGGGCACCCGAGATAGAAGAAAACAGAAAACTTGAAATCGAAGGAATTCACGTTTCCGATGGTCCAGTCTTCAAAACAGCAAGGGTTTTAATTTTTAAATCTTAATTTGGTAAATGACTGTATAGTTTGTTCCGTGAAAAGAACAAGCCCTAATGAACTTATTATATTAAACTATCACTTATACAACTCTGCCGCTGTAAGAAAAAATACCGTATCTGTAACTGAGTTTTGAGAAAATGAACTCGTTTCATCAAACGCCAAGTTTAACATACGTTCATAATTTTGATTGAGTATGCAGTTTTAACTATGAATTATCTGAAGCATTTTGGGTTATAATAAAATAGATTAGCCCTTTTTATGTGTATTAGTGTCAATAACTAAAAAAACGCTAAAATTGCAGATGCGATCTTCTTTCTAAGCAGCAGCAGAACTGATTAGAACTAAATATTCAATATAACCGTATAAAAACTACAATTACGATAATTGATTTACAATTACGAAACTTGACTGAAGTTCTCGATATTAATAATTACAAAAATATTTATATCATTACCAACTGTTTTTCATTCTTTCTCTTAACTCCAAGGAATCAACTACAGTCCCTGGACAAATTATTAGGCGCACTGCAAGATTTCATGTATCAATCATGGATGAACAAAATACCTTTAGAAGGATATTTGTGTTCCTAAACTTAAGCTATTGAATAGAAATACTATCTGCTATATTTAATGCATATATCGACATCTTTTTTAGATATGGCATTCTTTGGTATTTTTTCATCATTACTAAAAAAAATACAGTGCGTCTAATAATTTGTCCATGGACTGTAACTACCAATTTAGTAAGAAGACCAGGCTTTACTTTTGGATACAGGTATAGTTCATTTCTAGAGTAAAGTGGCCACAAATTAAATTTTTAATTGCATCAAATTTTAGAAGAGCAATATTCTGCAACTTTGGCAACTGAATATTCTGCAACTGAAAATACAACAAACATATCAACTTAGATATTTAAATAATTTGAATTTAAAACGATACCTTTGGCATTATTCTATGACAAGTAATGAGATAGGTTATCAGTGCTAACCACTATAGAAATCAAAAAATTCCTACATTTCGATGCAATTTCATTTGTTTTCCCCGACTCAAACATTCAGCGACAAATACAAACAAACAAAAGTAAATATTGGAAATTTGGTGTAGTACTCACCTTTTATAACGATACATGTCGTTATGTACCATTTCCAATAATCAAACTATTAATGGATTGAAAACCGAAAGCACAGATTAAAAAAGTCAGAGTGCTAACATTTTTATTGATGGTTTGTAAACAAAATTGGCGGACTACGCACGCGTCGGACTAAACAAAAAAAATAATAAATTGAACTAAAACAAATACAGCAATCGATTTGAAGTACTCCTACTATTATAAAGCGATTTAACACGATAAAAAAAATTATCTACGCTTAGAAAATATCTTTTTTTAGAGATAGCGTTTTAGGTAAATTTTCAAGAAAGGTAGGTTAAAGAAACATTTTATAATATCGCTCACACTAAACCACGCAAGGTTATCTTATCTTTTTAAAATGCGGCTAATCGCGATGAAATATTTCAAATATGAAATCATTCTAAGCGGTTATGTCAATAACATTAATAATCTAATAAAAGACACAGATCTCACTATCTTTAAATAAATACTTTTTGATTTTATTTCGGTTTAAGGGATATTTTAATATATATTATTTTCATTTGGGTGATTTATTTTGCGTCAGAAGTGGTTAGAAGACTATGCGGTTTCAGGAAGATGTAATTTTTTATAATAGAGTACATTGTTTATATAAATAGACCTATCTTGATTCGATAGGTTGATAAAATGAAATTAATAAGCAATCAAGTTTGTTGGTAATCGTGTTTTAGTTAAAAACGTATATTTATAAACCTTCTTTAAATTATATTTCAATAGCAGACTTGAAAAACTATTCGAATCTGAAGATCTTCCGCGGATGGTTATTCTGAAATTAGATTTCAGCTCTCAAATTAGTATGTACAGTTCCTGGACAAATTATTAGACGCATTGTATTTATTTTAGTAATTTTATGTTTCTTAAGAGTTTTTATGCAATAATGGTATATTTAAACTACAATATTATTGATTTTTATTTAAAAGAATTGTTGTAGACTACATATTTGAATTTATTTTTAACATATGGCAACACTGTGTTGACAAAGTGATACATGAACGTAAACAAGTACAAACCTGTATCCGTCGTGGAATCATCATCCTTAAATGCAGTTGACAGTACAGTCTTGCATTGATAGCATGCCGAGCAGAATTAAAGCTTTGATAGCGGCTAAAAGTGGCTCAACTAAATATTGACCTTTACTAACATTAATTTCACTTTTCTTTAAAACTTAATAAACTTATGCTTTTCTAAATGAATGCTGTTTTATTTGTGTCAAATAAATCGGTAATTGATTGGATAATATAAAAATAAAAAACAAATCAATTTGAAATAATAAAACGATACAATATCACCCGGTAATTAATATTTTGCATGAAATCTTGCAGTGCGTCTAATAATTTGTCCAGGGACTGTACGTGAAAAAGCTTTTCCTTAGCTTAACTAAAAAAATATTAGAATTGCTATATTATGTCTAACATTAGTTTCTGGAAATAAAATCCAGATAAAGATACAAATGCTACATGGCAATTTTGAATAAAAAACTTAACTCGCAAGTTTTGATGGACTTATTAATTGTTATAATTTTAAATACCTTTACCATTACAGGTTTTATAAACGAAAAAACGATAAAAAGCAATGTTGTTTCACGCTCCTTTCAAGGTCGCTGGAGAAAAAGAACCATCAAAGAAGGATATGAAAAGAGTCGGAGTGTCACATTACCTCCTTTCAACACCAAACTACAAATGTTATGAATCTCCCTGTTTTTCTGTTATGACTGACAGAAAATGAAAGCGAAGATGGAACGAAGAATAAATCTTAATTCCTACAGCCAGTGGTAAGTAGGCCGCCTTTGATTGCAATTTGGCCGAAGGGTTGCTAGGAAGTAAAATAAAGATATCCGCAAACTATGGTCCAAGTAGCCGGATCCAATTTATTGTTTGATCCTCTAAAAAACAACCCAACGAAATTTTTCGTCATAGACTTGAAATTTCATTGCGAGTGTACCCTTTCTGTTCGATTTGTTAACCTGTACATGCGAAAAAAAATTATTAAAAAAAATTCAACATGTTATTTTATAATTATATACCTGTTGAATTTTTTATTATTTGTATCATGTTTATCAAAAAATTATTTTTTAAAAAAATCAACATGTTTATTCAAAATTATAATTAGGTATGTTTTAAGGTGCACTATAAAAAAATATCATACAGTCTATTCTGTAGTATATTATGTATCTCCTTGGTTGTCAGAAAAAATACTTTGCGGGAGTGTTGGAACTGATGCTCCAGAAACCTTTATTTTGAATTGATACATTTTGTTTCAGTTTCAACTCAATTTCTCAAAGTTAGGAGTAATGAGTTAGATTCGAAATTACTCTCAACACTTCCCTTAAAAACAAAACTTCTTAATTTTCCCGTGAAAATGCAGTAGTTTGGGCAAATTACTTAATATAGTTATGACTTTGAGTGTAAATTTGTTGTGTATTCCCTACACCTTTAAAATGGTGTACAGTTTAACAATTACACAGAGGCGCCGATCTCATCCCATCTTCAAAGACGCATTTCGAAAAAATAGGTAGTAACATATGGTTTTAGACATAAGATATTGTATTTAGGACGTTTGCGTATAATACAGTATAACCCAGTTGTAGCATTCAATAAACCGCGATGTTTACAGAGTGAAAAAAAGAGTAACGTTATAAACGAGGTTAAATATTAAGTGTAGTAAATAACGTAAAACTACGTATTATATATGCGCATATTATTAATTTGTTATAAACTGGCATTTATTGAATAAGTTTTAAACTATATGTGTTATTAGTAGTAGTTTAATTTCTCCCCCTCTCTCTTCCAATAAATTAGCGGAAATCAAATTGGCTACACTCTTAAACAAAGAGTGAAATTCACTCCTATAGGAGAAGTGCATTTTCGGCACCGGAAAGGAGTGAATAACTCAGATGAGTTAAACGCTCGTTTTAAGAGTGTAGACGCAGATTGTGTCTTATTCTTTTACCACTCAGAAAAGAGTGAATCACTCCTATAGGAGAGTGCATTTCGGCCGGAAAGGAGTGAAATACTCAATATTAAACTTTAAGTACTGATGGAATAAAAAACCAGAATTTTTTTTAAGAAAATTCTTTTAAAAGAATTCCTTATTTGCGAAGGAATTTTTGATATCATATAAAAGTGTATTTTTAGCGTTATAACCGAGGAGATAATCAAAAGTTGTCGTTATAAGCAATTTATTGTAACATTAGGGTCTATGAGAAATCCAAGGAACCAAACATTTATAGCGTTATAAACATAGATATCATAGTTAAAGTATTAGATTGGCAGATCACGTGATCTACAATGCTAACGACGCGACGGTACGCTCATGGAGTCCAGAATAAGAGGGCAATGGGGCCAGTGTTGCCACCAGTTTTAGGAGAAAAACACTACGAAAAAATACCATTTAATTATAAAATTACAAAACAATACAATAAAAATTTTAGCTGCATTTTGGAATCTTTTTAGTGACTTTAAAAAAAATCGTGAAACGCTTTGCTAGTTATTTTTATGGAATGTTTTTGTAATTTTAGAATTAAATGGTATTTTTTCGTAGTGTTTTTCTCCTAAAACTGGTGGCAACACTGGCCCCATTGCCCTCTTATTCTGTCCTCCCTCTTATTCTGGCGTCCCGTTGTTAGCATTGGAGGTCACGTGATCTGCCAATCTAATACTTTAACTATGATATCTATGGTTATAAACGAGTTGTTTTAAACGTGGTTGTCGTAACCGAGTATGACTGCATGTCGTATTTTTTAGCGACCAAATAGACGATTGTCTTGTTTGTTGCATATTTATGCATTACTTGAAAGGTCTTCTAAGCGTAGACAGACAACTCTTTAATGCTTTGTTTTCAATTAATTATCTTTTTTTTTTAAATTGAATGTTATTGCTTATGTCCAGGTAAAAACCATTTCTTTAACAATTATTGCAATTTATGTATGAATTAAAAAGTATGTTCGATTGTAATGGGTACTTGACTAAATTTTTTATTGGCTTAAATTTCTTATGCTAAAAATATTAGACCGTATTTTCTTTTTTTCAAATACCCCATAAAAAGGCAGAAAAATGAATTTTAAAATTAGGACGAAAAATCACTCCCGAAAACGCTTCCTGGCTGTCACGTGGTATCTGTGATGTCACTAGTGACTATAAACAAACTTTGAAACACCACATTGGAATCGATTTTAGGCAAATTTGAAATATCCGCTTCTGTAAAAAGCCTTACATTATCTCAATATTTATTATTTCAAGAGTAAATTAGATTAAATCAAGTTTAATCAGAAACAAAAACATCACGCCGGTTTGTTTATAGTTACTAGTGACGTCAGCCAAAGCGTTGTGTTTGTGATCACGTGATGATCACGTGAAAAAAATGCCTTTTTAAAATGATTTTTTTTATGATTTAAAGATTTATTTGCAAAAAAATTATATGCATTTGTTATTTTTAACTTTCAACTATAATTTAAATAATATTGGAAGGTATTTTGGCGATGCAGTCAAGTACCCTATTGTGGATTACATATACCAATTTTTGGATTCCTAGTCTGGTTATCGTGAACCCGATGGAAATAGAGCAAAATTTTAATTCTTTACTTACGAAGTCCAGAAAAAATATGGTTTAGACTCTTTACATATAGAAAGGATTTCTTCTTACCCATCAAAGAGCCATTTGTGAATACCCTTAGCACCTTCATTACCGACTAAAAAACATTACTTTTAACTTTTTAAAAATTTTGTTTGTTTATTGTAACTTAATTTGCCCCCTGCATAAATTTTTCTTAACTATGGTTTCATTTGTTTCATATTTTCTCTATTTAGTCAAACTTAAGCAGAAAGCTTTTTTTCGCATGCAGTTCTTTTGCAATCGTCGTTAATAGGTTTAAAGCGCACTAATATACCATAATGAATAACACTTTAAGATTTTAAAGAAAAAAAATAATTGGAGAAGGTGAGGCCTTCAAAACAGCGGATTAATGAAGGCCATCGGCGTAAATACGATTCCAATATTTAAATAAGCCAATTAGCCTTATTGCAGTTATTAGCGTTGCAATTATCGTTGTTATGAACTTTTTTTACTGATTGCAAAATTTTTGAATGAAATTATATATTTCAAACTGTTGTCTTCCTTTCAACACATGTTTCATCAACACTTTTGAGTTCGTTTAATTTAGTTAAAATGCCATTCCTTTTATTATTATTTTTATTTTTAATGTTATGCGACTCAATTGAGCTGTAGATAAGACACAAACTTCAAGTGTTCTTTAAAAATAATAAAAGGAACGTGTTTAAAAAACTAAAAAGGCTTACACAGTATTTGAAAGACAAAAAACTATTTGATCTTTGAAACTAATTATCAATTATTGAAGATTGTAAAAAAAGCTATAAAACGATAATTTGAAAAAAGTAGCATATTATTTAATTCTATTGAAATAACATATTTGAATAACGAATTCAGTGTATTTAGTTTTGTTTCTATCAAGAATAAATTGTCATTATGTAAGTTGCATAACCTAATACTTATAATATAGAGTTCTATTATTATATTAGTATAAAAAGTTAAACGAATTTTGCAAGAAAAGTGTGCGCTTATAAAACAAGGCAATTAATGTAACTTATACTAAATAAACTAAAGCTTAAGTATTTGAGTGAATAATACAAACAAAAGATCAAAAAATTTTCAAAAATAATTTGCAGATATTCGAATTAATGCATTAACGCCTGTAAAATTTCTTAATGACTTAGTGGCATTAGACCAAAGCCGATATGACGTTATATTTAAAAACCATTCCATTAAAAATTATTAAAGAAAATAAAACAATTCATAAACAGTGACAATCTCGGAATAGAGTGTCCCTAGTTCAATTAGCAAAAATACTCTGATGGTTCTCAGTTCTAACTCTCCAATTATTCATTCTCCAGTGAAGGAAAGACAATTTTTCTTTGCGCATCTTTTCTTTAGTGGTCAGAGGGATGCTTCATCCTTTCGAAAGAATGGAAATGCATACCCTGCTCGGAATAAAGTTTCACTTACCTTCTACAAATTTTAAAACCGGTTGGCGGGCGCCCACGCTAAAAGGACCGGTTCACCATGCGGACGCAACTCGGAGTTGCTTTATCAAAATTGTAACTTAAGACTAAGAAGAGAGCTAAGAAGATGGAGAAGCTGTCGGGCAAAAACCAATGCTAAAACCGGTTTGCTAAGTGAAGCCATCGATCGCTTCGTAGTAAGCCCAAACGAACGCTCTTGGCGAAGTGTTTGGCGCTATTCTACAGTGGACTTTGTATAGGCTTACTACATCGACTTGGTGATTTTTGGCTCTCTAAAAAAATTATAATCACAACGTATTTTTCTTACCTGTGAAGGAAATTACTATCTAGTATAAATTTAGATCTCGTGCTGCAGCCTGCAACAGTGGAAATTGACTTTTTTTATTTTTAATTAACGTTGAGTGACCCGTTTGTTTGGGCTTTCTAGGGTTGCTTGGCGGCTTTCTTGGGTTGTTTGGCGGCTTTCTGACGGCTTCACTTTGTTTCTCGACCATCATCTCCATCTTCTTCTTAACGCTATGCTAACGACATTTGATGTGTGAGTATTGGCACACCTAAATCCGAAAATATGACTATGAGTACCCAGAACACGTGAGTTTGGCGATATGACTTTGCGTGATTTAAAAAATTAGTCTTGAAAAATAATTTATATTGTTTTTACATTTTATAAGTGTCGATATACTTTTTATGTCGTTGTATTTGGATTAAAAATTCAATGAATATAATAACTTTACAAAAAGTAAAGTGCGGTTTAAAATGATGGAGGTGCCAAAGGAGATATGTCGCCAAAAATTGAGTATTCCGCCAATTTGGTGATTCATATCCAATTTTTCCCCCCCTCAACCGTTTATTTTTATTATTTGATACTCAGTCTACCTCATTCAGGTCTTTGGTTGTTATTCACAATTTTCTCTTTTTGATTAAAATGAGTTTAAAAGTACACTCTTAAAACAAACGAGCGATTTTAACTCAGTCTGAGTTAATTTCCACTCCTTTCCGTGCCGAAAATGCACTTCTCCTATAGGAGTGAATTTCACTCTTTTTCGGAGTGGGTAAAAGAAATAAAAGAAAATAATCTGCGTCCTTCACTCTTAAAACGAGCGGTTTTAACTCAGTCTGAGTTAATTTTCACTCCTTTCCGGTGCCGAAAATGCACTTCTCCTATAGGAGTGAATTTCACTCTTATGTTTTAAGAGTGTAAGAATATTAATGAAGATTTTTTGAGCTGTGGCTAACAATGCAACTAATGCAAGCTCGCATTGTTTTTTACGCACAATCACAGATGATTTATTTAAAAAAAAGCCTGTTTAACAAGTGTCATGGACATGTTAACCCTTTATCTACGAGGAAAGTAAGACACAATATAGTTTCGTTCGTTTCCATTTGGATAATAACGTCGGACTAGCGTACACAATATGCAGGGCTTATGTTGGAGAATCGAGTAGAAAGCATGCCCTTTTTGCAAAATATTTGTCACTTGAAATCAATTTTCTGTAGATAAATTGCTGAACTATGTTTTGACAAAAATGTCATTTGCAACAGTTTTCAAACGAACGCAGCAAACTGCTCTAATGCCCAGACAGACGCACTCCGGATTATAGCTTAGTGGCTATGGCGATGGACTGCCTTCGGTTGGTACTGTTTTTTAACCGGGATTTGTTTAGAACTGGATCGATTTAATACTTAAATAACTAGACGTCAAAACATGGTTTTGACGCATTTCTTGCTAATCTTTAGTTCGTAACTGGAAATCTTATATATATGACGCAAGAATCTTGAGCAAAAAAAAAACTTTTTTTAATTTATGAGTCTATTGACTAGATATTCACTTATAAATTGAAGAATTAATTGATATCGGATATTAAATAAAGTAAATTATTTTTTCGAAAGTTTATTTTTATCTATTATGATAAACATGATACAAATAATAAAAAATTCAACAGGTATATAATTATAAAATAACATGTTGGCTAGTGCCTAGTAATGGGAGAAACTCGAACATCTTTAAAGTAAAATTCATATCCCATGGGAAGAATGAATCGATTAACCAACCATCCATTAATAATCCATTAAATGAGCTCAATAAATGGGTTAAATAAAAAAGGGTTATTATTGAACTTTCCACTGCTAATTTTAACTTTCTCAATTTCTCTTCAAGGTATTAGAACAATACCTTAGTTTTTAATTTTGTGTGCTTTTAAAGTTAAATGTATTAGTAAATCGCATTCGTTAAAAACTTTTACTATGTAATAAGATGTTTCATACAGGGCCGGATTACCAATTAGGCAAGGTAGGCAGTCGCCTACAGGCCCCGTACATTTTAGGGGCCCCGCAGCTTCCACTTCACAAGTGGCCCCCTTAGAATTTACGTTTTTACTCCCAGAAAGATTTTTTTTAGAAGTAAGGAATTTTCATCGCTCGAGTTTAAAAAAAAACCACGTCAACATACAAGCCTTAAAGGGGGTAAAAGAAACATATATCTGTTCCCTAGACTAACAACTCCCCCCCCCTACACACACACAACACGTGGTAATGGCCCACGAGAAGTTTTCGTTATCTGAGGCAATAAAAATGGTCGGATACAATTACCACTGTCTTCCGCGAATTAGGGGCTATTTTTGAAGCCTTCACACCCCTCTCTTATAGGGTTATAATCAACACAAAAGCTATTGATAAATAGCACCTTATTTGGCTACTTTATCTAAACTGGCCACAGTAAGATATTTTTGAATTTTTGATGGGTTTTTTTTTGCTAAGTTTTGGATTCACTAGAAGACATTTTGTAATTTTGAATGAAAACGAGGTTCTAGTAGGAAGTAATTGTTTTGGTTAAGTTTTACTAACGTTTATGCTCGTCGAATAAAAAAGCTCATTCGGATTTTAAAATATATATATACCATTACCCTTAGATACGCCTAATTTATAAGAACGTTTTGGAGCAAAAATTATAACTGCTTTAGAATTCAGTTAAAACTAGGTATTTTTAAAACTCTCAAAAACCAACAAAAAAAAAACATTCTTTTTTGCCAATTTATCTTTTTTTTTTTTAATTTGAAATAATTAACAAAAGAAATTTGCTATCATCATCGAAGAGATTTCCGGATACCTATCTTTAATCCTCATTCAAATTCCGTTCTAATTTACTATTTTAAAGAATCTATTTTTCATTTGAAAGGTGTATGACAACGTGTACCAATCTTTTCTCTTGTATGTTGTATGTCTGTACTTCCGGATGGTCATCAATGTCCGGGTGGACAGAGACAGTAGGCAAAACTATGCATTGCATAGGGGCCTGTAAAAAGTTAAAGGGCCTATTTTTTCTTAAAAATTTAATCACAAAATTTTTTAAAGAAAAATATTTTTTTTAATTGCAAATTACTAAAATATTTATTAGTTCGAAATTAACATTATTAATTAAAATTAATTAATTTTAAATTAATCATTAAATTAACACCCGAAATGTCCAGGATTAGGGCTCCTACTAGAAAGAGACCAAAAATTCTGTTCCATTGTTAAAAAAAATGGATTAATTTTGTAAAATTCGTTAGAATTATTGCAATGTTCATGCTTTTTAATCATTTTTCTTAATTTTAAAGACAGCATTAAATGCAAAATTCTTTAAAATATCTAACAAGAGAGGGGGGCTATGTCACTTTAGGGTATATTTACCAACGGGGCCTAAGATCCCCAATATTTTGGTATTTTGTAACCCAAACTTTATTTAATTAGGGGAAAAATGCGGAAATTGGAAATGTCAGTGTTTACTGTAATTTTTACTGCAATACTTCATGACTTTTTAACAATTTTTTTTTAATATTACGAAAAAATTTTCTTCGATAATTTAAACTGCAAAATTATTCCATCTATAGAAATAAATTTCGCAAAAGGGTCACTTCAGGGATTGATTAATCCCCCCACACCTTTTAAATTTTTTAAAGCAATTAAACATTTATTATTTGGCAAATCTTACTTATTTTTTTTTAAATTCGAATAAAATAAGAATAAAACTGAAATATTCTAAATTAGTTTTTCCGAAATATACCATTTTTGATTTATGAAGTAGGGTATTCACCAATTATTAGTACACCAAAAATAGTAAAAATAAATTAATTTTAATGCAATATATTTTATTGAAAAATATCCGGTTGTCACTTTTCACACACAGTTGGCTCGAAATAATAACTGGACATGCCGTTTTTTGTCCTGTGGGCAGACAAGAATTTTTTTTAGAGCGATTAAGACTGAGAAGAAAGATTTTATTTCCTTCATTTCCTGTTTTGGGGGTCTGGTTGTCTGGGTCTGTCCCCTCACTCAGTCGTTTATCTATCCCTTGATCCTTCCCCATCCCCTGTCCTCACTTGTAGCAAAAGACCAGGGCTAAGGCCAATGGACGAAAATCACAAAAAATAGATAAGACACTAAATTTATTGCTGGTGCGTCACTAAAGGTTGTAAGTTCAATTCAATCCTTAGCCTTGGCGTTGGGCAGTTGAGTATTTGACTCTGTGAGGATTCGTTGATAATTTTTTCTCTGTCTGAATCGAGTATTTGTGTCATTCATGAGTGGCTAAAGGCCTGTTTAAAGGTAAAATATTAATAAAAATTTAAATTCATTAAATGTCAAAACTTAATATAATTGAGTTTTCGTAAAAATAAAATTTTCGCTTTAATATGCACTATTTTTAATATTGCTATGGACATTAAGTGTTCGGTGAGTAATTGTTTAAATTTTTGGTCAGTTGCGAATTTCTGTCCATCGTTTAGATTTATTGGTATTTATAAATCAATTCCTATTTTACGATCATTAAATACAAAAAGTGATGTAAAACAAATTACTGCTTCAGAATTTAAAATTTGGATGCTATTGATTTTATTTGTGTGAGTTCTGATGATGTCCACTGAAAAAAATGCATTGCATTTCTTCATACCGAAAAAAGAGCGAAGGGGGGGGGGGGGGGGGAGCGAAGGGGCCCCGTCAAAATCAACTGCCTACAGGCCCCTACACTGTTTAATCCGGCCCTGTTCATACACAACAATTAATGGAAATAATTATACGTCTGCAGTCTTCCGGGCAATTGATTATTAGTAATTTGTAAATCGTTAAATTTAATTATAATTTAAAACTTATGTTATTTGTAGCAATTTTTAGCTTTATGAGAATAATATTTAAAAATTGGAACAAATATTTTTTTTAAATAATTTTTTGTAAAAAAAAACACCTTTACACTTTTGGTAAGATTAAGATGGTTAAGTTAAGGAAAACATTGCTTTTTGAAGTGATAGACGATTTAAGAAGCCTTATTTTCTAGATCACCTGTCAATAATTTAAACTTAATGAAGAGATAGTCTTAAAAAAATCTCACCAAATTGATTTCGAACCATCGGCACCCTTCGCTAACAGTTAAATATGTATCACTAATACCAAATTATAATTCAATCAACTCGTAATCTCCTACCATAAAATAGGCCATCCACGAAGAACAGTTGCTAATATAAGAATTCATTGGATAGCAATATCCCACATTTCTACCATATTCAATATTAAGGAATGCTTAACTTATTGTCATTAGATAGGTCTTAAATTTCAATATTAAGGAATACTAAGCACCATTGGGTAGCGATAAGTATTTGTGGTATCATGTTCCATCTAAAGGTAGCCTTTACTTAGTACAATTCAATTCCGCAGTAACATATAATTACCGTAATGCAACTGAGCGCGCAACTGGGTTGCAAAGAGATTGATAGGGGGTTTCAAGGAGAAGGACGTTGTTCGGAAATCAATGATTCGTAAAAAATGAAGGTAAAATCAGTCTAAATTTAGACACCACGAAAAAGATATGCTCTGCGATTATATCGGATATTATCTTCAACACGTCTCCGAATTGTTGAAACAAAGACGTATTTTTGGAGAAGGTCAGGGAAAAAGCAGAAAAACCACAATACAAAACGTGCTTTATTTAATATATAATTTCATCCCGGGATAGATAATTTAAAAAAAAGAAAATAAAGAGGAGGAGGATAGATATGAGAGAAATATATTTTTAAAATGAAATTGTAATTATATGTAATAGTGATGCATTTAAAATGTATTTTGTATTTTTTTTAATTTTCTTCAATATTTATATATTAATTTTTTAGAATTAATTTAAAAAAATACTTATAAAGTAAACGGTAGAAAAGTAAATAAAACATTCCTTTTTTAACCCAATTATTTTCTGTGATGGGAATTTTGAAGGGAGAGGGCGCGCCTTAACAACTTGTGGCAAGGCTACCTTTTAAAGTTCTTAGTTCAAGCTCTGGCTCAAACAAAATATTTAATTTTTCAATTAATACTAAATAAAAATAATTAATATCAATGAAATTTCAAAAAAGAATGGAGCGTTTTGTTATACGTCACATTTTTGTTAACGTCACATTTTTTGTCAAACTTTTCCCATTATCGTACTTTCTCAATTTGGAACAACTCAATATATTTCGTTTATAGTTCACTGCACCTAAAATATGAATAGGATCGAATTGAAGGGAACTCAATTTACCAATTTGCAATTCGTAGAACACCAAAGCTACAGCTGTTCCGAGCACTATTTTACGCATGGGATGAGGACATCTTAATCACGGACAGCTGTTTTCAAGTATGTAGGATGTCAATCACAATACATGGTTTAACAGTTTCACATTTCTATGACGAATTTCGTACTAACTATTGAAACTGAACCATTCGAAATATTTTATGCGACCAAGGCCGTTTTACTAAACAATTGACTGGGGAAAATATTATATATTTTATAAAGAACCATCTATATACTCAAAGAAATCTATTGTACTCAAAGAAATGTATATTTTCTAATTCTACTATAAAATGACTTTCTAAAAGGACAAAATTTTACAAATTTATCAATCTGAAAGTATTTATACGACCAATGATGTAAATAAATGCCGTTTAATGAAACTATTAATGATAATCCATTTCATTTACATAAGGAATTGCACACATTCTCTAAAACGGCAAAATGTGATACTACCACTAGGATTAGTCCAACTTTTGAGTATAAAATCTAAATCAAAAGACTGACGGAATCCCAGTGGAAAAGAATAGAAAATGGAAGATAGAATCCATCTAAAAAAAAGTGCCTCTATATGGAACAGTTGATCAAACATCATTTCAGAGGAACAAACAATCAGCAAACGCATTCATGGTCATTGCGTACTGAAATGACTTTTTCTTCCTGTTTCGGATGGAGATTCTATAATAGAGTCGAGGGTTACTTTGCGAAAAGGGAGGGATAAGGCTTGCTGCACTTTTGGACCCTAACTGTGTAGGTTCAAGGCTCAAGTTGCATCTTTCTGCAAATGAATTTTACTTTCCATTTAGAATTACCTTGCATTGCAACTTACACCTCCGTTGGTTCAATTAATATTCAATTTTATGGAATGAGGATTAAAATCACTCTATATTACTACACTCTTAAAACAAGAGTGAAATCCACTCCTATAGGGGAAGTGCATTTTCGGCACCGGAAAGCAGTGGAAATTAACTAAGACTGAGTTAGAACCGCTCGTTTGTTTTAAGAGTGTACATTAGCCTAAGGGTTTATCAGAGGAAGTTCGTTGTAGCAGGTGCGAGGCCTTGTGCAAATCTAGCTCCAGATCCGATGCTGTACATACTTTTTGTGTACACATATGTTAAAGCAGGGTCGTTACTTGGTTACCAGTATTTCGATTAGCATCAGACACATAAAGCCGCTTTTTCGACTAAAATTTCTCATCATATGCTCGTAAACTACATGCTTTTGTAAAGTATTTGTTCTATATTTGTATATAAATATTTCAAGTTAAATTGTATTGCTATATTAAAAAAATTGATTGTTATAATTTTGTTTGCAAATCAACGCGAGGCCTTTTGCAATGGTATCTTAGCATACCTCTAACGCCTGCCCTGCTTCATGTATCCAACAAAATACGTGATTTTGTATGTAAGCACGTTTACTACCTTCTATTTGTGGTTACTCTTTTACACACTGTGCAAATATATGTGTACACAGGTAACTAGCCCACATATTTTGCAAGGATTGATTTATTGACTACTAGGTTTTGGCGCACAGCCAACGACTGGCGCCGAAATTCATTCAGGCGCTTCCAACAGAATGAATTACATGGAAAAAAAGAATTTCTACAAGTCGTCTGCATTCGGTACCAACAGGGCACAGATTACCGGGTTAATTAGAACCCACCCTCACTTTTTCATCTCTCTCTATTTGCGAGCGTTAATTCTTTCAGACTCGTTTTTTCTTACATAAGTTTGCCGGTTTTGTTTAAAATTTGTTCAAATCAATTTTTTTTAACTTAACTAATTTATCAAAATTGAAAATGTTAGAAATGGAGATTAACGATTTCACAATTTTTGGAAACCTCCGCTATTCCATGAAACATTATTTTTAAAAAATTGTCAATGTAATTGTCATTTTACTTCGCAGTGTCGATTTGGTCTCAAATTTTACATCAATTTTATCAGCATGTGATAAGAGACAAAGAGTGATTTATTCATGAAAAAAAGCCTATTCTGCTTTTTGTTCCATATTCCAAAAGTTTAACTCTTAATACCAATTTGAAGTTTGAATATATCAATATTTTAAATTTTCAAACGGAAAACTGCTATTTTTCTGGTTTAAAAATCAATGCAGAAGCATCTTGTATTTTAAAAAAAGTACAATAAGATATTTTAAGTTTACAATACATTTTTAAGAATTTTTTTTACTTTGATTTTTGTGAGAGAGCTATCGTTTATATTTTTAAGTGAATTGCTTTTATTTTATTTATACAATAAACGGTTATATGAATAAGCGAAAATGATAACGTATATATGAACAATATTATTAATTTTATATTGTGGAAGAAAATGAAGCAGACTTCAACATTACTTAGGTGGTAATCTCGGGTAAAGAAAAATATAGCCTAAGGTTTCAGGCCATTTCAGGCTTAAAAAGCGATATAAAAACATCTTGCGTAAAAATATGATATTTTAAGTTAACTATTTTTTTAAAAAAATCCTTTTATTTTCGTTGAATTTTGTGTAATAGGTGATTTCTTGATTTTCAAATAAACTGTTTTCTTGATTTTCAAATAAACTGTTTTCTATAAAACTAAAAGTTTTTGTATTTTCACAAGCAAACATTATGAGAAAAATATTTTTAAAGCAAAACATTCGATATTTCACTTTGTTATACATTTAAACTACTCTAAAAGATTTTTTTTCCCCAAAAAATTTATTATTGTATCGAGTTAACTATAAAATGAGCGTTTTATTTTGACATTTGTAAATAACATAATGAATATCATAACTATAATATAAAATAGCACTAAATAAAAATAAATATTTGCATATGTATGAACTATATAAATGATTTTAAATTGAGGACGGGGAAAAAAGCTAATGCAATTTCACAACTAACTTTAACGTGAAAATAAAACAATAATTTTTTTAATTTTTTTTTATTTATTTTTAAAGAATGAACAGAAAGTACGGAGTATTGAGCATTCCGTATAACATTTCAAAAAATAATTTTAGCAATATTTCCGATCAATTAATATGAAAATTACTTCTAAACAAATTATTTCATTTAACAATAGATCTGAAATGGGTTTTTTTTAATATTATTCATCGTTTTAAAAAATTACGAAAAGAAAAAAAACTTTCAGACGATCATTTTGAAAAACTATTGAATAATATAAATAGAATACGAAATTCGACATCTTTTTTCTCGTTTATGGACAATCAAACATCAAATTTACAGTAAATTTAATTACAATTATTATTAAGTGTAATACTATATGTATAGTTGTGTGCGATAAGTTGTTAATATGATACAGATAACTTTGAATTAAGAAAAGGTATTTCAAAATTTGTAAGAAAAGTATCATTCTAAACCAAAAAGTTAATGTTGCTCACACTAAGTAATAACAAGTGGATTGACGTACTGTCACTCTAAGGCAATTTTTCTAATTAAACGTTTAATTATTTACAAGAGATGAATAAAAGAAAAATTTAATATTATTGTCGTCTTTTAAAGTGGTTATCTGTATTTTGTCTTTTATATAAAGTTGAGTGGATATTTTTGACTCGTGAAATTGTTTCATAAGTTCACCCTTAATTAAGGGGCAAACTATTAGGGTTACCTCCATTTAAACCAGATGGACTTTGTCAGAAACCCAAAATTTTAAG
This sequence comes from Oedothorax gibbosus, assembly GCA_019343175.1. Lineage (NCBI taxonomy): Eukaryota > Metazoa > Arthropoda > Arachnida > Araneae > Linyphiidae > Oedothorax > Oedothorax gibbosus. The sequence goes on along the minus strand of JAFNEN010000019.1, from coordinate 69,592 downwards.
AATTTTACATTATTTTTTTACATTTTATCATTGAGTTTTTTTATTTCATAAATAGGTTTTCAATTTTTTTAAAAAAATCATTCTCTAAATAAGTTACTTCTTCTGTTCACAAAACAGCTCAAATAATTTCAGCATCACTAACTACACTGCTCAAAACAATTAAGGAAGCGCATGGTTTAAACCCTCAGCCCCTCAAATTACATTTGGAATCATCAGCTTGCGATTTTTTTCTCACTAAAGTTAAATTTTCTTTTTGTGTCGTTAGATTGAAGAATCATGTCTTTTGAACAATTAAATAACGTTTGTTTTAATGAAATGAAAATATGTTAAACATGGTAAAATAAAATTCACTCTGAAAAAAAATTATTAAATAAATTTACCCCAAACTCTTCATGCTTGCATTTTTAGATGTTTAAAAATTGATTTAACTATTTTTAGCAAACAAAGATTTAAAAATAATTAGTGTTTTAATTCCAATTTATTTTTCCTTAAAATTTTAGTTAAAAAAATAAAGATTTTTACCCCGGTTTTTTACCATTTCATTCTGGATACATAATGAATCTATTTCACAAAGTTTATATTTTTAGAATAAAAAAATAAAAAGTTGGGACTGAAAGGGTTAACAAGAGTACGCAAAGTGCTCCCCTAATTGTTTTGAGCAGTGTATATAATGGTAAGAACATACCATTGCACTAGTGATTTTGTTAAGTCAAAATTAAGTATCAACTAGAGTTAGAGGCTGGTGTTTTTATTTATAGTGCTGAAAAAAAATGAAAAAAAATCAGTGTTATAAGTTTCAAGTAAATATATATCTTTGTCCTGGTATTATGTTATTAGAAGAAGAAAAATCGTAATTCAAATATAAAAATAAAAATTTAGTTATTCATGAATTACGTCTTTTAATACACGTATTATTTAAACCGCAGCGCAAAATACGCTTAATGAATTATTTTTCAATGTATTATGTAATTGAACTTTTACAATTTTAATTGTTTATTTATATTAATAACGTCTTAAATTATCATCAGACAAAGTTTTTTTTTGTTTCAACTTAATTTTTTTATTTGATTTTTTACCACTTCTTCAAGTACATTACGTGTTATGACATAAATTGCTGCACACAATTGATTTTGTACTACACTGTGATGCAAAAGTTTAGACAATGACGTTTTTTAGCTGTAAAATTTAGAATTGTGATACTAGAATTACAAAACACCCCTAAACATATTAATTAAATATTTTGAAATGCTATAATTAAAACATAATTGTTTGATTTACTATAAAAAAAAAATTTTTCATAAAATAAAAATTTGTACGATGCAAAAGTTTAGACACAAATACGATATTATGCTAATTTAAAGTAGATAATGGCCTAATTTCGCATATTTATTGGTGAATTGAATTTGATAAATTGAAAAAACACGATATCCGGTGAACTAAACAGATTTAATAACGATATTGGTTCAATTTTACACCAAAAAGACAATATAGCCACTTTAAATATTGATTCAAATCATATTTGCTTCAAATGTACAATTTAACATCTCTAAATACGAACCGAATGTCTACCAGTCCATCACCTTAAAGTTTTGGCACGAATTCGTGGATTTAGAGACATGACCGATTTTCTTGATGAAAAGTGCAGCCTTTCCCATATAAAACCACAAAATAGCGACATATTATTTTTTGCACTTTAGTACAATGAAGAGATAGTCACCTCTTCAAAAACGACAAAAAAAGTCGTTCATTTTAACGTAAATTCACTCCACACCATTACGAAAGTTCCTTTATACGAAATTCATTACGAAAGAATCCTAGCATAACGAAGTGTTGTGCAGTTTTAATTACTTATTAGTTTGTAAAGGGGGAGATAGAATTTAGGTTAAAGAAGGGGGGGGGGACTTTCTTAATGGTGTGGAGTGAATTTACGTTAAAATGAACGACTTTTTTTTGTCGTTTTTGAAGAGGTGACTATCTCTTCATTGTACTAAAGTGCAAAAAAGAATAATATGCTGCTATTTTGTGATTTTATATGGGAATGACTGCACTTTTCATCAAGAAAATCGGCCAATGCATGTCTCTAAATCCACGAATTTGTGCCAAAACTTTAAGGTGATGGACTGGTAGGTATTCGGTTCGTGTTTAGAGATGTTAAATTGTACATTTGAAGCAAATATGATTTGAATAAATATTTAAAGTGGCTATTGTCTTTTTGGCGAAAAATTGAACCAATATCGTTATTAAATCTGTTAAGTTCACCGGATATCGTTTTTTTTCAATTTATCAAATTCAATTCATCAATAAATATGCGAAATTAGGCCATTATCTACTTTAAATTAGCATAATATCGTATTTGTGTCTAAACTTTTGCATCGTACAATTTTTTTATTTTATGAAAAAAAATTGTTATAGCAAATCAAACAATTATGTTTCAATTATAGCATTTCAAAATATTTAATTAATATGTTTAGGGGTGTTTTGTAATTCTAGTATCACAATTCTAAATTTTACAGCTAAAAAACGTCATTGTCTAAACTTTTGCATCGCAGTGTAGTACAAAATCAATTGTGTGCAGCAATTTATGTCATAACACGTAATGTACTTGAAGAAGTGGTAAAAAATCAAATAAAAAATTAAGTTGAAACAAAAAAAATTTCCATCGTTGATGAAAACGAAAACTAGTAGATAATTAAAAAAATCATTCTTCAGTGTATGAATAATGAAACAGTTCTATAACAATACCATAATATATTACATATTATCGTTTTCAGTTACCAATTTTTAATGATGAAAATTTTGGTAGTTTTTGTTATTAGATAATATGTGATTTTATAAGTTTTTCAATCCGAGTTAATAACATAATGTCGAAACTGCCTTTTATAAAATCTAAAAGCAATTGAAAAAAATATTTTTTTTCCATAGAAATATATTAACATGTGTTCAATATTAATCTATAAAGCATCTATTCCATAATGTTATAACAAATAACACTTACGTTTAAGTTTTTAAATTCCTAAGACATTTGACGCAGTTGAGGTTTTGTGAAATCGACAAATTTCAATTGAAATGCCTTTCCGTTTTCAGTTTATTTTTTTTGTAATGAATATTTTACTATTTTTGGCAATTTTCAAGGAATTTCTATTTAATCAGCTTTCATCAAAGTAATACTATCTCTATTTATTAATGCAATTAATCTATTTATTAAAAACTAACTACATTCAAATTTGATTTTAATATAAGTGAGAAAAACAATGTCAGTTTTTTTTTTTAATGTCCAAAAAAAAAGTTATGCCCATAAAAATTTTATAGGTCAGTTCTAACAGCAATTTTTATTAATACACATTTTAAAGAAATATGTCATTAAGAAACTATTAATGTTGTAAGAAGACGTAACTAACATTCGATTAAGAAAAATATAAATACATTTTAAAAAAAAATAAGCAATTTTGTGGCTTGAGTGAAGTGGCTTTGAGTAGCAGTATTTGTCAAAAATTCACTAACATTAATTGCAGTAATTTTGATGTTTGATCAAATATATATACAAGAGAAAAGACGTCGAATTTTTCATTATATTTATATTATTCAATAGAATTAAACAAGTTTTTCAAAATTATATCGTCTGTAAGTTTTATTTCTTTTCGTAATTTTTTAAAACGATGAATAATACTTTAAAAAAAAGAAAAACTTTAACTTATTGGTTTAGAATTATACTTTTCTTACGAATTTTGAAATACCTTATTCAAAGTTATCTATCATATTAACAACTAACCAACTACATAATATAGTATTATAACTAATAATAGTTGTAAATAAATTTACGGTAAATTTGATGTTTGATTGTCCGTAAACGAGATAAAAGATGTCGAATTTCGTATTCTATTTATATTATTCAATAGTTTTTCAAAATGATCGTCTGAAAGTTTTTATTTCTTTTCGTAATTTTTTTTGAAAACGATGAATAATACTTTAAAAAAACTTCCAGATCTTATGTTAAATGGAATAATTTTTTTAGAAGTAATTTTCATATTTATCGATCGGAAATAATGCTACAATCATTTTTTTTAAATGCTGTACAGAGCACTTAAGTCTCATTAAATTTTTAAAAATATATAAAGAAAATGAAAAAAAAATATTTAGGGTATTATTTACATGTTAAAGTTAGTTGTGAAATTGCACTAGGTTATTTTTTTTTGTTTCTTATTCCTCTTCACTCTAAAATTAATTATTTACATAGTTCATACATATGCAAATATTTAATTTTTATTTAACGGCATTTATTATCATATTTCTTATTCTATTAACAGATGATTAAATAAAACGCCGGTTTGTTGTGAACATGATACAAATAACTAATATTTGAATAAATATAATTGTGTGCACTTTAAATGGAACATAGTGAAATATCGAAGCTTTAGCTTTTAAAAGATATTTCTCAAAATGTTTGCTTGCGTAAATGTAAAAACTTTTCATTCCATGAAAAAACAACCAGTTCGTTTTTAAATAATGACAATTATTTCACAATATTCAGCGAAAATAAAAGCATTTTTTTTATTAACTAAAGTATCCTATTGGACTTCGATATTTAACGCAAGGTGTTTCTACATCGCATTTTAATTCTGAAATAACAGCAGTTTTCTAAGAGAAAATTTTACTATCGGTATCGATAAATATCCAATTAGTTTTGATTTTAGTAGTTTTTAAAATGCAATATTAGAAGTATTTAAGAGCAGACTGTCATGTTTTATACACAAATCTTTATAACCGAACCGAATTGTCGTTCCGAAAAAATTAATACAAAAGTTTGTTATTTGAAAATGTAACAGGACAATATCACAAGAGTCAATGAAACTTGTGATTAGATGTGCACTATTGCATATTTTCGGCAAAAAAAAAAGTTTCATTTGTTTTGCGTAGTCTTAGAATTTTACATAATGTTTAGAAAAGAAGTCATTAGATATAGTAAAAGTTTGTCAAGGAAAAGTTCTACAATTTATCAGGGTGAATTTTTTAATTCAGTAACTTGGTACACACACACTTTCTAAAACATGAAATTAAAATGTGCTCTCATCAAAGATTTTGTTTCTACGCTACGCAAGGTATGAAGCGAAAGTGTGTGCCGTAGATATCAAAACAAACTTTTCTCCCCATATTCTCAAGAAGCGTCATGGGGATATAGGAATCCAGCGCCGAAAGTTCATCGACGCGACCGGGCAACGAAAAAAATCACTTTCTATAAAAAAAAAATCACAAAATCAAAGAAGAATTTAAAACTTACCACTTTTATTAATTTGCGTGGTATCCAAATGTCACATTTTCGCGCCGTCACACAATCCCACGGGGCTTCAATAGAGCTGGGAATGGAGCTTCGGCATAGAGCTCCGCGCTCGGCATGGCTTATGCTCCAAATGTGAAATGCCGCTGTGTTCGAGCTGAATCGACCCCGTGGTTCGGTCCATTTCCCGCGGAGGGGTGGAAGCGAACGTAAACAAACAAGAACAGGTGACGCACTCACGTGGATGGCTGGGTGCTACGCCGATGGAATAACTCTACATCACATGGGGACATACAGGGCCGCTCTTAAGGGGAGAGAGGGGGGATTCCCCCGTAATCTCACGCGAGATTTTTCAAAATTCGTATTTTTTTTACTTTAATTATTTTTTTAAAATTGTAAATCGAATTTTTCAGATCCAACGTGGCCGCCCTCAGTATCAGTTCGGTTTATATACGTCATTGTTTATTAACATTTATTTTTAAAATGACACTTTTGTAGTTTAATTCAAAATGAAATAAATGTTTGGTTTTACGTTAACTATATATGGTTTATGGAAACTAATTTATTGGATCGTATTAGAAGGATTTTTTTATTGTATTTAGAAAAAAGAATCAAGTGAAGCTTTTATAGTCTAACATGGGGATTTTTTTTTTGAATAATTAGGTCAAACAAGTTGCATCTTAAAATAAAACATATTGAAACTTAAGGGGACACAGTACCTCAAAAATGGCAAAAATTACGATTTTTTTTTATTTGCTAAAACCAAGTTATTAAAGTGTAGCTATATTTTAAAAAAAGTTATTCCACTTTTTATGCGGAAAGGTAGGATAAAAACGAAGGCGATTGAAAACTAAATATGATTTTCTCGGTGTTTATTTTTCCTTGATGACAAGTTTTTCACACAAAACGCTAAGAATTTTTTAATTATTTATAAAAGTCTAAGAAATTTTGTATGCAGTCGGTCATATTGACATTAAGAATTGGCTTTAAAATTGTTTTCAAAAGTAATAGTTTTTATTAAAAAAATACTAAAGTCGAAATTTTTCAAATATGCTAAAAAAAAATGGGATTTTCTAGATAAATAATTTTTATAAAATAACTGCTGAATATAAATCAAATTTGGATTCCAATTCTTATGTAAAACAGTTTAAAGTACATGAGAAAAAATTAGTTAAAATATTTGTATTCAAAAAAAGCCTTAGCATTTTTTAAAAGTTTTTTAAAAAATAATTTTAAATAACTTTAAAAAAAATTATTTTTTTTGTCACATATTGTTTTTAACTATAGGTTAAACTAATAAAACATCAATTTTATAGTGAATGTGTCCAAATTAAAAAACATTTTTGAAAGTGGTACCATGTCCCAGCGTTACAATTATTATTGTAGATGTCATATGTCACAAAGACGCATTTGTTTTATATATCCAAAGGACGAGATGATTTACAGTGTTATCTATTCAATTTTGGGCTATATTAATTACTTTCCAGTTTTATGAAGGAGAACATGCATCAGATTTAATTTATATTTTTCTATACATTATAATAATTTATCAGATTTAATCACAGAAAACATGTCGCTTAGATGTATTTCATAAACAAACTGAAACTCTGTTAAACGTTCGTGCAAAAGAATTTGTTGCGTTTGTGCTTTAAAATGAAAAACCATAATACCTCATTTTAATCAGGGCCGCCCTAAGAGTTGTGCTACCGATATATTCGTACACTTACGATTTCAGAGGTGGTTTGGTTAAGCTGCGGTATCTCTCTCGAAATATTTTAAAAGTAAGAATTCAATTTAATTGAATAAAGCAGATACGAAATAAACTCAAAAACATGTAGTTCAGAGGCACGTATTGAATAAACAAAGCTTACTCTAAAAACAAAATTAATGACATTATACCTTTCATATTATTTGAACAGCTGCATATGTTTCTTATATTTTAACAATTTATTCGAAGTATTTAGTTATCATTAACATTTCTTTTAATTCGAATTTGTTTTACTAGTAACTCTTACTTAAATTTACCTTAACTTGTATACAAAAAGTCTCCCAAGTTAAGAGGGACTATCAGTCCCATAGAGCTAATGCATTAGTTTTGAAATCACAACTTTTGAAAAAGAATTGCTTTGCCATGTTATCCCATTTTCACCATGTGTGAGAATCATCATAACATCAATTTAAAACGAAATTGAAAAGAAAATAACATCCGGTTACTTAATTATTGATTGATAAAGTTTTAAAATAGTATCGCCATCTGCTGTATAATTTTGGTATTTTAAAACTTCAAAAATATATAATTAAATAACTAGATAGCATTTTCGTTTCAAATGTGTTTCATTTCGATGTTATGTGGATTCCTATACCTGGAAAAAGGGGCTAACATGGCAAAGCAATACTTTTGCGGAAGTTGGTGATTTCAAAACTAATGCATTAGCTCTATGAGACGGACAGTCCCTCTTAACACATATAATATATATTGATGATAAATATTTGATAATAAATAGCCTAAATATTGATAATAATCGTAATCATCTTAAAAAAGTCAAAATAATTTCAACCACACCAATAGCAACGACAAACTTATTTTATCGGCATCATGATGCATATATAATACATCATTTAAGGGCGAATGAACCCTAATGACCACGGGTCTCCAAACCAAAGTGCCTCTGTGTTAATCCAATGTGAACAAAATTTATTTTCTATGCCACATTTCTCCGGCTGTAATGACTATTTTACAAATGTTTTTTTTTATTAGATAAATGTAGCTGACTTACAGGCCTCTATAATCCCACTTTTTGAATTTGGTTCCAATATTTTGTGAAAAATTTTTGATTGAAAATTAAAAAAATATATTCGAACCAATTTCAAAAAAATTTATTAAAGAGACCTGTAAATCAGCTACATTTATCATAGAAAAAAAACTCGCTACAAAAATGATTAAGGGTCTATCTGGTATTGATTATGATAACATCTTTAAACATGTATTCACTGGAAAAAGGAGAGCTAGGGGTGATTTAATCACTTTCAAGTTCATAAAACAAGGAGACGGCTTAGGTTTGACCTTAAATAGCCGGACCAGAGGACATGATCAGAAATTGAATACATCGAGCTTTAGAAGGGAGGTAAGAAAACATTATTTTTACAATAGAGTTGTCAATGAGGGGAATGCTTTACCAGATTATGTTGTGCATTCGAAGAGAGTAGAATATTTTAAGAAGAAACTTGTCAGTCATTGGAAACTGGTAATGTATTAGATTTATTTTGGACCAACCTTGCTGCGCCTCTGGCCTGTTGTTGGTCAAAAATTTTTGTATTTGTAAAAGTATTTAATACGGCAAGAGAAATGTGGCTTAGAAAATAAAAAAAAATTTATTAATACAGAGGCACTTTGGTTTGGAGACCCGCAAACATTCGGTCTCATTTGCCTTTAAGACTAAATAAAGTATTTTTTTATAGAAGCACTTGATTTGGTTGATATTTTGCATACTTTGTATATACATTTATCGAATAATTCAATATTTACTGAACCAGAAGCACTCTGGTTATATTATGCGCCTAGTCTACGAACAAATTCAAAAGAAAGCTGTTAGTCTGGTGAACAAACAGTGGGAAGTTACACTTTAAACTATAGGATTTACGATTTAGTTTAAAATAAATAGTAGTTAAAAGTTGCTCTTTGGGAACAAACTGACCGTGTTTATTTACTTTTAACGTCGCTTCGTTGGATTTTGAAAAGGACAAACTTTCTGTGTAACTCTGCAGGGAAATAATGCTCAAATCTGCCTGCAGTTACTTCCAGTGTGCCGCTACTGTGGGATTGGTTTATGATTGTTGATATCATATTCATAAAGTCTCCTATTAAAAGTTAATTTGACGATGTTTTAATATATGAAAAGTAGTTTTATTAAGCGAAAAGTATTTTTTTCTAGATACACAAAAATCAGGGGAAAATTGTAGGTTTACAATACGTTTTGTAGCCGACGGCTTTACTTTATTCCAAGGTTTTTATTTATTTTCTCTATTTTCTTTTTCAGATTCAAAATGTATTTTCGCATTATATATTATGTCAGAAGAAAAACATTTTTTTTGTTTTTGCATTATCCTTTCTATCCGTGCTCTCCCGTTTCGCGTTTTCCGTTTTTTTTTATCAAATAAGTAGTGCGTTTATGTAATTTTTCTTTGCATTTTTTTTTAAAGAAAAGTACTCTTAATACAAATTAATAGGGAAAAGACGAAGAAACACAGTTTTTCTATAACTCCCGGTTTATTATTTCTATTTATTATATTTTCTATATTTATTATCAAATTCAAAACCCGATAATGTTCAAAATGTATTAAGCATGATGTATTTATTCTGTCATAATCAGAATATTCAATTTTTTTTTAAATTTATATTCCGTTATTTATATTATCCAACTTTCTATATTCCATATTATGCCAACTATAAGAACATCCGGCTCGTTTTATCATATATAGCCCTCCATCGGCAACCTACGGTCTTTTAACGATTTTTAGTGGCCCTCCTTTTTTCAAAAACTCAAAATTACGAAAATTCTTTAAAACCCCAAAACATAACACTTTTAAAAAACAAAATTTTTTTAATGAATCTTTTTCCTTTTATTTATTTCGCTGATAGATAATTATTATATTACAAAAATAAAAATTTAATTATAGTTAAATAATTAACTAAGTAGTTAATGCAATGAGAGACGAAGGAAAGAGACTGAAGGTAGTTTTGAAACATAATTTTCAAAATTTTCTTGACTTATTTCAATAATGTCAACACTGTTTAATATTCAAATAATGTTTTACCTATGTAGTTATCGCTTTTTAACATCTTTCGAATTCTCAATTTGATTATTTCCCTTTAAATGTGTGGCTATCAATTAAGGGTTTTAATTTTGAAATATTTGTGACTCAGTCGATATTACTTATTTAAAATATCCTGTATAATTTATGATTTGTTTTGGTAAAGACAAGTATGACAAACCTTTATTGTTTTTTTTGCAATCTAAACAGTTTAAACGAATTCCCTAATACATTTCTAAATCTCAAGAAAATGTGTTGTGATTAAAAATACTACTAGCTGTTGAGGATTCAATTTTCACTAAATAAGTATTTTAACGCTCACCCCCCCCCCCCCATTCCTCCACCGGAAAAAGAATTTGTGCGGCCCGCAACGTCACAATTTTGTTTCAAAAACTAAACTTGTGTCCCTTCAAATAAAATGTTGCCTTATAGGATAAACGGTGCTGACTTTGTAATTTTTCTAAGAAAACTACTTCTTTCCGAAAAGTTTCGGTTTGAGGGGCTATTTGTTACTTTAAAGAGGAAGAAAAGCAGCCCTGTGTTGTTCTTGTGAGTCAGTTCATAATGCAAAAACAACATACGTTACGAATTTTCTTTTCCATTTGCACCCATAAATTGTGTGAGTCACTCATAAAAGGAGCAATTTCTTGAAGGATTACCGCTTTTTTTCGGCGTCTTATCTCCATCTTTACAACAGGATGTTTATCCAGCTTCGGAGGGTGGAGTATTTAGCTATAATTTCTCTTTCTTGAACTGCGTCTTGTTGAAACAGTTACCGAGAACAGCAGTTTTGAGCTAACGTCAAACAATCTTGTCCAAGACTTGAGTAGTCAGCTGTTATCAATAATGTCTGTTGGTGAAACTAAAGGCTTACCCTTATTATAAAACCTTAAATGTTTCATTTATTTTATAATTAACGCTAGATTGCCTAAGGCAGTCTGCTTTTCAATTTCAGTTAGAAAATCAATTGTGTATATAATGACACAGCTTCTTATTAGATTTTTGTGACTTTTTGTACAACATATAAATGAGTTGATTAATCATTGTAGTTGCCTCCCCCCCCCCCTCTTTCATTTCCGGTATGTATATGTGTTAAACCACGGCCTACTCAACTACTAAGGCCGAAGAAGCTTTCCCAAACACGCTCGGTGACGGAAATTTTGACGTCATAGTTCCGAGTGACGTTGTTCCGAAGATGAAGACGGCTGTCTCGAACCTGTTCGGAACCACTCGTTCACGGCGGACCACATTTTAAGGGTTCCGAAAGAGTCCGAACTAGTTTCTTGAATCTTCGGCACTGGGAACAGTGACGTCAAAATTTCCGTCTACGCTCACGTTTAGGAGAGCTTCTCTGGCCTTGTTATTGAAGTTGGCCGTGGTTATACCTGTATTGCCTAAGACAGGCATTTTGACTACTTGGAAAATTTTAAATAATCAAATGACTTCTATTATTGAATTGAGTAAATTTCTTATATGATATCGGAGCCACTCTGATTTCGTATAACAGTTTATATATTTTTTTATTACCGTCACTTGTTTGTCACTTGTCATTCGAATCTTTATGCAAGGCCTGATCACGCACCTCATTCCCCTTGAATGCGTGATAACGTAGTTCAGGAGGGAAAGAGGATCAGTGTTCCTAGGATCAGTTACTGTCATCGATACACTTTGATATAACAGTAGAGTATTTTATTGCTATATGAATGTATTAATTAATCTTAAACAAATTTCTTTACACATTAGTTATTCTTTCACAATGCAGTCATTTTGACTGCTTTGGAGCAATATACAGTCCCTGGACAAATTATTAGACGCACTGTATTTTTTTTAGTAATGATGAAAACATACCAAAGAATGCCATATCATTAAAAAAGATGACGATATCTGTATTTAGTATAGCAGATAGTATTTTCTATTCAATAGCTTAAGTTTAGGAGCACAAATGTCCTTCTAAAGGTATTTTGTTCATGATTGATTGATGCATGAAATCTTGTAGTGCGTCTAATAATTTGTCCAGGGACTGTAGGTATACACTAAGTCACCGTCTTTCAAGTGTTAAACTGTGAGGATACTAAATTGAGAATTAGACAAAATAATAGAGTTAGGTGGTTGTCAAATTTTATGTCTTATGTGCTAAACGGCAAATGTATCACCACACTTAAAAATAAGGATTGCATTTTGATGTATTAAAAAAAATGTTTAGTCAAAAAACATTTTCTAGAAGAACAAGTAAATTTTTTTAAAAAAATCTTTCGACTGATGCATCTGCATCACTTTTAAAAAATACGTTTTGGGGTTTTGAGTGGTCAGAAACTACTAATTCTGTTCTAGTAATTATGAAGACAAAACTATTTAAAAATTTTTAGAGATCCGTATTCACACAAGGGTCAATTGCATGAAATTAAGTTACTATACAATATTCATTTCTATGTCATTCGACATTGTTGAAAATTCCAAATATAAATCTTAAAATTTTATTGTAAATATAGACCATGTTAAATTTTTCTTCTAAATAAATCCCTATTATGCATAATTTTGAATTATAATTCTAAATTTAATTATATATTATCTGTGATTCTTCATTAAATTTTTTCCATATAAATTCCTGTTCTATACAATACATTGTAAACTAAATCATCTTCCATGAAATTCAATATTAAATTAACTTCTAAGTAAGTGTAAATTAAATTATGTCCCACGTAAGCCTACCTTTAATAATTTCCATGCACTTAATTCTTCTCCATCATTCAAAACGAAACCGTATTCTCTCAAATGGTAAATTTAGTAAAGTTCTCTCTAAAGAGGGACTGTCAGTCCCATTGAGCTAATGCATTAGTTTTGAAATCACATCTTTTGCAAAAGAATTGCTTTGCCATGCTAATCCCATTTTCACCAGGTATGAGAATCCTCATAACATCAATTTAAAACCAAATTAAAAGGAAAATAACTTCCGGTTATTTAATTATTAATTGGTAAAGTTTTAAAATAGTGTCGCCCTCTGCTGGGCATTTGGAGCATTTTAAAACTTCAAAAATCTATAATTAAATAGCTAAGATAACCTTTTCATTTCAAATTTGTTTCATTTCGATGTTATGTCGATTCCCATACCTGGGGAAAAAGGACTAACATGGCAATGCAATACTTCTGTGGAAGTTGTGATTCCAAAACTAATGCATTACCTCTATGGGACTGACAATCCCTCTCATTTTCTTTACCTTTGAGAGACGACTTTGCCCAACGCACGATTCTGCCCCTCCCTCCCCCTCTCTGAAGAATTCTTTTGAGAAAGCAGCTCAGGTAATAAGAAACAGCGCCAATTAGGGCAACAGGTTTCACGCCAAATCAAGTAACCCTTCACCATGGCTGTCCCGTGGTCAATGACACGGGCTTTTAGACTTGTACAATGCTTTCACTACCTGGCAATTTGAGAACTTTTCTTGGCAGACGCGTCGCTATTGTTGGAACAGATCCTCCCACAAGAGATGGGAAAGAAGAGATAATTAATCATAATTATTATGAAAAAGAAAGTGTTTTTTAGGCTAGTTACTAAGTGTTTTCTTCATAACATCCGTCTAAATATTGAAATTTTAAATCGGTCTAGGTAGTAAAAAAAATTCGGAATATTTTGGAAAGTAATAGTTTGCAATCATGGTGGCTTATAATATATATTTCACTGCCTGGCAATTTGAGAACTTTTCTTGGCAGACGCGTCGCTATTGTTGGAACAGATCCTCCCACAAGAGATGGGAAAGAAGAGATAATTAATTATAATTATTTTGAAAAGGAAAGTATTTTTTCTGCTAGTTACTAAGTGTTTTCATAACATCCGCCCAAGTATCTAAAATAGAATCAGTTCATCAGTTGCTCCGAATAATTTTAAACTTTTGAAAAATATCTTTTGAATTTTGATGGCTGGCAATAACTTTCCCTGGCAATTTAAGATTATCGGCTTCTTGTAAACGCGCAGCAATTGAGGGAACAGATCCTCACATAAGGAATGCGAAAGATAATATAATCATAATTATTGGTTAAAAAGAAAATGTTTTGCATTGTCGAGTTATTATTCATTTAAGTTCGTTACATCCGTCCAAATATTAAAAACGGAATCCATTCAAGTCGTGAAAACTGTAGGAATATTTTGGAAAGTTTTGCTTTTAAAATGTACTGCTTAGAAAAGAACTTTTACTTTCTGGCAATTTTAGACTCTCTCGTAGTAGACTCGCCGTTTTTGTTGAAACAGATCCTTTCACAAAGATGTGAAATAAATTACTCCTAGAAAACTTTTTTGCTTCTAGTTAGAATTTATTTAAGTTCATAATGTCCGTCTAAATATTGAAAATAAAATTGGTCTAGGTAGTAAAAATTGTCGGAATATTTTGGAAAATAATACTTTGCAAATGTGGTAGCTTATAATATAGATTTCACTGCATACTAATTTAAGAATCTTTCCTAGCAGACGCATGACTATTGTTGGAATGGATCCTCTCGAATGGTCAAAATTATAGTCCATTCGGAAGAAAAACATTTTTTAAATTTAGCGAATTATAAAACAGCTTCCACTATTTGATAATTTTATATTATCGTAAACATGCTTCTATTGTTAGAACATGTCCTCCCACAAAAATTGTAAAAGAAAGATAATAATTAATCAAAACTATTATTTAAAAAGAAAGCTTTATTTGTGAGATCCGGATATGCTAGTTAAGTATATCCACAATATCTTATTATTTTTTTTTTAAATAAAGTAGTCAAAATTTTAGAAATGTTTCGTATTTTTAGATTGTAAGATTGTATTTTAAAAATTGTATTTTTGAATTGAAAGAGTGAAAGAAGAGAGAGGGAGCTTTCACTAACTGATGGCGATTTGAGAATGTAATTGACTCGAAAACGTGCTTCTATTGTTGGGAGAAATCCTCCCACGAGTGTTCTGAAAGAAAGATAATAATTAATGATAATTATTGTGAGAAAAGTGTTTTGGTTGCATTTAATTACGTTATCCTTTTAACAGTTCAGTAAACCTGAAAACAAATTTAATTTTTTTTTAATTCTTCAGTCCACGAGCCAAAATTAGAATAACTTTTTGAAATTTTTTGTAAATCGATTTGTTTATGTCCTTTTCACAGCTAATATTTATCATCGGAAGGATAATACAAATACTTATGCAGTAAAATAATTTAAATTCATATTTTAAACTAAAAGTAATAGAACCTGGAAAATATGCTATTCTTAGTCCTTCAAGTATGAGATTTTAATCGTCAGTAATTCTTATTCGTTTTTTTTGTCTAAAAAAAGATGAGCGAATAACTGAAAGTGCACTGTTTTTTTCATAATGCGAAAATGTCATGTGGTTTTTAAATTTCTTATAATTGTCATGTTGTGAAAAAATTTAAAAGCTTAAGTATACAAAAAAATCACATTTGCGGTTAATTGAGTAAACAGGAAATAAATAATACAATAGTATGAAGTGTCAACGAAAGTAATGATAACCATATATAGGTATCTAAACTCTGCATACTAGTTTTGTTTTAAACAAATTTTGTTCAGTATGTAGTACTTTCAAGTAGTGTCATTCTTTTAACAAATTTTATTGAGACATTTTGTACATATTAATGGTTTAATAATCATAATGATTTGGAAAATTATGTAAGCCTTTTAAAACCGTGTAGCATTATAGAAAAGTTACTTTAGTTAAATATAATTATTATTTGTCCGATTTTCTTATTAACTTATCGGCATAATGATATCCAAGTGTAAATTAATTAGCGCTTAAAAAACCATTACAAAATCCAAGCATAGTCGACAGTATTTAAAAAATGACCAATTCGTTTAATTCTTGATTTTAAATGATTTTGATGCTTGAATTATTTAAAAAAAATATTTTCTCTTTGTATATTTTTATTAGGTTTTAAGTAATTTTGATTTAATAAATTATTTTGTCTTTATTTTTAATGTTTTCCAACAATTTTTTTTTCATATGCATTATTTTTTAAAAAAATAACATAACATGCATATGAAAAAATTTGGTGGAAAACATTGAATAAATTTTTTTGTCTTTATTTTTAAGCAAAATTACTTGAAACCTAAAAAAAATATACAAAGAGAAAATATTTTTTTAACTAATTCAAGAATCAAAATCATTAAACATACATTATCAACATACATTAAAAAAATTGGTTATTTTGGATGTTCTTTTTTTAACTTGTATTTAATTTTTTTTTAAATCTTATGTTCTTTATGAATTTCTGTATTCATTTAATTGCGGCTGCGTAGTGTTGTTCGTTAGTGCCGTTAATTGTTCGTTTTGATTCGAGTGCATCCTGCTCGACATGGGAACAGGATGAATCGAATCTATCACAGGATTTCCTATATAGACAAAGCAGGCTATCTTTGTGTGCTCATCCAAATAACACTTGATATTTTGAGAACGGATATTCAAAGTATTTCAGAACTCATCGGACAATTGTTTGACTGAACAAACACGATCATGAGTGCGGGGAAATTAAATAATCTGCTTGGAAGTAATTAAAATTGGTCACATTAGGAGGCTTTAAACTCCCCCCCCCCCTAAAAAAAAGAGTGATTATCTTGCACGAGGTAAATAAAATTTCAATGAATACCTGCATAATAAATGGATGAAATTTCATTGAATGGATAATCAGTAGATTTAGTTGATTATAACTGATAATCAGTCAATTTTAATTAATTGTAATGGATAATTAATGAGTTCCAATAATTAACGTTCCAATTAGCCCCGCCCCCCCCCCCCCCCACAAAAAACGCCATTATCTGGATCTGCCACTGAATAAGTTTATGAAATTTTTAATTTATATATTTGACACATTTCAAAAGGTATGATTTCGATATTTTATCCGACATAGTTGCGTAGTCCATTGCACAATCATTATGCCGAGTGAACATGGAAAGCACTGAAACTATTTGCTTTGTTTTAATGATTACATGATCTCTTTCGCGTTGGACCTAACGAATGCAATTCATCTGCAATGTATCCGTTTATACCGTAGATGAATACGCGTTTTGTTTGGTAAATAAGATTTTTAAACTTGTTATAAAAAAGGCTCATTTTCATATTTAAAATAAATCATTTTTCGCCATATGTGTTTGTATTCACCGTTTGTGTACGTATTCACCATTTGTGTACGCTTTTATCAATAAATGACATTAATATTGTCGATTAAGGCTAACAAAACCTAATGTAAAAATTATCTACGTATTTTATCACTTCACTAATTTTTAAAAAAATCAATCCTTGTATAAAAAGATCCACTATCTCTAACTCCTAAGATCTTATTACCTACGGGGTTATATGCAATTTTCGTGTAACCTATACCAAATGTTCTGATTTAACACAAAGGAACATTTATTTAAATAGGATTTTCATACCCATTAATGCGATTTCATACCCGGAAGTGATACATTAAAATCTACCGACTAAACAGCGATGTTGTGAAAATCATTCAAGTTTTTGAACAATATAAAACACCAATGAATTTCGAATAAGACCGCTGCAAATCAAAAAAGTTCACAGATCTTTTTTTCCTTTGTAAAACAGAATTTTAATCTTTTCACGGGATTTAAATTACATTCGGTCTTTTGCCTAAGTTCAAACCTGTCGAATTCAAAATTTATAATTTAAAAAAAAGAACTAATTTTATTTCCTTCCCGCCTCACCGATTATATTTTGACAATAGATAAACCAAATATGAACTTACACCAAATAATAACGGCATTCAAATATTGGATTCTTCGATTAGCTGAATAAAAACGGATTTGACCTGTTTCAAAACTAATATCCGCATACGATTTTATTTGCCTAAAACCGTTTGATTAGCTTCTTATTGGTTTTCCATTTATTGTTTTATAATTTCTTATATTTATCATAATTGTTGTCTATGATCAGGGATTTTGTTTCCTCTCTAAAACCAGCATTGTTTACGGAAAAGGCAATCTTGAAGGTTAATTTCATTTATGTATCGTCTGATAAAAAATATGCTTTAAAAACTGAAATGAAATTATTTGAGTATTTAAACATTTTAAATTATTTAAAAGCATTAGAAACAGTTGGAAATCTTCCTAAACTATAATTTCTTTGTAATATGGGAAAAGCCAAGCATTAATAATTGTCTCCCACATTTTGTATATCATGTAAAACTAATGTAACAAAAGATTTTAAGTAATTCAAATTAATTTGGATAGAATAAAGTGCTTTTTTTTGTAGAAAAATTGCGACGCGTGTAAATTTACGCGAATACAAGAAAAGGCTTATTTACTAAACATTTTTAATCTTTTTATATATTAACCCTTTCAGTCCCAATGACAATTTGGCATCATCATTTTAGAAAAAAAATTCTCATCATCTATAGCCATTTATGACATCAAAAAGCACATCATTCGATTCTT
This sequence comes from Oedothorax gibbosus, assembly GCA_019343175.1. Lineage (NCBI taxonomy): Eukaryota > Metazoa > Arthropoda > Arachnida > Araneae > Linyphiidae > Oedothorax > Oedothorax gibbosus. The sequence continues at coordinate 51,090 of JAFNEN010000019.1, read as the reverse complement.
CAAACTTTTTTCTATTGGAAAATATTTTTTATTAATCCCAATAGATGTCAGCCCTATTATTTTTTAAAATTATGATCAGAAACATGATGATGCCAAATTGCATCACTGGGACTAAAAGGGTTAAAAAAAATTATTGTCCTTATTCCAAACAGTTCATAACTCTGTTTAAAGCAGCAGTCAATTGACTAATTTTGTACTTGAGGAATTCACAATTAATATTTAATTCGAACTAATGCGGAAAAGTAAACAGCGTGACACAGATTTTAAATTTTTTAAGAAATATATGAATCAAATAAACCATAACTATTAATTCGGAAAACAGGCTTAAAATATCTTATTGGCTTACGAAGTAATAGAAGAGAGAAAAATAAACTTTTGAGAAATTAGATTAGGTTTGAGAAAAAAATGAATTGTTATTTTCTAAAACAATACAAAAGCTATTTTCAGGGCGTCTTTTATTTGCGTTAACGAATAATAAATAGGGAGATCGCAATTCAAGTAAATTTACTTTGAGATATAAAGGTATTATTACTTGTCACTGACTGTTTTTTTTTTCTTTAAACTATTTTCGTTGCTTCTAATAAAAGACTAATAACCTGGATACATCGAAAATATACCTTAGGTGAGAATCGAGAGGAATGGAATGTTTTTGTAAATAAATATAAATAATATTTATTACAATAGCTAAAGATGTGGGTGTAATATTAAAAGGAAAATTCCAACATCAGTTTTAAAACATCTACGGAAAATTAATTTTTTTAACAAAATATTTTTAACTAAGGAAACTTTATGTTGCACAACATTTAAGTTATTGTTTAAATTTTAACACATTTGCATTGAGTAAACAACTACTTTAGAGCAACAACAAAATTCTTAAACAAATAAACACGAGATTTATCAATCGTATATAAATATCGATATATTAAGTTTAAAAATATAAAACTATTGCACAAAATATTTAGCACACTAAAATAATAAAGATTAAAAATAGATTTTGCAATGCATGCGCTATTTCATGTAAATATATTCTCTATTTCTTTAATATTATTTTTATAAAAATATCCTTATTTTTCTTATCCAAGAGAAAAAAATATACGGTCTAGTGATACGAGAAACATTTTACCGGAATTTAACTTTAGTAAGGATTGTTTTTAAGAGTAGTGGTCAATCATTAAATCTATTCTGCTACTGCATTAATTTTTTTAACCTTTCGATGTTCTTTGTAATCTATTTTTTTACTTATCTGAACATTCTACAGTAATCAATAACTGACAGAGACGCGTTTTTGTATTTAATTTTAAAAATAATAAATAATACTAAAATATGTTATGCAAATAATGTGTACAAGTAAAATTCGAATGTCTTTCAGAGAAAATATGATTCACTTGTAGTTTATCGTTTATCCCTCAATTGGTGGAAAAATTGCCTCAAAAACAGTTGTCGCTTAACTACAATTTATTTTACATTGATTCAGTCATTTTTGTTGACTTCTCATAAACTAAGAAGCTATTTGAAATATATTTTAAATTAGTTCACTGTGAAAGTGATAAAGAAATCTAAGATCGAACAGATTTGGATAATTTATAATTTCCTGGTACTCGTAGAAGAATAGGCAAATACCTGTGTTCGATATATCACAATATATAGGTATTTCGTTTTACATAAGAAGAAACAATAGAGTAAATCGGATTAATTTCACTTTCTTTAGATTTCAATTGCCCATATCTTAATCCCATCAAAATCTAAAGAATACTACGTTATTTTATGTTACATAGGCTTTGAAGTAATATAGTTCAAGCCTGAGACTAATGTTAAGGAAATTTCTCTTTGGGTGATGGTCTGATTTTGTTAATGTAAAATGAATTTTGTACTTTCAATGTGTAACCTTGTTAATTTGAATTCCAATAAAATTTAAAAAATAGGCTTACACGGTCATAAGAAAACAAATTTTCTATCTTGCAATATATTTTACTCTTGACTAACAGTGACGTATCAGACAAAGATGGCTTTTCAAGTTAAATTAATTATATATTAAAATTGCTACCGATTAATTTATTATAACTCTTAAACAGATTGGTATTATAGTTAGGCTACAATAAACATATCCATATTTTTGTTGACAATAAAATACAATGAAAACACAGAACTTCAAACAAATTCTCCCGGAAAATTGGATTTTTTTTCAATACCTCATTTTTCCGCGTAAGGTGTATTTAGTTCCAGAACAGTGGAATTTTTATTTGTAAACTCGAAAAATACATTATTTAAAAACTTTATTTAAAAAAAACTTTCCATTGTAAGAAAAAAATACTTTTCTAAATAACTTCAATTTAAAGCTACCCAAAATCTTATATAGAAAAAAAATTAGCACATGGTACGCATGATGCTAGACATTTGGCATGAAAATCACTATTGTTTAAACCTAATAAAAAGTTTTTTCGATAAATATACGGGTTGCGTCTGTGTAATAAAAATTGTGATTTGGTAAAATAGGTTCATAAAAGTAATTTTTTATTCTCTTAAAAATGTATTCAAATGTGAAATGGAAAAAGCTCAATATTGCTCAAAATACAACTTTCCCTTAAGAGAAGAAAAAGAAAATGTCGCATCAGAAGTCCTTACATAAAAAAAGGTGTATATAAGATTCGGATTCACTATACAGAGAATCGGTCATACGCAACATAATTCTAGCTACTATTCCACAGGCTAATTTACTCAATGTTAAATATCTTAAGTAATTGTTTGTAATATCATTAAAAACACAACTGTTATAATTTAATGCTATTTTATTTAGTTTGATATTATGTCAACTGATTATTAGAATATAAATTTTACAAGGAAAGCTTAATTGTCTAATTTAATCAGCATTTTCTAATGAAAATATCACAATAGGTATAAAAACGATGTGAACAGACTTTGAGAATATTTTTATGATTACAGTGTATAAATTGAACTTAAAAAATTTAAACCCCAAAATCCATTTGAAAAAAATATTTTTTTATAGTTAATGTGAGATCTCTCTTCTCCCTTCCCCATTATTATTCCAGCCCAGCATAACCAAACAAAAATTGTTAAAATCTAAAAATAGAATATTAAAGTGCTGAATAATAAATCTGAGCTCTTTATTTTAAGGTTTTACTAAAAACTAAGTTCCTCTTAATATTTTCGATTAAATAAAAAAAAAACCTGCGAAACCTTTTAAAATATATCCTCAGGGGCAATAAGTAAAGTAGTAGAGAAACCTAGAAAATCGGCGGTTGCAGAATACGCATTTTCTGAGCAGCGCCATCTGTTGAACAGTTGTAGAAACATTTGTTGTAGGGAGAGTTTGCGAATTTTTTTTGGAGCAACGTCGCGTTATATCGCTTATGCGTCGTTACATATTTTAAATTTATGAGTAATTTTAACACGAACTACCAAATTTCAGATAATTTGCCCACACAAAACCCCCCCACTATCCTACCCACACAAAATACCAATAAGATTTTTCTGGGTATTATTTTCGATGAGGCAAACAAAAAAAAACCACACCCCATTGAAGCATTTAAAATATATTAATTTTTTTTAAACAAAGTTCATTTAATTTTTTAAAAAACTATGAATAGAAACCCTCAATTTTTAACGTAAATAAATACGGGACAAAGAGCTAACAATAAATCCTAAATTGATTTCAATTTCATAAATGATTTATTCAGAAAATCCCTAAATCGCAATTTTTTTTAAGTAATTCGATTAATTGTGGGGACTGTTTATAAATTGAAAAGCAAACATGACACAGAACTAAACAAATATGGCCTTGCAAAGCTTAGAAGATGCTTTTTTTTAAATCAACCCCAGAAATTTTCTAATTCTACAACCATTTCAGTTACTGTTCTTACACGTTCCTGTTAGTTGTGGAACTAATCAGTATTAGTTATAGAACTAACATGTTCTTTATAAAAAAAAATGACTAATAAAGATACTCAAGTTACTTTTATCAATCTTATAACTATGTTTAACACTGTCAAAATACACAAAATATCAATTTTCGTTAGCTTTATGCATCATTTGCAATCTTATAAGCATTCAAAGTTTAACGTCTCCGTAATGTTAAAAATGTTTCACAATCTTTATATCAAATCACCGAAAATAAAAACAGGGAAAGCTAAATCTTTTTTTTTATTTACTACTTCTTAATGTTTCAAATATAGTTCCCTAAATTTTATTTAATTCCGAAACTTATGTATGTAGTTAAAATAATTCATTTGTTAAAAAAAATCTTGTATAACAACCCATTTTTTACATTAATGTTAGTTACCAAACACAGTTAGCGCAACAAACTAAACCTAAATCTTTTGTGATTGTGGTTCTAAATTGCGTCGCCAATAGTCCTCGTGTAGCTCTAGTGCGTAGATAATTCAACCTATCCTAACCCAAATTTTGGTTTAGTCGCTAATTATTTGTCGAGTTTCGTAAAAAAAAGTTTTAGGGATTGTGTTAAAGCTTTTATTGACGTGTAATAATAAATGTTTCCCACTAAGAGCAGGGAGGGTGTTGTTTATCAGTATCTACTCTACGTGTAATAATTTCGTATTGATGGATAATGCCAGAAAAATACATTGAAATTTACCTGATCAAAGTGTCTTGTATATTATTTCTTAAAAATATTTTACAAGCCTGCCCTCTACTCTTAATAAGCAAGACAAACATTGCCTTAATCATAATATGTCTGTATCCTTTGTAAGTAATTTATGTATTTTAGTTGATAGTTCTTTAAATCCATCATATTAGTATTCCGACTATTTATTTCTAGTTTCTGAAAAGTTTAAACCTAACCAATCCATCATATTAGTATTTGAACTGCACCCAAACTATTTATATTGAGTTTTAGAAACACTATTCCTTAAACTAACTGCAAAAAAACAAGTTTCTAAAATGAACAACAGAAAAAAAAAACTTTCTGAAATATCGGCCATCGTTTGAAGACAAATTTAAATATTACATTATTTTTTAGATAACCCTCCGAAGTTAGTTCGAAATTATTACTATTATATATCAGCAAATATTTTATGAAAATTAACAAGAATTGATACTTAAGGTATTTTGACGTTGCTTAACAATTTAATGTAAAAAAAATTGGTTGATGACCACCTATGCTAATTTTGATCAAAAGAACAAATTTTACTCTTTTTTTTTTTCCTTTTGAAAAATGGTATAGATCTCGAAATCTTATTTTTAATAGCATCCGAGAAACGATGGAGGGGTGTTTTTTTTCCGTAGCTGTAGTACTATTTTTAACTGAAAGGAAAATACATAACATACAGATAAAATTAAAAGAAATCATAGTTATTAGTCTTTTATAATGTTAATGTTCTCTACATTTGAGGCAAGGGGCTGGGGAGCCCAGTCGGTTAGGCATTCGCCTAGCATGCGGAAGGTCCCAGTTTCGGGTCCGAGCATTGCCAAAATAACTGCAGACCTATATAAACGGCCCGTGCAGCCAAAATGTCAGACGAATAATTCCCCGTGTGGAGGGAGTGCACGTTAAATATTCTTCAAAGTCCTAACGCTGCGTACGATGTCGCCCTTAACGGTTGCGTTGGGTGCCTACTCAGGCGTCGGCTCGTCACTTGACTGTGGTTCTAAAATATGACGCCCGTCGTCAATAGCCATCGTGTAGCTCTAGTGCGACGATATTTCAAACTAAACTAAACATTTGAGGCACTTTTTTTCTAATTAAAAGAGTGTACTTCTTTCAGATCGCTTCTGTGGTGTCTAATTAACTCTAGTGCGCGTATCTGAGAAACACATGGGTGAATTCGATTCAATATCTCTAAAGCAGAAGGTGTTATGAATGATTGAGGAACTTTTATCTATTATCTATTTTACTTTGATTTGTATCGGATAAGCGTTTCAAGCTAACAGCAATTAAACATGCTTAATTGTTTCTATTTCACAGAGTATTAAAAATCACATTTCATCTGTGTTTTTTGATCTTAAATTAATCAATTAATGATAATTGGTGATTAAATTAATAATTTTTCTTCACTAAAGTACTATGGAATAAATATTAAAGACAAAACTATTTTTACAAACCAAAGTAATTTTTTCTAACGTAAACAACATTTTTAGAATCGGAACATGTGACTCATTCGTAATTTTTTGTTAGTTTTGTTTGTGTCAATGTAACGTTTTTTAATTTTCACATTAGATTAGATTGAGAAATGAGTGCGACCTTTCGTGTTGGTTTAGATAGCGCACCTTCCGCAGGATGAAAGTCCCTTTCACATACCAATCTATAATAATAAAAATGCCAAGTTTTGTGTGTGCGCTTGTATGTTCCTTATAGACTCTTAAACTAGACATCTGTTTGACTCGTAACTTGGCACAAATGTGCATTTCATACTTAAGTTACGATTTTTGTACTTTCAGCTCTCGAAATGTTCTATTTTTGGAAAAATTCGAATTTTCTGAACATTTTCTTCCGGGTTTTTTCGGTTGATACTGACTTCGGTTTAATTGAAAATTAGTTCTTTGATATCGTTTTTTTTTAAAACTGCCATCCCTTATTATTTTTTTAAATTACAAATTAGCCTTACTTTGTCTTTCTAGAATAGAACCCATAAAAGTATTGTTACACGCATTTAAAGTGACTTTTAAAAAATAAATTTCACAAGTTTTTTTATACCTGAAATTAAAAATTATGGTAAAACTGTCCATATACTTGGATCGATTTGATATTTTTAGACCGTGCGAAAAACGGGTATTTCTTTGCTAGTATAAATGAATCTCACCTTGACCCATGTGGATCCGTGGATCCATGTTCTGGATTTGAGCTCCATCATGAAATTCAACACTGGACATCCATTCTCTTCAGATTTACTTCGTAATCTGAAACAACAACAAAAATTCTTAGAAAATAAATGTGAAGTATCTTATGAAGTAAGTATGCTTACACTACTTAGGAGAGATGGTTTCTATTTTTGAATGTTATTAATTAATAATAATAATTGAATAACCGAATGATATTTTACAATGAAATTCTCGGTACAAATGCTTACATAGCAAAGCAAATACTTTTACAGAAGTAAGGATTTCAGAACTAAGGCATTAGATATATGAAACTGAACATACCTCTTCAGAAAAATTTTATTGGGAGTCGAAAAGTTAATTACTCCCCCCCCCCCCCCCCCCTCTCATCCCTTTCCAAATATAAGACTTTTTTGTAATCGTTCAATTCATTAAAAAATAATAAACTTTGCAGTTAAATGAATGACACTTGTTGGAAAGGAATAGTTTTGTAGGTTATTATATATATATTATTGCTTATCAATAGGGTATTTGACTAAAAAAAAATTATTTGCTTAAAATAGTCTTATGCCAAAAATATTAGGCCCGTAATTCTTTTTTTTTCAAATACCGCATAAAAAGGGAGAAAAATGAATTTTAAAATGAGGACGAAAAATTACGCCCGAAAACGCTTTGTGGCTGTCACGTGGTATCTATGACGTCACTAGTAACTATAAACAAACTTTGAAACACCATTTTGTCTACTTTAAGCAAATCTGAACTATCCGCTTCTGTAAAACCTCCTTCCATTTTCTATATAATTCTTATTTTAATAGTAAATTAGATTAAATCCCGTTTAATTGCAAGCAAAAAAACATTACACCGGTGTGTTTATATATACTAGTGACGTCAGCCAAATCAAAGTGTTTGTACCGATGAAAAATAAGCCATTTTAAAATGATTTTTATGAATTATTTAAAGATATGTTTTGCAAAAAATATATACGTTTGTTATTTTTGGGTTCAAACTATAATTTAATATTGGAAGGTATTTTAGCGATACAGTCAAGTACCCTATTAAATAATGATAATTATGAAGTGAATATATTGATAGTTATCAAATAAATATTGATGATTATCTATTAAAAGGTACTAATTATACTTAGTTATCATTATATTATTCATTAGAGGATTATTTTATTCTTGAAATTTGGCGCAATTTTTATCAATTTCGTAATTACAACTGCCGATTCCATTGAATTGCGCTTTCTCCTAACAATGATATTTGACCCGGGCTTGACGTTTCCTTATAATTGAAACAATTGTTTTTAAAAGAAGTGAAAAAAATTGTTCAGTATAAATGAAATCAGATGGCATTTCATATTTCTTAAGCATACAACAAAAATATCAAATAATAATTGACTGTGTAGAAATCCCCCTTAATAAGGCATTTATAATAAAGTTTACATTTTATTCTATTTTATTTGGTAAAAAAAAAAGTCATCCATAGCTAAATCGGAATTCTCAATCGAAAAATTATTTTTACATTTTTCTTTGCTCATGTAAAGATAAGGCCTTTTTCTGTCCAAAAAAACTACAAAATCTGCTGATCATACGCAATTGCAAAGGTAGTGTTACTTGAATCAGTTGCTGATTCTGCCAAACTTTTCAATACAATTCTTTTAGATCGTATTGATTTCGGTCAGCCGCAGGTTAAATGGATAAGACCAAGTTGTAAGAAAATAAGAAAACGGTATGAAAGATAAGTATAAAGTTAATCACATGTTATTTTGAACCGTATTAAAGTTTTGAGACTTAAGAATTAGCTTTAAGAATTTAATTGCACCTGGAAGGCCTTCACAATTAAATTCCTAATACTCATCATTTTTAATACTTTATTTGTTCTAATACTTACTCGTTATCACTAATACTTATTGTTTTTATTGTATTGATTACAAAATTTTAACAGCGTGTATTTCTAATCGCATATTATTTCTAAAAATGATCTCATTAAAAACGTTTTGAGTTGTATTAAAATTAGTTTTAAACGAAATCTTCCACACTAATCCCTTATGATGATTAAATAGTTATACATTTTAATAAGCATGTTTTTCAAATATGGATATGTTCGGGGTTGAATAATGTTTGTTAATTTTCTGTTTTAAAAATAAAATTAAAAAAAATAACAATTCAAATTTATTTTCAAAAATAGTACACGGATTTTCTCAATTATTCTATCTTAAAAATTATTTATGCATTATAAGATTTTATTACAAAATCATATTCAATTTTGTAACATAATTGAAAAAAATATTGTAATTAAGACATATTTAGGTTGTTTGGAAGTTTAACATGCCTAAATTTGGGTCATCACCGCTAATTTTGTTCCCTTAACCGCGTCAAAATAAAAAAAAATAAAAAAAACACTTTCGAAGTGATAAGTTCCCCTTTTGAAAGCAAATGCTTCAAGCTATTATAAAAATATTATAAACATGTTTCTTATAAGTTTTTAATATTTTAAATTTTATATTTATGGATCACCTGGTTAAAATATACTGAATTACTAATTTTTTTTACATAATTACTAAATAGTAGTCGTTTTTACATTATTACACTGCTCAAAACAATTAGGGGAGCACTTTCCGTACTTTTGTTAACCCTTTCAGTCCCAACCTTCTATTTTATATTCTAAAAATCTAAAATTTGTTAAATAGATTCATTATGCATCTAGAATGAAATGGTAAAAAAAGGGGGGGGGGGATCTTAAATTTTTTACCTAAAATTTAAGGGGGGGGGGGGGAGGAATTGGAATCATAACTTGGAAATAAATTATAAAAATTCAAATTTTTATTCGTTAAAAAATGTTAAAATCAATTTTTAAACATCTAAAAATGCAAGCATGGAGAATTTAGGGTTAATTTATTTAATAAAATTGTTTTAGAGTGAATTTTATTTTACCATGTTTTTCATGTTTTCATTTAATTAAAACAAACATTATTTAATTCTTCAAAAGACATAATTGTTCCCTCTAATGATAAATAAGTGTGAGCTTAATGTAGTGAGAAAAAACCCTTAAGCTGATGATTCCAAATGAAATCGTTGGGGGTGAAAAGGTTTAAACTATGCGCTGCCCTAATTATTTTGAGCAGTGTACTCATAAATTCGGCAACAATGCCAGAATATGCCTTTATTTTTTTTTCATTATTATTTTATCTCTTTAGGAAAAAATAGTGGAAAGTTTTTTCCCTCAGTAAAAAAAAAAGACGGAAATAGTTCCATTTGGATAATTTTATATTCAAGATATCAACTGTACGAAATTAAATGTTTTTTTTAATAATTGGTAAAAAAAACTTTTCAAAGTTATTATTTCTTTCGAACTCGAATGATATCTTGCCCATCATTATAAACGACATAAACATTATTTTTTAATAAATATATTTTGCACTTTAATGGAATGATATGAATACCATATTTTAGCTATTTCACTAAAAGACTTGAAAGAAAAGAACATTTAGCACTAGAGTGCTTCGTTAATACAACCAAACAAAGTAAACAAAAAATCTTTAAATTCAATTATAAATATTGGCTATATATGTTAGCAGTTGAAAAAAATAACTCATCTATAATTTTAAAAATTCAGTTAGTTGGTATTTAATCATTGAAAGAAAAAAGTTGTTGTTCACAGTTTTAAGAAAATACTGTTTTTAGAATAGGGGAAATAAGGGTAGTAGGTACGGGTAATTAATGAATATTTCCACATACTCTCTCAATTAGCATGACAAATTGTGGTAATTCATTGAACCATCATTTTAGCCTCACAAATAAACCAACACATGATAGTAAATAATACAAAGTTAATTCCGATTTCTCAATAATTACCATATACCAACAGATTTAGAATAGGGGAAATAAGGGTAGTAGGTACGGGTAATTAATGAATATTTCCACATACTCTCTCAATTAGCATGACAAATTGTGGTAATTCATTGAACCATCATTTTAGCCTCACAAATAAACCAACACATGATAGTAAATAATACAAAGTAAATACCGATTTCTCAATAATGACCATATACCAACAGATTTAGAATAGGGGAATAAGGGTAGTAGGTAGGGTAATTAATGAATATTTCCACATACTCTCTCAATTACATGACAAATTGTGGTAATTCATTGAACCATCATTTTAGCCTCACAAATAAACCAACACATGATAGTAAATAATACAAAGTAAATACCGATTTCTCAATAATGACCATATACCAACAGATTTAGAATAGGGAATAAGGTAGTAGGTAAAGGTTAATTAAGAATATTCACATACTCTTAAAATTAGGCATGACAGATTGTGGTAATTCATTGAACATCATTTTAGCCTCACAAATAAACCAAACATGATAGTAAATATACAAGAATACGGAAAAGAAATCTTACAAATTCAAACTCCAGATGCCGGAAAATTGTGGAATATGCGCATGTCGCAACACAATCAAAACAGATCACACCCTCCTTGCGACACAAAACAATTCTGTTTTGCAGAACGGACAAAAGGAATTTTCGAGTAAAAATTTATTTTTATTTATTTTCATTTAGACTGATTTTTCAAAATATATTTTTTCAAATGCTTAGAACTAGTTCAATATCAACGAAACGATCAACTCGAAGAACATAAAAAAAGTTGTTTTTGTAAAAAAATTAAATTTAAAATCAAAAATACTAACTCATTGAAAAATATATTTCATTAAAGCATGATTCACGCAATCATAAAATGATCCCATTGAGTATTGAGCACGATAATAAATAATATCGACTAATGAATAAGAAAACTGTTTCTTTTTATTTCTACTCCTAAAAAATAAGTAAAAATCTATTTAAATTTAATTGTTAATCAAGAGTTCTCTTTTAAAAAAATCAAGTTGCACAGTTCTCTAAATTTTGCATTACTTTTTTCCAAAAAAAAAAATACAAACAATATACACAATACACTTTTCCAATGCACATTAAACTTTTCATTTCTATAAACACTTTAAAAAATGATACACACAATACAATCGGAACAAAAAATATTCAACAACGGAACAAATCAAATGCAATTGCAAGATACACAACAATACTGAATATTACTTGTGTTCCACACACCACATGAGAATCAAATATGAAGCCCAGTCTATTTTTAGAAACAAGAGAGCATGGGACCAAAAAACGGGATTTCAATAACTAGGGATTGCATGGAAATATGATGGGGGGAAAAAGTTCTCTTACTATCAAACCAGCAAAAACAAATCCCGAAGATCAGTCTATGGAAAAGTCAATGGTGGAAACCTCAGTTGCTGCTAACCAATTTGCAGTGTAAACACGAGTGCATTTGCAGCGATGGATGCAAAGAAGAAATGCAAAGATGTGCACTCACCGTAAAGAGGCTCAAGATGATGGGATCGCAGCATCTTTTGTGATCCCGTTGCTCTTCGCCATCAGGGATGGTGGGAGGCTGCGCTGTTGGCATGGCAACGAGGTAGCGGCCTCGCATCCGGGACACTTGGTGACGTCACGTTGTCTCAGACGGTCAGAATCAAAGACTTGTGGGAAGGAGGGACTAGGTAGGTGGTAAACCTAAATGCTGGTACATATGACTGGAATTCGGATGGGTTTGGTGCAATGAATTGGCGAGGTTTCAAGATCAAACACTGAAAATTAATTCATAATTTGGTTCATTTCTATAAGTATAATTTTCTTATATGTAATTGTATAAATACTAAAAAGTAAATGTCTATTACAAAACAGCTCCTTCAAAAAGTTATTTTAAAGTGTTCCTTAGCATAATAGTGTTTGAAAAAATGGTCGAGCTAAGTCGCCAAAATGGGTGTCTTTCTCAAAAATTAAGCTTTTCTATTGTTGGGCTAACCCAAGAGCTTAACTTTACTATAAGATAGTCTGTCTTTTGCATTTAGGTCTTTGGCCAAAATCATGTTTGTAGACTTCAAAAACATGCCCGGGCTAAAAATAGCAACTACCCTTTGGATAGGGGGACGGTTCCTAACCCTTTTGGTGTATTTGCAAATGAAATGCGATAATTAATACATTGAATTTTGTTTTAGATATTTTTTTATCTTATGAATTTGTTGATAATATTTGATTATGAAATGTTTTGGGTGGGAATGCCTGCGCCCTGGACGATCTTTAACACCGGTGTGACTCTACTCAGAGGTCTGGATTGGTCTCAGGCTCTGGAATTAGTCAACGCTGTTTATTTTCTACGAAAGAAAAATGCATACGAAAATTGTTTGTGGGTATTTTGTGGTGCGTAGAGTCAGAACTTAGCAAACAAATATTCCAATTGCCTTTCAACATAAATTCTTTTAGAATTGCAGTTGACAGGTTTTGAAAAGGATATCTAATTTTTTTTATGGTACATTTAATTTTAATTTATATGCACTGGTTTTGATGTACTAATATAAAATCTGTCATGTATTTTACCTGCTATTGGCCAGGGACGCCCTTGGCAATGTGCGAAATGTTAAAAAAAGGTGTTTGCGAGAGGATTCGCGTCGACTTCGAAGGTTAACTTTTGTTTAAAATTAAGTCACGCCCGGTCATTTCATTTTAAAATGTAGTTAAACAATATACATATTGAAAAAAAAGCACTGCATAAAAAATGTACAGGAGAAAACTTATAATTTTCCGATAAAACAATTTTGAGCCAAACAGTTTTGGAATAATATTTACTAAAGGAAATTGGTAGAAGACATTCGAATTCAATGTCAAGGGCCAAGCCTTTACTTCTGAAGGCATGGACCATGGCCATGACTTCATGTCAGCTGGAGATGGTCATATAATATGTTCCCTGTCTTGATAGATTAAATAGCGTCTTATCTATACATTGTCTCTATGGTTATAACTATAAAGTCATATTTATATTTTGACCATGCAATTTTTATTGACTAGAAATTTAAATTTCCTATATATTACTATAGATCACCTCCTATTTATATCTATTTTTTAAGTTAGCGAAATACATGACACTTTTATTGTATCTTCACTAGCTGTTATTTGATAACTGTGTGATTCGTTAACTATCGTGAAAGGAGCAATGTAAATCACCACGCAAAGTCATGCTTAATTCTCAGATGCACTATTATAAATAGTCACTTTTTAAAAGATTAAACATTAAATTTGTGTTGCTTTAGTCAAGCTTTATTATACATAATTGCTTGGAATTTTTTTTAACAATTTAAAATTTATCACCATATTACGACCATCAAATTAATGGAGTTGCTAATGCTGGATAACTTGACTACCACAAGAATAATTTTGCCTTTTTTATAATAGTCAACCAATGGGTACTTTAGAGATGGAAAATAGGTTTTGAAAATTCATGAATGTTAAATCAAAACAAATTGCATATTTGAAATTCGCATTTTATCACATCTGAAGAGTACAGGGGAAGATCCCCTTCATGGACTGGGGATCAGTCTGCATCAGGTCTGCTTGGCGAAGATAGCAAGTCATCGCCTAAAATGGTGTAAAGAAACCAGTTTGCCTTGGTTAGTATCACGCGCTACACTGGTTTACTATCTCTATGATCGAGATTCACGCAGGAGCACGGCCAACTTCAATAACAAGGCAAGAGAAGCTCTCCCAAACATGAGCGTAGACGGAAATTTTGACGTCACTGTTCCCAGTGCCGAAGATCGAGAAACTAGTTCGGACGCATTCGGAAGCCTAAAAATGTGGTCAGCCGTGAACGAGTGGTTCCGAACAGGTTTCGAGACAGGTTGTCTTCATCGTCGGAACAAAGTCACTCGGAACTTTGACGTCAAAATTTCCGTCCCCGAGCTTGTTTGGGAAAGCTTCTTAGGCCTTAGTATTGAGTGGGCCGTGGCCGGAGACTAGTCTGACGATCAAACCACGGAAGATGAACCAAGGAAGAAACCGGTTTCCGATCGCCACTACTTCTCAAGCAGACCTCAATGCGGACAGATTCCCAGTCGATGAAGGGGTTTTTCCCCTGTACTCTTCATCTGTGAAACACAAACAGCAATTATGCATATTTAAATTATCAATGCAAGTTTGAAACTCTCATCGGACACGCGAATCAAAGAAAGATATAGTCCAGGCAACGAAGGCTGAAAAAAGGGTATAGAGGGAAAGTTTTGGAACCCAATTTTTGACTTTGTAACTTTGTTTGGACTAGTTAGGAGGTGAACATATCAAAAGTCCTCACCCCTAGCCCCTAATGTAAATTACGTCATTGTCTAAACTTTTGCATCGCAGTGTATAAACCGTGATCTTACAAATGTTTAAAAAGATTAATAATTTTAAGAAAATATTTACTTACACATAGGCTTATAAATTTTGCCTATTTCCAATTTCTTGCCAAATATATGTCTTCAGGTTAGACAAATTATCACCCAAAACGCACTAAATGAGCGAAATGTGTTTTTAATTGATTTAAATGTTGTTCGTAGTCATCACTCTGTTCAGCTATATAATAGGATATTTATGACTATATTTTCCTTTATCGCCTTATATGTCGCAAGCTCGCACAAATACCATAAATAATGAGATAAAAGGGAAATGTGTTTTTTAAAAATGATTTTTATGTTGGTTGTCATTCGACTGTTCCTGTCGTAGTTGGTCGCTTGTGGCCGTGTAGTATGTTTGATAATTGTTATATTATTTGTTTTGAATTAAAGTTTTAACAAATGTTTAAAGAAGTATTATTGGCATTGTAAAATATCATTACCACATAGTATTTTTCTAAAACTTTATCATTTTATCTAAATAAAGTATTGGATTATGGATTATGATTGAATTACTATTTATCCCTTTGTAGCGGCCTCAGTAATCCACAGTCTACCAAAAGGATCCTCCAGGTGTAGATGAGTTACTTCAGCTTACATACTACTATTTTCGTTGTTATTTAGAATACTGGTACGAACGCAGTAGTAAATCTGCGCCCTCTAGTGAGTGGATGATATATTGAGGTTGCGCGCTTGTGGTATCCGCCACACCACTACCCTCCTAGAACAACGAGGTAAGGAACCGTGCGCAGGCTGCTTCGCTGTGCGTTGTGCTGCGGTTGAGTTGTGCGGAGAAGAGCGTTGAGTGCATTAGCAGCGAGTGAGCAACCGTGGTTGAGCGCATCGTAGCCAGCCGTGTCTCGCTCCAATGGCAACGGATCTAAAAAGACGCGGCCAAATTTTTGGCTCCAGGACTTGCGCAGTAAAGAAAAATGACGTCATTTGAAGGTTTTTATAAACTTGACCACCAAAGTCAAAAATTTTTTAATTTAAATTTAATTTTCGAACTAAATATAACTGGAAGTAGCGATCTAGTGTCAACACACATCTACTTCTGCAATCAAGACTGATGATGAGGGTTAATGAGCGCATGCTCAGAAATCAATCGTCGAATATATTAATTTTCGTTTCGACATTTATTATCGTTTGCTAATAAAAATGAAATCGGGAATTTTAATTTTACACTTCCACTAAACGAAAGACTTGGAAATAGCATTCATCATGTACGGGAAAGGAAGTTTAACTTGTTTTATTGCTATATCATTTACGTTTAAATAATTAATTATGAACTTTTCGAATAATTTTGTTCTTTTTTAAAAGTTTCATTCAATCAGAAAAAATTTCTTGAAAATGATCAAATTTCAAAGTTTTTTATTCGTAAAAATCTTTTATTTCTCTTCATAGAACAAAAGATGATACACAATGTTCAAATTTTCTTATGTTTAAATCTCTTATAGACAACGTGAAAGTTATTATTTTAATTAATTGGATTATTTTTTAAGTTCTATAGTAATTCTAATTTGTGTTTTATCATAGTAACAGAAGAGAACATAGTACATATCATAGTAACAGTGAGAAAAATGGTTTACTCCTAAAAACTCCCTTTTTACTCCTAAAACTCCCTTTTCTCCTAAAAATAGTACTTAAATTTCATATATGTGTTACATTCGTTTTCCAAATAAAACAAATAGAAAACCAAATCAATCGTTAAAAAGATCTGACAGTGGCCCCATTTTCTTAAGTTTTTTGGTCTATCCAGTAAAATTATATGTCGAAGAAATCGGTGGAAGAATTGGAGCCAAGTAAAAGCGCCAATATTGAAAAGAAGCCAAATAGTTTTGTCTCCAGGTGTTGGCAAAGGCCGCGTTTTCTTAACATTGAGCGAGTCACGGCTGCTCGTAGCAGGAGCATCGTTGGAGTGGGTGACGATCACGTCCCGGTCACCAATGTAAGTAAGGTCTCGATCAGTAAACCACATTCTACCAAAAGGATCCTCCTTCGATATTGCCAAAATTGTCTGTACGTTGGTTGGGAGGCGAGATAGCAACATAGATTTTAGTAAATCGTCTTGGATCATAGTTCCAGCTAGACCTCGCATTCTTGTCAGTAAATATGAGGGACGTTGCGGTCTCCTAATTCCAGACCTTGAAGAAGTGTACGTATTTTTGAGGATTCGCTTTCGGCATAAAATGCGATCAGGCGTTATTTTAATGATTCATACTTGTCAGCATCTGGGGGAGGGACAAAATTAAATCGTGTACAGCGCCTAGAAAATCCGATTCCACGGACGCGACAATCAAGTTAAATTTTGTTTCATCGTTTGTTATGTTTGAATTTGCAAATTGAGACTCTAATTGAGCGAACCAGAGAGCGGGATTAGTTAAATTACGACTCTCGTCGCTAATGGCCTTTGCGTAGCTCTAGTGCAACGATAATTTAACCTAAGCATAACCTTTCCCAAGATGCTTTGCGCCAACGGCTTCATTTGTGCTCGACTGAGCTGATAATCTGTGTTTTCTATTCTTTCCTCTTTTCCTCACAAGTAAGTGAACCTGCGATGTAACTGCGACTGTATTTAAATACTGTGTAATGCGAAAAGTAAAGAATTGTAAATAAACCATCATGTGCTGCAATGGAAAGCCATCATGAACATTTTTTTCAATTTCGATGGGAAATATTGAAAAAACTGCATGAAAGAAATAAAAATGAGCGAAAAAGATACGAAGATGTTGTGCAATTGAGTAAGTTTAATTGTCTAATATGCTTAATAACAGCGAGCCCGCAGGGTAACATCTAGCAAATCAAGTTCTTTACTAGATATATTTTTTAATAAATAAGTTCTCTTTTACTTTTTGATTATTTCAATATCTGTGTTAGAATTTAACAAATACCAAGTTCATAAATGTCATCCAATCTTGTACTTATGTTTATCTTTAGCGATCGAAGGCGAGCCCAGATACAGAATGAATATCAGTTATCACTTTCTGATCGGTGATTGTTGGTCAGTTTGCTCGGAGGAGCGTAGGAAAAAGCGGTTGTTTGTTGCCAAACATTAAACCGTCTATAGACAACCAATTCTGGTTTAAGATTTACATTTTCAGTCTTATACTGTTCCATATGGAAATTGCAGTATTTTGAGTTCAAAATAGTAACAGACATCTTTTAGGTCTTGAGTGGCATTAATAATGCTGAATGAAAATAAATTCTTTCTCGAGCCTCAATTGTTGAATCAATGTCATAGGGAACAGAGCACAAATCGCAGAAAGGGCTGGAATGAAAGCTGTAAGGAAATAAGTCACCTGAAACAAGCCAATTATCAACTTTATTAAGTGCAAGAATTTTTATTTAATTCATACTATTTAACTGAATTATTTTTTTTGTAGCCAATAGCCTTTATGAATTGATTGACTTCCATCAAAAGGAGAATCGACGACTCATTGTTACCAATGCAAAATTAGAAAATGAACTTGATGGCGGGGGTGATCATAGGTAAATATTCAAAGTGTCTAGTGCCAAATTGCAAAAGGTTTATTGGTTTTTTAGCCATCATTTGAGTTGTGTAATGTTGATCATGGTTGACTTCCCCTCACTCGCATCTTCATATTACCCTACCCCGCGATTGAAGTCTAAGTTCTCTCAAATATTTTAAAAGTTCTTAAATTATATTTTTTACAAAACTTCTTTGCCTTAACTGTTCAGTTGTCTGTACAAATTTATTGTCTTGTTAAAAGTACAACAGCAACTTCTAGGCACATGAAAGAAAGTTTTGGTCACGATTAGAAGGTCACTCAATTAACACAAGTCATTAATTTGTTTACAGCAGTGGTACCATTTAACAAAATGAAAATCGCTATATGAAATATGTTGTCAATAGTCCACATATGCTGGAATATAATTGATCAAGTAGATAGTAACATAGCCTTTAGACCGATCTTCAAGGAATTATTTAATAAATTACAACGCGGTAAGCATTTAGAGAATTATCAAACACTTCCTGGTAAATATTTGTTGAATGTGGACGGAACACAATATTATAGGTTGAACTACACAAAGAAAAGACGAAAATAGTGTATTGTAAAGATGATGATCGAGGAGGGTCTCACAGTTTAAGTTATTCTTGTACTTTTCTCATTTAGTAGTATAGATATCATAGTAAAAGTATTAGATTGGCTGATCACGTGAGCTCTAATGTTAGCGGTGGGACACAGAGACTAGAATTTAAGGGCAGACAAGCTAGTGTTGCATCTCTTTAATGAGATGAACGCTACGGCGTCATCGAAAATATACTAGTTAATACTAAAATTGCTACAAAAAAATACCATAAAATTACTAGCTGCATTATGGACATTCTTTAGTGACTTGAAACGCTTTTCTAGTATTTTTATGATATTTTTTTGTAATTTTAGAATTAAATGGTATTTTTTCGATGACACTGTAGCATTTTTCTCCTGTAAGTGGTGGCAATACTGGCCTGTTTGCCCTAAATTCTTGGCTGCTTGGCTTGGCTCTTGGCTACTACTGGACCTAGTAGCCACAAAATTCTGAGTAAGGGTTGACTCTCATGCATTAGTATCTGCCGGTACATCATTCTCACATCCCCGGTAAAGGCATATGGATGATCTCTGAATTTTAGCATGATCGCAATTAAGTCCTCTTGAGCTAGTCCTCCATTATACTGCAACGCATTAGGAGAAATTCCGTTGTTTGTCGGGTTACTGGCGTTGAAAACTACACTCATCTTGCTGGTTGATTTTTCTGGTTTGTATATACCATGATGCGGCATATAATAAGTAGTGTTCTCATTGTCCTCAAAGGTGACTTCTTTCATGTGGCCTAATTTTTCACATATTCGATTAAGAAGTCTTTGTAAAGTGACAGTGGCTGGGGTGAAGTCCTTCCATTTGAAACGTGTAGTTGGTACAACGAGTCTAACTTATGAGGAATTTTTAACGGTTACAAATCAAATTGAGGGAATTCTAAATTCCAGACTGTTAACATCATTGTCTTCAGACGTTTGATGACTTGAATGTTTTCACCCCGGCACATTTCTTAATTGGCAGGCCCCTCAATACAATAGTGGAACCAAATATTTCTAATATAAATACAAATAGATTAAAATTGTTTCAAAGAGTAACTAAAATTGTCCAACTTATTTGGAAACGTTGGCATCTTACATATTTGAGTCATTTGCAAAATAGAACAAAATGGCAAGTTACTAAGAATAATATTAAATTTGGTGATTTAGTATTAATCAAAGAAGATAATGCACCAAGTTATAAATGGACTGTTGGTCGTGTTGTAACCCTTTACCACGGTAATGATGGTAAAATTAGTTTGTGAGGTTAAAACAAATTTGGGTATATTTAAGAGAGGAATCTCAAAGTTGTGCGAATTACCAATTGAGGACTGAGTTTAATTTTGTGTATCATTTCTTGTGTATTATAATTATTTGAAATGTAATATTTCAAAGCTGGCGGTATGTTGCGACGCCCACGCCACCTGTCAAGCGTTAAGTGTATTACACGAGTTATGTAATCATATGCTATCGATGAAAAAATAAATCGGAATAAAAGCATGCATCCCGTCGCTAACTTTGGAGGTCGCGTGATCAGCCAATCTAATACTTTTACTATGATATCTATGTTTAGTAGACACTGTAGTCCCATTTAGTGACTACTATTATTAGTTTGGGAAAAGTTACTGAAATCAATGGTCACAGACAAAGGTAAACTTGGCAGTAGCACTTTTCACCTAATCATTTCAATGACTTAGTCAGAATTGGGTTAAAAAAAATATTCAATACAGTTTGGCTTGGATTTTTTTTTGGTTATACATTGGATAAATACAGAGACAAGACTTTAGTTTGGATTAATAGAAAAAACTTTTCAAAGACGTCATCACAAAAAAATGTTACTTGAATGTGAAATGTGCGGGGGTAATGATAGCAATGGAGGGAGTTAGTGTTGAGCAGCACTACCCCAAAGATTATAGCACTAGAGCCGATAAAAACGAAAAACCTGAAGCTGTACAGAAATACAACGAGCACATGTGGTGTGTTGATTTTAAGTGTCAGAATGGCGTGTAGCTACACTTTTGAACGGCGTTAAGCGAAATGAACCAAAAAACTATTTTTTCACTTACTAGATATGGGCATATTAAATGACTACATCTTACAAAAGGTACAACTCAACAGTGAAGGTAAAAAGGCCTGTGCCCACAAAGACTTTTGCAAACTGCTTATCCGGAGGATGATAAATTTGGAGACTAGTGGCACTGGCAGTGTGTAAAGGGCTTTTGAGAATTTGCTTCAAAGTCATTGGATTTTAGCCTCTCCCCAGATCAAAAAGCTGAAAGGCGAGGACCATTGGCCTTTAAAAACAATCAAAAAAGATATGCATTGTGTACAATGAAAGGTGTACATAGGCATTCAAATGTTTTTAGTAATGTTGCCCTACGCATCGGCACTAATTGTTATGAAGAGTATCATAAACTTAAATAATCTAATCTGAACCATAGACTCAACTAAACTGTATTCGAATTGATAAATTTAGAATAATAGAAATAGATTTTAGAAAGTAATTTTATTATTCTATTATATCATGACATAACAAATTATTAATTAATAAAACTATTCCCATTTTCAAAATGCTCCTTTAAGTTTTAACTGCTTGATGGTGGTCTTAAATTTTAAAAACAGCAAGAACTTCCTGTGAACTGTTTTTCCCCCCCAAATAATATATTGAATAAGGCTTTAATTTCATGGTGATTTATACAATAATCTAATAGTTACCAGGTTGAGTCAAAAGTTTTTTGTATTTTACCTGGCTTTGATTGGAGGGCCTGAAACTAACACATGCAAATTATAGCTCCTGCGCAGATGATCTAAAATGGTAGAGCGGGGTTCGATCTTCATAATCGTTGTCAATTGGTGTGATTTCTCGCACCTGTGTAGACGTTAGTCTCTTAAAAGGGTGGACGATAAGAGAGTGAGTTGGCAATTCGTGTTATTTTGCGTTTCCTCCTGAAAAAAGGTCTTAATGCAAGAGCAGGGGCAAAAACAATTAATGATGTTGAGGGCAGAGGTTCTATGAATGAGCACACTTCTCAAAATCTGTTCAAGCGTTTCAAGGAAGGTGACACAACCCTTGACGAGTAACTAAGATCTGGGAGGCCATCTGCTGTCAATACCGAATTTTTTCTGGAAGCTATCCAATATCAGCCGAGTTCTAGCACATGAGCATTATCAGCAGAACTTGGTCCATCCCAAAGTACCATCAATCGACAGCTCCACCAACTGGGGCTCGTGAATAGGCGGTGTCGAGAAGTTCCTCATGAATGGACTCCATCCTAGCAGCAACGGAGAGTAGAGGTCTGCAAAGAACTGCTTTTCAAACCTAAAAATCTTCGATTTTGGCATAAATTCATAACTGGAGATAAGAAATGGATCTTTTCCCGAAATCCAGACATGGGAAAACAGTGGCAACATCCCGGCCAGCTCCCAAAATCTGTTTTAAACCGGGGCCGCTGTGAACAGAAGGTCATTTGACGTTTGATGGAATTTGGAGGGATTGATTCACTTTGAGTTTGTTCCATGTGACCGTACTGTTGACGCTGACCTCTATAGTCAGCAACTGCAACGAGTATAAGATATTCTGAAGTCTCAATATCCAGCACTAGTAAACAGACAACGTACACTCCTACAACATGACATTGCTCCAGCACACACAGCCAGATTGACCAAGAAAAAACTTGAGAGCTGCAAGGTATCGAAGTGTTGACCCATTCTGCATGTAGCCCTTGCCTTTCTTTGTCGGATTATTATCTTTTTCTGTCCTTGGCTAACTTTTTATTCAAAAGAAAGTTCACTAATGTAAGTGATGTCGCATGTTCTTTGCATCAAAGCCGGCCGAATAGTATAACCATGGAATTGAACTATATTGTATTTCAAGAAAAAAATCCGTAGTATTGTGGAACTGTTGTACATCTCTTTTGTAGGTGAAAATACGATTTTTTTTTACTCAACCTGGTACTTCTATTTAGGGATCTATGTTGCATCTAGGAGTTTAAAAACAGTATATATAAATCACTTAATTTATAACTACATATTTATTGATTGACTATTTTATGTATAAAAATTCAAATTCTTTAAATTCAAATATGGTCTTACTGTTAACAAAATAGTGAAATCGCTGCAAATAGTGCTATTTATATTATTTTTTTGAAAGGTTAGTTTCCTTATTTTTAATTGCTCTATTCCTATATTAGGTGGTAAGTGATGTGGCAACTCAAAGCACATTTCAATTCGCCATAATCTTGTATTGGGAAGTCTGATGTTTTTTATGATTAAGCTAAGAGTTGTCACATTTGCAAATTTGCACAATCCTATATTTGGGGGTCAGTGATGTTTTAAAGTAAATAAAGCAATGAGTTGCTCCATTCTTAAAATTGTAGGTATAAAACATAATTATAATGTCTGTAAAAGGATTATGTGAAAAGTGCTACTTCCGATTCGGCTTTGACGATGGAGGTTGGTTTTTTTCTAAACTTATGTGTGTTAAACATAAAATTACCTATTTAAAAAAACATTCAAATGTGCAATGATTGTTATAAAACATTAAAACAATATGTCTACATAATTTTTTTTCTTTCATAATTCTCTTGAGTATGAAACTTTGGCATTGCAATTCAGTTCATAAACAAATATTACAAATTCTTTGGTATTTTTTACAGTGCTTCGTTCTCTGCCGAAAAGAGCTCTTCAGTGGGAAGGCGGCACACTGTCTTACAAGAAGAGTTTGCAGATTTGTTTAAACAGAAAACAGAAGTATGTAATAATTTAGTATTTTTGAACTCACAAAAAAACTTTCCTTTAAGAAATATCCAATGCCAGACAGAATATTTTGACTTTTATAGTTCTAGTCTAAAATCGTTTCTCTCTATATTTTTTAAAAATTCAAATAAATCAAGTTCGATAAGAAACTGCTTTGTGTTTGAGGTTTTTTTTATATACTATACAAAATTATGTGTAGATACAAGCCAAAAGTTATAGATATTAATTTTATCACGGTATAGTTCATTTGTGTTAGGTGGGCGAAATGAACAATTTACAAAAACAATGGTAATACAGTTTAACCAAGTTATAGCGTAATGCAAGGGACTGTGACATTATAAACAAGGTTGAATATTAAGTGTAGTACATCATGTAACATATGTAATATGTACTTGTATTGTTCATTAAAGTAGTTTTTTTAGTCGTTATAAGCAAGAAATGATAATATTGAGGTCTATGTGCAATTCAAGGGACTGACCATTTATGGCATTATATACGAAAAAATAAGTATAATTGTAATCGAGGTCATTGTAACAGAGTTTGACTATATTTAAAATTTATTTATTTGCTTAAAGGTTTTTATAGGTCATTTACTAAGAAACTCAAGTGAAGTTCTCAACTTATTTTTTAGGTGGGACAGCATTTTTTATAGCTCATTTTGGCAGCACTTAAGAGTTTAATTTTTTTGTCAGCCTTTTCTTTGAAAGTCAAAATTTTAATTTTCTCCCACACAACCATATAAATGTTAAATTCATTTTTAGCAGTTTGTAAAGTGGAATAAAATTACAGTGCATTAGACTTGGCATTTGGAATATTTCTACAATATATTTAAACCTTCTAAACTTGTATAATTTTTTTAAATAGTATGACCCACGCACAGTTTCTACAAAATGGCTTAGAATAGCCCTCATTTAGAGTGTTAATATTGGTTAGTTTAGTGTTTCAGTATGTTATTATTCAATAAACAGCTCTTCTCTAGTAATGAAATCAAATAGATTTTATTATATAGTCCTATAAAATTAATTTTATTAAAAAAAACATGTTGATAAAATCAAATTAAATTAATTTTTGTTAGGATTAGATCACTCAATTTGTGCCGCAATGACGTTTGTTTACTTTTGTGACGTCACGATGGTAGGTTCGTTGTGGCGTTACGAGCAGTCCCGGTGAACCACGTTGTTGTTTATTAGTCCGTCACATGGTGGGCGTCTTCTGCTCTTGTTCACTTGCTCTCTCCGCCCGCGGCGTTTAAAGTTCAGATGGAACTTTATTAATTTAAAAATGAAGTAACTAAGTTTCTACTTGCTCAATCACTTACGTTTGTTTATTCCTTTCTCCAAAGTAAGACTGTTATTATTTATTTTGTCTACAATATATATTTTAAGAAGATGTTATTAAAGTTTCTCCGTTTTTATCAACTGTTTATTTGTGAATCATTGCTACTCTGCTTATCATTATTAGGCTACTTATTCTTCCAACCACGCGCTGCTATTTCATTAGCCGTTAAATAGAGGCTATTAATTTTATTTAAATTAGGTAACCTAGTCCTTTCAGTTATTCTTGAGTATCTTCCCATCGGGTAACATAACACATTCCATTTTTTCATGAAATATACCAAATAAAATTGAGAGAAAGACATTGTATTTCTTTAACTAAAAACCAGAAAAAGAAATATATATCTGAATTTAATGTACAGAAAAATATATTTATGATTGAAATTGAAACTAATGTTTAACAAAATTTTTGATTTAGTAATGCTAAATAACAAATAATGCGTACGAATTTTTGTTTAATTATTAATTAAAATAATTCAATTCTTTTTTATTTTATTTAATAACATTGTATCTATTTTAAAGTTAAACCTCTTTAATATTTTGAAATTTTGAATTATTGTAATTATTTTTCTCTTTATTGTTAATTTTTCATAAACATGCCAAAAACTATTATTTATTAAAAAATTATGTTGCTTAAAAATTCCACTTTAAAAACTTATAGCAGCTCGCAGATTTTGTAACATAAATAATTATTAAAAATCTTTAATTTTATAAAAATCTATTTTTAAAGGCAGGATAACAAAGTCAAATATTGTTTATTAATTTGTAAATTTATTTCACTCAACCCTAATATATTTGATTGATACTATGACTATGACAAACCATGGAAAGCACAGGAAAGTAAGCTGTGTATAAAAGCTCTTATAAATCCATTCTACTTTAAAGATGAAAATATATTTATTGTAATTAATGCTTACTTAAAGATTAATTTAAAGTGTAAAAATCAACAATTTTTTTAGCTATAAAAATAGCTACTACAAACAAAAACTTAATATGTACATCGTCAGACATAATAGTTATTATTTGTTTTTCTATTATAGCTTTCCCAACAAGTTATTAGTTTGCGGAATAGTGTAGAAGAAAAAGAAAAAGAGTTGGCTCTTAGAAATGCCAAGTAAGTGTCTCTATAATTTTTTTCAACGGTATCTGCTTATGTTTTTATCTTTTGATAAAAAAAATTGTCAATTTGTTTCAAGGGAACAGACCTAGAGTGAAACTTTGAAAAAAGTGTGTATTGAAATTTTTTGTATTTTGATAGTTTATATCTTTTAAAAATAAAATATTACAATTTCCCATGGGTATCTGGTATAGTTTTTGGACTACAGCCTTCTAAAGGTCTAAAGCCTTCTACATAATCTAAAGAGTAAAGAGTAACCAAAGAGCAAACACTCTGGTTAGAAAGTTATGTTTGGTACAGGGCCTATCTGAGTTCTTGTTTGAGCTCTGTTATCATTTTCGTCCATTCAGCAATCCACATTCCTCATTTGTTTTTCATTTGTATCAATTTAGGATTTAAATTAAAAAAAAATCTGAATATCATAATTTATAACAATGAAATAAAATAATTTAACATTTACACATATGTTTCTCAAAACTGCATTCTTTCACATTTGCTGCAGTTGTAACTTGATTACAAATCACCTGATTGTTCGCTATTTCCTACTTATTTTGTATATGTTTCTCTCTACAATTACCTACCAGTTTTTTTATTGTAAGACAAGCGCAATTTTGGCACTCCAAAATTCATCGGATATTTGAGCGAAATTTTAATATTTTATTCTATACTCATTCATTTCCTTAAATTCCTATTTTTTTCACTATCTCTAGTCATTTTCTGGGTAGTACCTTTTAGTTTAATAACTTTTTCTCCTTTTCTTATATCAAACAGTAAAGACCGTAATCTCTGCAGCAGTAGAGGATTTTTTAGAGACTTGGAAGATGGCGAATAACTTGCTAAAAATAAAAATTTGTTAATTTTTTACTATGTATTCATTAGTTTTATAAAAATATAGCCTTACAAGTTTAAAGCATTAGATGTGGTACTTTTTAAATTTTTTTATTCACCTTTTGTTCAAGCAGTCACACTAGGTGTGCCTTTTAAAATCCTGATTTTAGCTTTATTTTTTGTGTAGGTTTAAATTTTAAACTGATGCTCTATCATCTTCCAATCCTATATTTCATACCATGGAAAAATTATTAAAAAATGTTTTGAGACACATGTTTCGAATAAATAGCTATAGAAGTTGACAATTAGAATAAATATTTTTTTTCAGAAAGACTTAAAATATTTTTCTTAAATTACTAAACATTTTAGCAGAGAATACGGTTTTACAATACCAAGCAAACTAGCAAGGTTTTGTCATTAAGGCAACAATAAGGTTTTGTTGTTCCCTAACCTATTCTAATTGACAAAAAAACATCAACGACAAGTAGAACAAATACTTGAAGTTATTATTTAAAAAATATTTTCCCTTTATTAGAATAGAGTGTAAAAGCAATTCCCTAAGTAAGATAATATTAGATAGTGAACATTTAAGTTCTCATTTTTGCAAAAGGGAGTTTACAATTATAATAAGAGATAAGGCTTTGATCTAACTAAATAACGCCAACATATGTCACCTTAAGTAAGTAGTTTTGTACTATGACGCCAGCTGTTGATGATATTTTTGTGGCCTTTAAATTTATGATCGAAAGTTTTATATTTAAAAGCGTATACAAGTTTTGGATTGAAATGTTTATAAATATATCTGGAAAATGCATTTATTTTCTTATCGCACTAGCAACACTGGAGGAATATATTTTAAGACATGTAGGTTTTTGAGATATGCAGCTTTGATTATTAATTTTAACACCATAAAAATATTTTTGCATTATACAATAAATTGCTATTCACTTTCAGTGAAAAAAAAATTAATTGCTTTATTTTTCAGAATTCAAGAATTGGAAGTTCAGTTGGCTAAAACAGAAGAACTATTAAAGCAAACGCAACAGAAATTGGCTGACACAGAACAAAATCATCAGGTACATTTACTTTCAATTTTAAACCTCTGTTATCCACATTTTCCAATTTTATTCATTATTGTTATAAGTAGGGTTGAACACTGAGCTATTTTAATTTGACTGAGCTCTTAATAACAAGGGTTTTCTGAAACCTTTTTCTTATCATTATTTTTTGTGTAACTTCACTCACCAAAAAATTAAGTATCACAGTAGTTATCTTGAATTGTCACTGGCAATTAAGTTTCAATAAAGTAGAGTAGTTGAAATTTTTTTCGATATCTAATCACAATCATTATTAATCAGTCATTAAAGGCATGATAGTCTAACTATCATAAATATATTAAAACGATTGGGAAAGTTACTTTTTAAAAGTAACTCTGTTATAGATGCAGATACTTTATTAAAAGTGTAACTATATTACAGTTATTTAATACGAAAAGTAATGAGTTACTTTTAGAAACTTTGTTTAAAAACGTAAAAGATACAAGTCAAGCTAAAAATTGGAATTTAACCATCTTGCCATTTTTGAAAGAGAATCAAGATTAAAGAAACATAAGCAACAACAAATCACAGCAATTAGATTTAATTAAAAAAAATTATTTAATTTTAAAGGAGTATCATTTCAAAATTGGCATCCAACAGCCCTCTGAAAGTAATGAAATTTTTTGTTATTGCTAAAAGTAACTAAACTACAGTAGCAGTTACTTTTTGAAAGAATCTAACAGCGTTTTACGTAAAAAAAAGTAACTATTATGAGTAACGTTACGTTAATCCCTGATTGAAACAGTGTTAAATGATTCAAACAGTGTTTATTATAATGAATTTTTTTTTAACAGACTAAGCTTTGAGATCACTAACTGTAATGATTTGCCAAAACACGTTTTGAAAATATAATCTTTGGTCGATTGCTTCTAACATATACCTGGTAAAGCATTAGCTTCTTGGTCCTTGGATCAAATATGGGTTTCTACTCAGCCATTCTACTCGGATTGTCTAGTTGTCAGCCTTATCACTTGACAGTACTCCAGTTCAAATTGTTAGGTCTGTTTAATTTCCAATTTGTAGCACTAATTTAGGTTACTTCAATCAAAAATGAATTTTATAAACCAAAAAATAACAGAATGCTGACTGCTAACATTAGCTATTATCTCACTGAACTCCACTCTGGAAGGAGTAACAAACCACGGCCGATTGGGGCAGTGAAGCTGTGACCTTTCTCGGCAACCCAACTTTGATCGATAACCCCTATACTTATCTGTTGAAATAAACAATTTGAAGCAACTTTTAGAATATTTTTAAACAAAAAAAAATTGATATAATATTGCTTTAGAAGGTTCTTTATTTAATAAAGTTTTAGATAAGAACTAAGATACTTTTTAGATACTAGAGTTTTGTTCAGAAACATGAAAGTGGTGAGTTAGTTTGACGCAAAATAGATAAAATAGCAGCTTGTGAGACAAATGAGGTAAATATTGGGAGGTATAATTATTTTAAATATTAGAAAAGGGGTAGGGAATGTGGCTTAGAATAGAATATTTTGTGGTCAATGGAAATCAATTAAGGAAACTTGTTTAAACGTAAGACAATAAATCTTGTTTTATCTAGTGTAATTCATTAAATAAAGACCGAAAACATCGTACAAGTATTTAAGATCACCATTCCCAAAGTACTGGCATATTTTGATCCTCTTGTTGAATATATTAGTAACATGAGGATTCATGTAGACTTGTAAAATATTTATTTCAACCGAAGAATTGTTAAATCTCTAGCTTCTTACTATAGTAGGTCTATCTAGAATGTGAGCCTCGAAAGCATTTTCCTCCCCCTCCCTGCATGTGGTTTTCTTCGAAACGCTGTGAGCATCGCGGTTTCGGTTTTCCCCCCCCCCCTACTTGGGTTTAAACTGTTCAGATTGTTAACCTCACAACAGAACCTCAAATGCGTTAGGTTTAGAAAAGCTATGCTCCCCCGTTTCCTAGAAAACCAAGCGAAGGGATGGGGGAAGAAAGTCTTTTCGAGGCTCGCATAGTAAATAGGACTATACATGGTTTTAAGTACATGTTATTGAAGAATATCTTGTGTTATAGTATGACTTTAAATTATATTAATTTACTGTTCAGTTGTATAAAATAAAACTTTTTTATTATTGGAATGATCCTGTTTGTGCTATTCTTTATAATATGTCGCTAGTAATTTTTGTAAAAAAAAAACACCTTAAAATATAACCTTGGATAATTTTAAAGATTTTTAAATTTAATTTGGTGTAAATTAAGGCTAGTTAAAATACTAACTATATAGTTTTTATAATAAATTTAACGTGGGATAAACAATGCTTTTATTTCTGGAAAGTTGTCTTAACATCTTTAAAAAATTCTACTTATCTTAAAATGTATCTTGCAAAGTTTAATCTAAAAATAAATTTTTAGTTTTGAACAATCTGTGTTTTAAGAAGGGAAAACAAAAAAAATTAAATTTTGTGTCTGTTTTAGTTTATTAAAGATGAATATGAAGCTTTACACATTACCTATTCAAGTATAGAAGAAAAGAAACAAAAATTGGAAAAAGAAAATCAAGATTTAATTAAACGCCTGATTGACCTAAAAGCTGTTCATGCTGATAAAATGAATGAAGAAACAGAATTATTTCAAAGGTTAGGAAACGTTTTCAAACTTGGGGCCCTCAAATAGCATGCTTTAGGATCATTAATATATTTTTTGTCTTTAAGTAGTTCTTGTGTGTTAATAATGAATTTTTATTTAAAAATTCTATTTTTATATTTTTTGTCTATTAAGGTACGTACGAGACACACAAATATTCAGTACTTCAATAACAATTTATAGATTAATTGCATAATGATTAATTTAATTTTTAAAAAAATTTCAACAATGACAAAACTTTTTTTAAAGAAACTTGATTTGGAGATCATAAAAGGTATTATGGAAAATGATTATTTTTACTATTAATGAAATTAGTTAATATATCCTTAAATAGGAATATGAGCTTAAAACTATACTGCATGCCAAGAAATTTTACATGTTTTTTTTACTTAAAAATATAACTATTATATCAAACACAATTTCTCAGATACGGTAAATTTTGCAGTTCCTTAAAACACTGCAAATGTCAGCAAAGTATGGTTTTAAGTACAAAACAGAATTTTTAAAGCAAATGCATAACTTGTATAATGATTATTGTTAAGTCTGTAAACTACAATGGCAATTTTCAAATTTGAGTAAATATTCTCTGTAATGAACAGGGTTCTTCAGGATTCTTCTGGGGCTTCCCCACCTATTTTGGAATTTTTCTAAAGGGATCTCCAGAGTTTAGTGAGTTTTCTATCGTAGTATTTCATGAGAGTTTCTATAGGATCGTGAGAGTTTTTGAATATTAAGATTTCTGGAATTTTCTGTTATTAATATGCCCCCAGAGTTATATCAGATATTTGGATCCCCATAGTTTGCGACCATAAATGATCGCTGGAACTTTTTCCCTTATTATTATAGGATCTTAGGAGTTTTTGCTTTATAAGATCTCCAGAGTTTTAAACTTATAGAAACTCCTAAGTTTACCGATATTAGGATCGCCCAAATTTTTGTTTATTGGATCTCTAAAGTTTGCCCATGTTAAAATCATCAAAGTTTTTTTAATATATTATCTTCAGAGTTTTCTTAATATGAAATCGACTCAGTTTCTGTTTATAGCAGAGTGGAATTTATTAAAAATTAAGAGAATTTCGGGTCTTCTGAAGGGCTGCATCCCCGATATTTAAAAAAAGAATTTTATCTATATGAATATGTAATTTATTGACATTTAGTTATAGTTAACAGCTAAATATCTGCAAGTATGATAACTTCTCTCTTTTAACAATGTACAGCTGTGAAAAAATACTACCAGTGATTATTTCGCTATTATTTATCCTAGATAATCAGACCTTTTTTTTGTTATTGATTCACAATATTCTGAGTTGATTGCATCATAAGAAATTTGCATAAAGGGTCTTTTTCATATTATAAATGATACTACCTTCAAAATTTTCAATAGCAACATTTCATTTTGAGCTCATACTTCAAAAAGGACAAATTTTGACACAAAATACCAAGTTTCATTCTTTTTTAAGCATTATTAGTTTAGTTAGTGACATTGAAAGTTTAGCGGCCATATTGTTAAACGAGCTACACATAACAAAAACGATCCCATGCACTAAATATTACTGAGAAACAAAACTACTATACAAAAAAATTACTGAGTAGTTATAATAACTCACTCTTTTTATACTCCTTGGTGGGCTGTTATAAGATTAAACGTCATCTTGATAAGCAAACATGGCCTTGTAAAAATAAGCGTTTTTAAAGTTGATTCATGATATTTAAACATTTTTTCCTGCAATTTGTTTCTCAATATTTTACCAACCAAAATGCAAAAAAGAATTCTTTAACGAAGACTTGCATTTCTGAATATGTATTAATATCATGTGTGTGCGATAATTAAGAAAATATCTTTTTAACTGAATATGTTGCAAGAAGTCTTAAACTTCTAATTTCAGCAAATTTAAAACTGTAGAACCAACTACAGCTGTACCAACATTTCTTTCATTATGTTAAGGATATATTACATTGTTCTGGTATACATTCAGTTTTTCTCCCAAATTTGTAATCTAAGATATTATAGAAATAATTTTGGGAAAATATTTTTGTTATTACATTATGTTATTATTGTTTGTTAGCTAAGCTTTTTGTTAGTTGAATATTTGTAACTCTTTTGACTCAGTTCACATACTAAAAATAGAATTCTGATACGAGTACACCATATATCCATGCTATCTCAATTTGATTTGCTAAATACTATGACCTTAAATTTTAATCTGTTTTGAGACTTAGAAATTATATATTTCAATAAATCTACTCTGTATATATTGTGAAAGTGACATAACTGTTAAAGTTTTAAATTATTGAAACTACTATAAAGACATATATTTTACAAAACTTCCAATCATCGAATTCCATTTATTGAAACTATTCCTATTGCTCTATAAGCCACATACAATTTTTGTCATGTAGCGAAAGAAAATATACTGACTGTATGAATATTGTGACATTAACTCTGAAACCATTCCAATTATCTACTTTATCAGTTGTAAACATTTTATTGCTGTTAGTGTTTTGTCATGTAATTTACTTGCTGAATAAACAATTTTGTTTCAAATTGTTTTCTTGTAATTAGTCAATTTGAATGTCGATCAATTTACAATTTAATATTAGTATTTTTTTAGTAATAGCTAAGCTGAATTAGTCACAGATGTTTTCTATAACAGTTAACTTAAAGAAAAGTTGCTGATTTTTATAATATTTTTTTGTTCTTGGGTGCTCAAATACCAATTAATGTAATGCAAGCATAGTATAAGTGTATTTGGAAGTTGAAAATAGGATTATATTAGAATATTGTGATGTGTGTTAATGTATATTCTTTATTTACAAATTTTTATACAAATATCCCCTTGTTTCAAAAATTTAGAAACTGTACAAAAAAATAAATATACACTTTTTTATATGATTGCAAAGCATCTGTTTTTATAAATAAAAAAAATTTCCTTATATTGAAAACTATACTAAAATCAAACAGAAAACTGTATAATAGGTATAATGAATAATTTTCGATAAACGTTTTAGACTTAAATCATCAATATCATGTTATGAGTAGTTGGAAGATAATGTCAATTAAATTTTTTAATTGGATTACTTAATTATTGATTACCATATTGAATTGAAAATGCAAAATTTAATCTGTCCTACTCATATTATTCATTTATAAATGAGTCTTGAAAACATTTTTTATGACCATTCTTATGGGGGGAAAACGATTGCTACTTCCAAACCATTGCCGATTCCAAACTTTTTTAATGGTTTTTTTATATTTCACAATTAAGGTCTTAGGTTTATCCTTCGAAGCATTTTTAATAATTTTGGGACTAGGGTTGTTATATGTTAACTTAACTATATTTATTTGAATTTGATAGTTCTTTTTTTTTATAGGTGATATACTTCAAAATGAGTTTCTATATTTTATGCATTTTTTTACTATTGATATGTATATATTCAAGGGAAATGTTTTGATAACCATTTACACTCTTGGTTCTAAATTACCTTACTTTGTGGCAATGTTTTATATATATATATATATATATATATATATATAATATAAAACTAGACTAGTTTAAAAGTTTTGCTTGATTAATTTGTTTACAGGATGGTTGTTTAAAAGATTATTTCTTTTATAAACCAATGAATTTTCCTTCTCGTACTTTACACTTAAACTTCAAAATTGAAGTGCTTGTTTATTATGGAAATATAATAATTAAAAAATATTTTTTAATCTGCATTTTTTTTTAACAATTTCCTTTTATTTACTGCATTTATGTGTAGGTTATTTTGTTTTATCTATTGCAATAAATTTTTATACCCATTAGGATTGCAATTAAAATCATTATAATGTTTTATAGAAAGAGACAAGCAAAGTTGCAAAAAGAACTTGAAGATGCTGCGAAAGAACCTGCTATCATTGATATTGGCAGGTAATTAAAAAAATTGAAGCAGTAAACCTAAGTTTTGCATATATATATTTTTCCTCGTATTTTTAAGAAATTTATAAACAGTGTATTTATAAGTAGGCAGTATAATTATTAAACTTAATGCTAATATTATGTTTTTATTTTAAAGCATTTTTTTTGTAATATAAGAATTGATAGCTGCTAATATTCAAAAAATATTTTTTTTTTTAGGATGAAGCACATGGTATGTTTGGATGCTATTGTGCCAAGAAAAGTCCAGTACAAATTCGTGAGTTTATTCATGTATTCTTTTTGGTTTTTAGATATAATTTTCTGTAAAGAGTGTATTAATGCAGAATTTAACGAATCCCTTAATAATTATTTTGAAAAATTATCTATTTCATATATAAAATTAAAGTATTCCTTTAATCGTGGTGTTCTTTATAAATTTTACCAATTTTTATAAAAACTTGAATACTTATTTTTATAAAAAATTAGGATGCTCATGATGGCGAAGTGAATGCTGTTGCATGGACCCATTCAGAATTTAAATTTGCCACTGCTGGCGGTGATCGTAAAGTTAAATTGTGGGATATTGCCTCAGGTACTTAAGAATTTATTTATACCTTAAAAAACTGTTAAAAAATGATTCTGAATTTTTTTCACTTATACCAACTAATAAAATGAAAAATTATTATTGAATTGTTGCACATTTTTAGAAATTGTATTCATGTCTCGAGTGCTAAAGAGATTTAAATTTTCTTAAAAATTGGCTTTATTTTAGAGGATCAGTTTCCTCAAAATTGTTATCTTTAGATAGATTTTTTATTTGTTTCTCTTAAACACTGTAAATATACTATTGTAAACTTGATGAGTGTCTGAAGTAGAAATAAATCCTTACAAATAAAAGTGAATAAATTACTGATTATAAAGTCAAATATACAAGTAGGATAAAATATTTCGTTTTATAAAAAATCTGTTTGTCAGGGAATAGTAATTGGTACTCAAAAGTGTTTTGAAAAGTAATCATAATCATCTTTAACATTATTATATTCGTTAAATTATATTTATATTAACTGTATCACATTCATAAAATTAAAACTTTGTATTACAATGTGCTTTTTTGTAGTCCAAATGGCCTTGTTGCATTTGAATCATATTCCACTCTCAAAACAATGATCATTTTTTTTCAGTATTCAATCCTATTAAGGTCTTGTATAAGAATTACATTTTTTCAACACATTCTTTTTGACCTATTGTCACAATATGACAGATTATGCATAATGAAATTCTAATTTTGTTTAACGTAGAGGCTGTCTAATACTTTATAAATTATTGTTTTGTCCTGAATGTTTCATTAGATGAAAAATGTTAACACAGTAAAGGTAGTTAGCTTGTTATGTTGCACTGTATGTGCTAATATGACAAAACAGGATTTACCAAGAGAATTTTCTGAAGTTTTGCATTTTCATTGAACAGAATTTATCAGTTTGCTTTTGTAGTCCAACTTTTGCATTTAATGTTTTAAGACTTGGTACCATTTAATGGATCTTAAATTTACTAAAAATATTACAATGTTTTTCTCAAAGTAACGCTTGTCAGTCACTTTAGCACCTACAGTGCAATATTTGGTACTTAAACCTTGACCATGCCTGGGAGATATGTTATACATATTTGAACTAACCCTTAACCCCTATTGTAGGTTAAAATAATTGCATAGTTTAAATTATTATTCATTAGAAATAATAAAAATACATAACATTACATTTCTGTAACTAAAAAAAAGGAACTTACGTTAATGAAAGCAAAGTTTTTTTAAAGTTGCATTATGATTTTGCATAAAAATGTATATTTTTCTATGGTAGATTTGTGGATAAACAAGTATTGTTATTCTAAATATAAACCATAAGTATCAAAGGATTTAAAATTAACTTCAAAATATTATTATATAATAAATATTATTATATAATATATAATGACTCAAAATTTGAGAATTTGGGGAATAAAGTCCTTAAATGGTATTTATGGGGAAATTTTTTTCAATAATGTAATATATAAATACTAAAATTTTAGAATGTTTACTTTTTGAGTTTGAAGTTGCTTTAGTCAGTTCTGCATGATTCGTATGTTGCTTTCTTTTTAAATTGGTCTTTTATATTTTAAATATGTGTTTTACCACTTCCTTCTACTAGATGTAAAGGAAGAGCTGAAAGTAGCCAATGAAAAATATTCTAAGTACGTTAGTCATTTTATAGGTTACATTGTTAGAAAAACAATTTATTACAATAAGTGACTGCAAATAATAACATTTCATGTACATTTTCCCTAAAAATGGGACAAACTCTATGTTAAAGGGCTGGATGATAAATTGTTTTAGAAGTGTCAATGTTTTGAAGAAATTTTATTTTGCTATGCTTATTATTTCCAAATTGAAGTGAGGGCAAATAAAAATTATGGCCCCATACTATTAATACCAAATAGGCAATAAATGAAGCTTGGAAATTAGCAAATTGTTTGATAATTGAAAACAAAAGCTAAATTTATTAAACAAAAGACTATATTTTTCAAAATTAAAGTAAGAAATTAGGTTCTTTTGTTTCTAGGACAAGCTTGCTTAAAAGGAGTTACCCATGAAAGCAATTCATCTGTATATTCTGTTGATTTTGATTCAGAGGTAAGCTTTCTAAAACATTTTTTTTTTTTTTACATTTGGAAAAACTTTATTCCTGCCTTTTTATTTGCTTATGATGATGACCAGCTTGATTAGCTTCAAATGTTTTACTTTATACTGATATAGCTCAGCCAAAATATTTGTTTATTTGTTGGTCTTTTCATTCTTATATGTGTAACAGAACTATTATTTTCGTGACATTTACTTACTATTCAAATTGTTGGATCATTAAATTTTTCATTAATTATTGTCCATATTAGTGAATTTTAAACAATGTTATACAATAGAGTAAAAGTTGTATCTTATTTTTTTTATTAACATGTATTTGACTGATAATTGTCTGTCATTATAACTGATCTTTTTTTTTTATTCTTTGGTTTAGGAGACATTGTTGCTTGCAGCATCATGCGATTTTGCAAGTAGAATTTGGAGCATAAATGATATGAAAATTAAGGTACTAAAATTATATGCACATAGTATAACCACCATATTTGGCTTCCAAATACTTATAAAATGCTGATACTTTTTTTGTGTGCATGTGTACTACATATCAATTTCCTACAATGCAACAGCTATCTGTGCAGTTAGTACTATGGATTGGTTAAAATAAAATGCAACATTACCTGCAAATTAAAATGTAAATTCTAATATTTTATTCTAGTTTGTTATTTTTTACAGCATACCTTGACTGGGCATAGCAATAAAGTAATGTCTGCTAAGTTTCTGGGTGATAGAGGATTAGTAGTTTCTGGAAGCCATGACAGAACTCTTAAGATCTGGGATTTAAGGCGTAGAGCATGTAAGTTTAATGTTTTGATGCATGTTATGTTTCATATAATGTTATTGTTATTTTTATTATCCTGTGACTCCAGCAAAATCCTACACCTATATCCTACCTATATTCTTTATATAAACATATTTTTCAAACTAATGCATATTTAGAAGTAGGTTTTGCAAAGATTTTTTTAAAATATTATTCGCTTTGGGGCACATTAATTTTAATGGATGTTCAGGTCTTAAGCCTAAAAATACACATTTATTTTGTGCTAAAAATTTACAAGCAAGTTTAGTTAATTTTCTGTAATTAGTAGTTTATTCTAACATTTTTTTCATGCAATATGCCTTTAAGATTTACTGCTGAATTAACCATAGCGATAGTGAAACTGTACACTATCGCTCACTTTTTAGACGAGAAACGTAATGAAGAAAACAAGAGAGAAATTTGTGCCAAAGCAGCATCCATTTTAAGGTCGGTTTAAAGGGTTTCGTAAAATAAAACGGTAGTAAAATTGGCTTTTTTAGAAGCTTTATCACAGATTTATCGCTTTTTTTAAAGACCTACTAGCCATACATAGATATTGTGATAAGCACACAGACCTTGCAAATTGTGCTGACCTTCTTGATACATCATTTTTATACGGTTAAAACTTCCATTATGAACTATCTAAATATCGGACGGTTCCGAATTCTAGAATTTTTTAAAGTCTCAGTTCCTAAATATATTATTTTCTATGCAAATCCATTTTAATAGCAGACACTCATAATAGACAGTAATTTAGGATAAGTTTTGAAATTTGTTCCAAAGCTAGGTTTAGACCAGCAAGTAACTTATCTTAAAAGGGTTTCATGACTGCTTTGCAAGGCCTTTGAGTGATTTTTCAATGACTGCCAACTATGGCTTTTTAACCACCAAATGGAATCTGTCCTATTCATCTTAAAAATGGTTCCCATAGTTTAGTGTTCAAACAGTTTCAGGAATCTTTTCTTATTGAATAGATTCCTGGTATGTATATGCATACTACGACAATTTTTGAGATTGGAATTTTTTGCCAAAAGATGAAGCGGCATCCGTCTTTTTTTCGCCAAACCATAGGGCTTTTTCGAAATGCATGCGTTGGAAATTTCCACTGGTGTTATGCTAGAAACGTGGAATGGAATTAATAATTTCATCGCTTGCTTTTAATTAGTCAAACCATCTTATTTATTCCAAAAAATCTAATTAGATTCATTTTTTAGACTTCAATTTTAGATGTAAGTTGCAAAGCTATGTAATGCACTTTTTTCAAAAGTTCTTAATTCTCAGGTATTAAGTTATAAAGTACTTTTAATGTGCATAAAACTGTTCAATAAACAATGTTTTATGATATGTTTGAATTAACGAAGAATGCAAATAGACGCATATATGAATTTGTAGTTATACTGACAGAATCGTATTCGTGGAATGGAACGCATAGCTTTCCTTGCAAAACCTATTTTATGGAATCATTTGTGTTGTAATTATAGTCAATTGTGAAGACTCTTATAATCTAATGGCAAAGTAGAATGCACTTTATCCTTTGACCACTGTATATTTAACCTGTGCCAGTTACATATATGTGTACACAGCATGTTGTTATTTCTGGTTTTACATTTTCTTGTTGATAAATCATTAGAAGAGTACATACCCCCAAAGGTAAACTCCGTGACATGATGTTTACACACACAGGTGGGCCCTTAGGGGTGTGCGAAAATTGTATTCGCACAGGGCCTCACTCTGATTTAAAAAGTAAAATAATTATTTTCAAAATTAAATTCAGTATTTTGATTTGAAAATTGTATTGAATATAAAATGTATATCTGAAGTATAGGGCACTTTTGAAACCAAATTTAAGGGCTCCATGGTTATATTCACACCCAGGGCTTCTCTTTTTCTAAGGGCGGCCAAATGTCTACACGGAAAACACTTTTGCTTAAAGTTGTTTCAATTTTTTTACATGTATACTCGGAAAGTAAATGAAGGTTTCAGACCTTGGTCAGAGTCTTATTTTGTAATTATTTGAATTTGTCTATTTCAAATGCAGCTATTTTTATCAGCTGAACTTGATTTTTTGACTTTTTGAAATGCTAATTGTAAATTTTATGACACAGATCTAAGAGTGGTGCATGACCTAACACACTTATTTTTTTCTAGTTTCCAATTTACAGAATTTAAATATATCGGTAAAATTTGTAGTGTTTTAGTAAAAGCTGTTTTTATGCAATTTTTTTTCCATTTTACAACTTTTTAATTTAAAAGAATATCATAAAAGCTGAAAATATTTGAGACTGTGTAATCCAACCACGAATAAAGACAGCAAGTTTCAAGTTGTAAATAAACTCTCACGTTATTTGCACATCAATTTCTTATATACACTTTTTGGTGGTGGCGCTGTTGCCGCGCGCAGGCACAAACCCCACATTGAAATGTTTACATTCAATAACCTGTACATACCAAAATTCACAGTAAATATACATAAATATTTCTACATACACATTTTAAACACCTTTTATTCCTGGCTGGGCAATAGTGCAACCTTGGAAATCCCTCTGAAAAACATTGCCAAATTGAGTCCTTAAACAATTCTAATTTTTCCGTCGCTACCAGTTTTAGTACTCAAAATACGTCCTAAGGACCATTTGTTCAATGAAACTTTCCTCAACAAGCAAAACTAGATCGCCAATTTTTATGTTATTTTTCTGAAACTGCCACTTTGATGGTTGCTGCAGTTGATCTAGATAACTGATGCCAACTCTTCCAAAACTGCTGCACAATTTGAGTTATCTTTTGCCAATTACTTAATCTATTCTCATTAATATTAGTTAAATCATATTCAATTACAGTATTCATTTGCCTCCCGATAAGAAAATGTGCGGGAGTCGATACCTGAAAATCATCAACACTTTCCAACAAAGGACAGACCGTCCGCCCAATGGGCAAAACTTTTCCCGCACAAAGCTCAACAATGAGATAGCACAGATGTGCATATATTTTCTATATAAGGATCTGATAATTGACAATGTAAAAATCTGACTTTTGGGTAATATAGCAGGATGCTTTCTTGCAAAGTTAAGATTACTGTTACTTAACCGACCACCTACTCTCAATATTCCATCATTGTCAAGGAACGGGTTTAAACTTTTTAACTTACTTTTTGGTGAAATATTTTTCCCTACCTCAAGATCTCTAACTTCCCTCGCGAATTCTTTTTGCTGAACAGACTCTATTAAGAATTTTTCTGCCTTATTGATTTCATGAGCTTCGAGTCGGCCAGCCCTTCTCACAGATACCTTTCTAGCATAGTTTACAAATCTGAAAATATAACTTAATATACGAAGAACGCTTACATAACTATCGCGTAAATTAATTAAATCATGCCAAAATTATTAACATTAAGGACAGGCACATTATAGAAATAGGAACATCATTATTTACAATATTTTCACGTGAGCCAGTTCAGAGTGAAAGTCCTCATGTTTGCCAGCAACGGTGATAGGTCTATTTGGATAGTCACTTCCGCTAAGGAACTCCGGTCCATTCCACCAAAGGGCTCGACATATCAACTGGTCTGGATCTACACCCCGAGATATCAAGTCTGCAGGATTCTGATCTGTACCCACATGACGCCACTGAGGAATAGACGCGAGTTCTTGGATTGTAGCCACTCTGTTCTGCACAAAGCTCCTCAGGTCTGACTGCTTTTTCTGGATCCACGATAGCACAATCATTGAGTCACTCCAATAATACACTTGTGTTGCTGTAAGCTTCAAAGCTGCACATACCTTCTTTACCAGTAACACAGCATCAGAAAACTCCAATTTCGGGACAGTCAGGCTTTTAAGAGGCGAGACCCTAGATTTGCTGGCTAGCAATTTCACAGTTGAATTGCCAGCACTATCTGCCATTTTGCAATACACCACGGCACCATAACATCGTTCCGACGCACCCACAAACCTGTGATTTTCCACTGACACTGCTTGCGTTATCACAATGCACCTGTCCACCTCGATGTTTAGTTTCCCAAACGTTGCCAAGAGCCTGTGCCATTCCAGATCTTCTTCTTCTGGTAACTTATCATTCCAGTCGATTTTGAGACGCCATAGTCTTTGCATCAAGATCTTGAATTTAGAAATCCCTGGACCAACCACACCTAAAGGATCAAATGTCTTTGCAATAGTTGACA
Organism: Oedothorax gibbosus; assembly: GCA_019343175.1. Lineage (NCBI taxonomy): Eukaryota > Metazoa > Arthropoda > Arachnida > Araneae > Linyphiidae > Oedothorax > Oedothorax gibbosus. The sequence goes on along the minus strand of JAFNEN010000019.1, from coordinate 8,665 downwards.
AGACTGACCTATTAGTGTAGGGTTGCTTGGCATCAACTGTCACTCGAAACGTGAAAGTATCTTTTCCAGGACTCCATACAACACCCAACGCTTTAGTCTCTTTGGAATCTCCGAAGTCATATTTCCCCTCTTGATTTGGTGATAGATCCGGGTGGTTAGCGCACCATTTATGTAGTTCCATACACACGCTCTTTAGGACCGTATTAAGCTCCAGTTGCCTTTTCTTGGCCTCGATCAGGGTATCGGCTCCGCTTAGAACGTCATCCATGTAAAAGTTGTTCTTGAGGATAGGTGTGGCTAAGGGGAACTTCTTTTCTTCGTCTCAGGACAACTGCAACAGAGCCCTGGTAGCCACGAAGGTAGCACTCACCGTTCCGTACGTTACAGTCTGAAGCTCGTAGGTCTTCACTCAATCCTCGGCGTTATCTTTCCATAATATTCTTAGTAACAGCTGCTGGGATTGGTGTATCCGGATCATTCGATACATCATCCGCACATCTGCAGTGAAGGCGTAAGGATACCCTGGGAACCTCAGCATGGTGGTGAATAAGTCTTCTTGGACTAGCCCTCCGTTGTACTGAATCGAGTTAAGGGACAACCCGTTGGTTGTTGGAGTTGATGCATTGAAGACCACTCTAAGCTTGGTGCTGCTTTTTTCCCGGGCGGTAAACACTGTGGTGGGTCGTGTAGTATGTAACATCTTGGGCATTTGTACCCGCTACCTCTCATGTGACCACGGTCTTTGTACTCCTTCATAAACTCGCCATACAGAGTCAAGTAATTTGAATCCCTTGACAACCGTGACCACAGTGATTTTAGCCTTTCGAGAGCAATCTCTTTGGAAGATTCTAAGCACGTTGGGTCAGCTTTAAGAGGCATGGTGTCTACAAATCTTCTCTGCTCATCTCTGAAATGCATTCGCTCAAAATGCCGATCACAAATAATACTCTCGTTACTCTGTGTTAACTCTTCCTCTACGTTCTCAATTTCCCAAAATTTTTTGATCTTTTCATTCAGATCATCTTCCCCTCGAACCAATCCGCAATACATTTTTGAAGAGTCCACTACACGTACACTTCCACTGGCGACATATCCAAATACCGTGTTTTGAAGTAGCAACTGTGAGTTCTCTGTACATATTTGACCAGGTCTTAGCAACTTGTAAAAAATCTCCGCTCCTAACAACATATTAATCTTCCCAGGAACACAAAAAACTTGCATCAGCCAACGACGGAACCGCTTCCAAAATATTCGCATCAACCTACAGTGGCTTGTTAGGTATAAGGTCAGTGATTTTCTTTACAACCAACAATGAAAGTTCCCGCACATAAATTTTCTCCAAATTACCAAGTGTGGTCATAACACAGCCATAAACTGTCATTGAGGTGTCATTCAGACAAGAGATTACGGTATTTATTTTTTCCCGCTTAAGTTGTAATATGTCCGCGCATTCTTTGCTCATTATGCAGGCTTGGCTGCCAACATCAAGCAAACACCGCACACCATGCAGTTCAGCACCCTTCCCCTGAACATATGCACCTACAGTACTCAATAAAACAGTTTTTGAACTGGCTTTAGAAAAATTAGTAGCTACAATAGCATTTGAATTATCACCAGGTTGGGAGGATGTTGCTACGAAACTTTCAACGTCTCTGCCACCCTCACCCCGCTCATTAGCAGTTGACACCACCTGACCCAGGTTGATCTCTTTAGGGAAATGGATCATCTTATTGTGGGGCTTTCAGCAAAAACAGTTTCTGTACCGACACCTCTTTACATGACAATTCGGGGTCAAACACTTGAAACATCTTTTATTGGTCTTAACCACTTCCACCTTTCCGAAACACAGATTTTTGAAAGCCGGGCAAGCGTACAATAAGTGGTTTTTGTTTTTTTGTTCTTGCATAAAACATAACTAGGACTTTTTACCTTGGATAGAAATGTTGCACTTTGTTTAAATCGATCCTGTTGATGATTTTGCACCTTGCTAGAATATCTCCCTGCCATGACTCTGGAGGACTGGTCATTTTTGTACTTGCCTTTGGAAGCAAGGTATAAATCACACTCGCGCCCCAGTTGTCGCAGATAAAACAAAACCTTATCCCTGGCGGACTCCAATGCGAGTCATAAGCTCACGGTCTAGAGACACAAGCATTTTATCTGACACTATTAAGTCACACAGTGGTATGTTAAAAAAATATTCCTTTAAAGGTATATGGCTACCTTAATCTAAATGTTTAAGTTAGAAAGGTTATGTTAGTTACGTTAGGACTAAAAGATAATATGGTAGTTACAATTTGGCTTTTTTCATGCGCAAAAATATTTTGCTAAAAGATAATTTCTCGTAACAAATTAAAATATGCAATTTTATGTTTTATCATGAATATAGATATTTTCAGTTTTAATTTATTGGATTTATGATTGATTTTTATGCCACCAAAAACCAACATGTAAATTTGTTCAGATTTCTTATTTTTATCTCTGAAATTAAATATGTTTTGAAAAGTTGATAATCCTTAGATTTATGATTTTGTTTTGTTACATTGTGCAGCATTGTATACATGTCTTACCCCAGATAATGAAAAGTACTAAGTAGGCTTAAGTCAATTTGTTTTTAAGCAAAGTGAATTCAAGTAAAATAAACTCGTACAGTAATGCTTTTAATATTAGTCACAAAAAATACTTATACAAATATAAAATTAGTCTTTTTAAAAAAAACCACTTGTTATATTCATTTCTAGGTATCCGAACTGTTTTAGCTGGTTCAAGTGTTAATGATGTCGTAACAAGTGATAGAAATGGTTCTAATTTAGTTAGTGGCCATTTTGACAAAAAAGTACGTTTCTGGGATATGAGATCTGAGTCGAGTACAAATGAAATTTTGTTACAAGGACGAATCACATCACTTGATTTATCTGCAGGTAAATTTCAATTTGATATTTACGATTCTGTATATATTTATGCACTAATTAATGTTTTATGTGTAATTTATATAAACATTACCTTTTCCCTGAATGTGATTTTGTTTATTTCCTCTTGGTGTTACTATGTATTTTCTTGGGATTTTTAAAAAATATTTTTTGAAAAAATATAAAAATGTGCATTAAAGCTAATTTATGGATTTTAGTTGTTTAATAATTTTGTATATCAAATAACCACTATTAGGCATTTATTAAAACCTTGTAACAATTTCCTGATCATTCTATTTATAAGAATATTTTTTTGTTGTACCCAAATTTACAAAATGTACCTCCCTGAAATCAAGTCTTTAGTATTAACTTTTTTATTTAGATGGATATTTGCTATGTTGTGTCAGAGATGATTCACTTAAACTGATTGATTTCCGAATGAACAACGTAGTGCGTACATTCAGGTAAGCATTTCTATTAGCTCATGTGAAGTAATTCAATATTCCGTAGTACAATAATTATTTCAATAAATTATATTGAATTGCCTCTTTTTCCTATTAATTTATCATTCAGATTTGTACCAATTGTTACCTAAAACTTTTTTCAAGGAAAAATTAGTGCAATCATGGTTTTTTTAAAGTTAAAATAGCATTTTTACTAAAAGGCTATTCTACCATGCTCTTAAGCTTATTCATAGAAGATAAATATTTACGTTTTCTCTATGAAAGATAGAAAAAAAACGCTTTAAAAAGTATTAAAATTTTTGTAATGAATTAGGATTGAATTTCTCTATGAGTTTTGTATAAATTAGTAATATTTGTATGTATAAAATGTAACCAAACTCTAGAAATGTTCTCGAATTAACTTTTTGTGGAAATATTTGGTAGGTTAATTTTATATATATTTTTTTATTAGCTCTGATGGCTTTCTAATTGGGTGCGATTGGACACGAGCCAAGTTCAGCCCTGATGGTCAATTTTGTGTTTGTGGGTCACACGATGGATGCATATATATATGGATTGTTGCCACTGGCGTTGTAAAAAAAGTTTTGCGAGAGCATTGGTAAGCATATTTTTTTAAAAAAAACTTTTTTTTTTAAATAGAGAAAGTTCAAAATTTTTTGTATTTATAAATAAAGTTATTAATGCTAGTCTTTGAATTGAACTAGAATGCACATTATTTGTATTTAGAAAAATATTATTGGCCTGAATGACAATCATGTCATTCAGTATATGCTTTATAGTGTTATTAAGCAAAATTGTGTGCTATATTTCTTTACTTCGCCCTTTAGTATGTTCTTTATGCTTATCTTCTGTAGAATTATTATAATTTCTTCTGTGTTATACAAATAATCAAATTTACTAGTACTAGTTCATTCCTGGGAAATAAAGAACTGTAAATACTCAAAAGTGCATGTTCTGGTGTTTTTTTTAAGCATGAAGTTTAATTGATTGAATTGGTTAACAGTAGATTCTACTGTTAACCAATTCTAAGAATGAAACTAGTCGCAAAATGAAATTGAACTTAACCCTTTAAAGGGTCAGCTACGTGGCCCAAGTTTAAACTTGTTTTCACTGCACGAGATTAAAATTTTACTTTTGATTGGTTAATTAAATATTTTAAAATATTATAAAATATTTTTTTAAATACATGCATTGGTTGAAAACTGACTGTCCCTTGAAGTTTTTATATCCCTCAGATGGTTAAAATGTATTAATTTATAACAAATTCCTCATTTTTAAATTTCATACAAACTTTTTTGCTCAGTTTAATTGTAAACCCTTACTGCTATATAGGTTTTTGAAATAGCTGCCATTGTTTGGAAAACTATATGTGTTTAAATGTGCAAATATTTTTTTAGTGCCACCGTCATTGCTTGCTCATGGAGTTGGTGTGGAAACTATCTTCTAAGTTGTGATAAAAATAAAAAAGCTGTTTTATGGACAGAGTTTTAACAAAATGTCCTGCGATTTTGGTATGCTGTAAAAATGCTGATATATATGTATATGTTTGTAAATAATGTGTTAAATTACATGAATTTAAGAACATATTGTTACATGACATTGTTTTATAAGCTATATATTTCCAAAAAGCCTAGAAATGGTTTAATACATTTTAAATATTCATAACTATGTGTATCCAATGCTCTTTGTGAAATTTTATACCTTTTATTCTTATCTAAAAACTTAAAATTGAACTATATTGATTATCAATTTTAGATGTTTTTATAAAAATTGTTTTTCCATTCAAATATGGTTCATTGTGTGTGGATTTCATAATTATTGAAGCTTGATAGTTTTTTAATGCAGGTTCAAGTTTTACTTCTATCCTTACTTTAGTAGTAGAAAAATAAAAATAGAAATGCCTTCAGAGTCCAAATCCTTTTTTTCTAATGTTATAAATATGCTACAGATTCTTGTGTTTCAATGGAAAGATTTTTATTATTTGGTTAAAATATATTAGTTTTTCTATATCTGGAACCAGATTTTTGTGTAGAAATTAAGTAATGTGAAAAAAAATTGCATAAAAATGACATACTTTTTTTTAATATTCCTATTACTAATTTTTCTAATTAGTTGACAATCCCAAAAAATTGTTTATATATTGAGTGCGATGATTGATGCATATTGATATTGCTGACTTGTATATAAAATTAAACATTTGTAATGAATTTAGTTATTTTTACTTTTGAATTATTTTATTATCTTATTATATAAAATTTGTTAGTTGATATTGAATCTTGTACTCCTTTTCTGTTTGTAAGTCTCGATACGTTTTTATTCAATTGCTTCATATAAATGTTGTGATTGAAGTCTTTTGTTGTTGTGACCCAATAATTTGTGCCAGAATTGTCTATAAAGAGCTTTCAAAGTCCTTACGTATTTTATACTATTATTCATGGTTGTGTTAAAAAGAACATGTTTGTTAACTTGGGATAATTTGAAAAATAAAAAAGTTATCTTTGAAGGTATGCATGATTTAGTATGTTTCTTTTTAAAATTTAAGTTCTTTTATTGTCAGGAATTAAAGAGAAATTGTGATGAACAGCAAGAGAACAATTTTATTTTTTGTTCTATGGTAGCTTAGGTGATTTTTTCATTTGATTCCTAGTAAACTAACATTTTTTTTCAAGCAAATTGGTTAAACTTAAATTATTACCTTTCAAATATTTGTACCTGGTGAATGGTAAATGCCTGTATGAATTGAATAATTGTCTAAAAGTTTTTCTGAAATTTCATATATTATATTGCATTAAAAAAAAAACTCGTTATTTCAATCACATTTTTGCACTATACTTGTTAGTAATTAGCTGTATTAACCTATGCATATGCCATTGGTTCTGAACCAAATGATAATTTTTATTCACTAAAATTACTGATTATATTGTTGACTTTTATGAGTTGTTTCGGCCATTACATCACATACCAAAAAAATTAATATATTTTCAATATTATGTCTATGATTTTGCATCTATAATCTGTGAATTAATGATCATTCATAAAATGTATAAGATGTAAATCTTTAAATTTTTTCATAAAATAAAAAGGAATAAGAATCTGTTATAATTTGCTTATGTTAAGACTAGTTAATTGTTCCAAACTAACTTATCTTAGGTATACACTTTAGTTTATCATTTAAGTTTCATGCAATTGAGAATATTCACTCTCAGTTAAACGAGTCATATTTACTGATGCATCGGGTTAAACAAATCAAAACTACAACATGAATTTTCCATTACATGCAGCAAAAAAAACTTCAAACTCAAATAAGCATTAAAAAAATTAAATACCTAATATGTATTGATAAGTATCAATCAGATTATATTAAGACAGCCTATCCATGTTTGGTTGACCAAGTATTAAGTTGTAAACAATATCAAAACTATATTAAGGTTGAAGTTGTAGTTAATAGTTTAGGAACAAAAGTTGCAGTTAATGCATTACAATGCCAAAGAAAAACTGTAACACCCATGCAACACAAACCAAGCACGATTACTCAATTGTAAATAGTTTTTGAATTATTTAGTTAGATTGGTTAGAATGGAAATCAACATTTTAACAAAAACAACCAACAACAAAACAACCATTTTTAAACACACTACCCAAAGTTCTCTTATCATTGAAACTTAACCTATCAGGAAAAAATTAAATCGCATTAAAATAATTTGCAATAAAACTTCAGGTTGGTTACAGCTTTTAAGTAATGGCAATAGATGGCAGCACCAAACTAAAATGAACGTGTTGCTTCTTTCAAATCGAAAATATTTCTGAATTCCTTTTTGAATATTTGGAAAAGACGAAAACTTTATAACAGTTTTTATAAAACCCTCGATGTGTGGGCTAACTAAGATATTCACAGATATTTTAATATGCTGATGCAAAAAATTCAATGAATATAAAACGTTTCTTTAGGAGCACCTAGCTGTCTTTTTTCTTTGTTGCATGAGGGCTAATTAGCTTGGAATTTACTAATAAACGCCAAATAAGATCTGTTACTAATACCATTAGGGCCGGATTAAACAGTGTAGGGGTCTCTCTGACTAGTGTGTGGAAGTGGTTCTGAATACCATGCTCGAAGTTGGAGTGGAACCCATGAAAAACCACGCGCTTTGACACTGTCAACTGATGATTAACGCATTCGTTGTATTTGATGCTTTAAGGGTCTTGTATGGTAACAGATCTCTATACAATTCCAATGGGGAAACTTTCAAACCTGTTTTCAAATAAAGTATACGACATGTACTCACGAAAACTTACTAAAAAATACAGAAGAAAATTATTTTGCCATTAAAATAATTAATAAGTATAATTTTAAAGATAAGTTATAATTAAAACAAGTTTTTTTGTTTAGATATTTACATGCCGTTAGTGCTGCCATCTGTAGTTTGTGAATAATTACTAAAATTGTGTTTTAATTATAACTAATTAATCTTTAAAATTATACTTATTAATTATTTTAATGGCAAAATAACTTTCTTCTGTAGTTTTTGGTAAGTTTTCATGAGTGGATGTATACTTTATTTAAAAACAGGGTCAAAAGTTTCCCCATTGGAATTGTATGGAGATGCATGGATATGGAATTCCATTTCTCATGAAATTAACATTTTTACAGTTGGGCGAAGCAAAGTACAAATACACTCCTAACTTGATTTGAATTGTTGTGTTTAATTTGGGACATTAATATCTTACTTGTTTATTTATTAGTTTTTGTTCACAACATTTGTTCCAGGTTATTTTTAAATTGGTTAGGTTAGTTTGAATTACCGTTGCACTAGAGTTGCACGATTTTTAAATTGGTGCAGATCCTAGTTTTAAAAGTTACTGTGGAGCCAGGCACGTGGATAGATATAAATATGAAACTAAAGCCTAATTTATACTGTGACTTTTCATAGTCATTCTCGGAACAAATACCTATAGATTGTCTGTTAATTTAGTCTAAGAATCGATTTTTGGTAAGTGAACGAAGGAAAATGAATGGATGTTACTAAAAAAATCAGTATGTACTGTCACATAATATAATAAACTTTAACATACATGATACAAAGGCGTTGAAATTGGCAAAGTCTTGGAATAACTAAAAGAAATCTGTTTTGTATTATTGTATTAACACATTCATAAGTCTTACCATTCGAGAAGACACTTGTTAAGGGCATTGAGCTAGAAGGGAAACTGGAGTGACGTGTCAGCGAGCCGAAAACCCACTCACACCCTTTTGAGCGAACAGGGCAGAAAAGGACTATTTTCCCTACACTTGTA